>VZSF01004972.1:0-50911 GCA_013398295.1 Chionis minor
CGGCGGCGGCGGCGGAGGAGGAGCCGGGCGGGAGCAGCGCTCCGCCCGCCGGGGCCGGGCCGAGCCGGGCCGGGGCGGCGGGGAGCCGAGGACAAAGGTGGCCGTGCGGGACCGGGAGCGGGGCCGGGAGCGGGGCGGGGGCCGGGAGACGGGAGAAGGGAGACGGGGGGAAGCCGGAGCCGCGGCGGAGCGGGGCTGAGCGGGCGGGAGCCGATCGGGTGCGGGGCCGCCCGGGGCCGGGGAAGGGAGGCTCCGCCGCTCTCAAACGTCCCCAGGACTTTGGGGGACCCCAAAGAGGTCCCCGAGATGCCTGGGGGAAAGGGGTCCCCGCTGCCCCCCCCCGGCGCTGGGTGCTCCGAGAGCCCCCATCTCATCTCCTTGAACCCTGCCATGTGGCTTACTCGGAAAATAATAATCCTGGCGCATGTCCACCCTGTGCTCCGCAGGCTGGGGTGAGGTGTGAAACCCGCAGGTGTTTTGGTGCCAGAGCCAGCGGCCGGAGCAGGGAAAGTGGGGTGCGGGCCCCTCCAGCCCCCTCGCACGGGCCAACCCCGGATCCAGCACTCCCACGGCTCCCACGGCCACCCACGCCTCGCTGATGCCGGCAGTCGCTGGAGACTGGAGCTAGAGGCAGCCTCCAGGTAGGTGGAAAGCCCGGCACCAGTGGTAAGGGGACAATGGGAGAGGTGACCTTGACCGGGTGACAGGGTCCATGGCCAAGTCTCTGGGGAGCGGCAGCCAGGTCGGCGGCGTGGGCCATAAATGCTCCCTGCGTGCTGCGGGGAGGAGCGCCGCGACGCAGGGCAAACACAGCGCTGGCAGGAAGGAAGGTCACCTGCGCCAGGTGATGTGGGGGCACTGGGACGAGTCCCGTCTGGGGCTCCGCTGTGGGAAAATGCTCAGCTGGGGTGAACCCCCCCTCCCCAGGGAGCCCAGCCAGGCGCAGCATCTTGGCTGGGAGCGGGGTTATCCCAGCTGCAATCACGGGGCTGTTTATTCACCGGCTCCATTTCCTGGGCGCCAGGGCCGGTGCCGCCAGGAGCAAAAAGCCAATGGCTTATTACCATGCAATTAGGGCGCACCCATCCTCCGCGTGTGGCGGGTGGCTTAGCACCCTCTGTCCCCGCAGGGCACGGTGCCATGAAGCTGAACGAGCGGAGCCTGGCCTTTTATGCCACCTGTGACTCCCCGGCCGACAATGCCGGCTTCCTCTACAAGCGTGGCGAGCGGCACACAGCGTACCATCGCCGCTGGTTTGTGCTGAAGGGCAACATGCTCTTCTACTTCGAGGAACGGGAGAGCCGGGAACCGGTGGGCGTCATCGTGCTGGAGGGTTGCACCGTGGAGCTCTGCGATTCAGCCGAGGACTTCACCTTTGCCATCCGCTTCGGTGGCACCAAGTCCCGCACCTACGTGTTGGCAGCTGAGAGCCAGGCTGCCATGGAGTCGTGGGTGAAGTCGCTCTCACGGGCCAGTTTCGACTACATGCGCCTGGTGGTGCGGGAGCTGGAGAAGCAGCTGGAGGAGATGCGCTGGAGGCCGGCTGGTGGATGCGGAGGCCAACAGGAGTCACTTGGCTCCTGGAAGCTGAAGCCCTCGGGGCCGGAGCAGTCCCTGGAACGGGTCCCGGCTTTGCCTGCCATCCTGCCGAAGGAGAACGGCTGCGCGGTGTGGAACAATGTGCCAGGAGCGGACCGGCCACTCGACACCTCCGGCTGCAGCAGGCATGATGGTGAGGGGAACCCACGCCCACCGCCGCTGCCACCACGCAGGCGGGCATCGAGCAGCGAGGCAGGCGGCGCCGGGGAGGCCGCAGCAGAGAGCCCATCCACCTTCTGCCGGCTCCATGAGCGGTATGGCCGGGAGGTGGCCCGGCTGCAGCAGGACTGGCTGGAGAGGCGATGTGGCCCCCGGCCCTGAGAGATGGCCGAGCCCTGGGGACCTGCCAAGAACAGTGGCAGTGAGGAGGTGATCATCCTTGGTGCCACCTCGGTCCCCTCCTTACCCTGGGATGGGCAGCCCTGTCTGTGGCCGTGATGGACACCTGCTGGTGGTGCCACCAAGGGCCCAGCACCGAGGGACACTGGTGCTGCTCCATGATGGCTCAGTGTGCCACCAGGCAGATGTGAAACCCCCAGGCTCTCAGGGCTGCCAGGCTCTTGGGCATCTCATGCCAGGCAGCGGATGCTTCCCGCAGGGGTGCACCTTCCAGCCGTGCCCGGACATTGCTTGCGGGGTGGCCCACCCAGAGCAAGCAAGCTACAAATCACTTGTTGGCTGATGCCTCCTGGGAATTGACTGCTGCACTGTGTCTGGTGGGGCCTCTTGATACTCTTGCAGCAGCACCATGCACCGACAATGCTTTTGGAGGAGGATTTTGATGGGATCTCATCCACCTGAGCCCCTGTGTGGGTGTTGCACAGCTGAGGAGCTCGCTACTGCCTTCCCCTCTCTGCGCAGCACAAGCGACTGGCTGAGGTCAGCCGAGCTCTGCCAGATCCCTCTGCTCCAGCAGGATGTGGTTTGAAAAAGAAAATATCAGCAAGCGCAGCCCTTCCTTAATGGCAACAGCACTGCATGCCCTGGCTTCCCCGGGGGCTGGTGACACCCAGCCCCGGGCATTTTGTGCAGGGCAATGGCTGCTTGCAGCCCTGCTGGTGAACCCGCAGGGTGGCAGACCCAAGGGGAACGTGGCAGCTGCGGCCACCACCTTGCCAGGTGGATATTTCGGGGAAGGGCATCGTCCCCCAGCCAGCTTGCCAAGGGGAAACATTGCTCGCGGCAGCGAACAGGAACGTATGTGTCAGCGGCAGAGGGTGTCGAATGATTCATGTGCCGAACCGGAGTGAAGCTGGCGTTGCTTTTATTTCCCCAACGGTTTATATCGACACTAAAGCCGCAGGCTGGGAGGTGGGGTGACCCACCCCGGGTCTGGGGGAAGCAGTCAGGGTGCCCCAGGTTTGGGCCGGGTGACTCTGGCTCCCTTTGCCCCCTTGGGACAGGCACAAGATTTTTCTACAATAAAAGTTGTTTCAGAAATTCCCTCCTGGTCCAGGTTCTCACTTGTGCCTTTAAGCCCCTGGGGAGGCGGGGCGAGGTGGCAATTAATTCCCATCATGTCCCCATCATGTCCCCATCATGTCTGTGCATGGTCAGGCAGGGACTGTGTCGCCTGAGTGGGACATGGACAACACGAGGGTCTACTGGTGCCCTGGAGCCCCATGTCTGCTCAGAGGAATGGGGTGGGGTGGGATGGGATGGGATGGGATGGGATGGGATGGGATGGGATAGGATGGTGCTACTCTGGGGACATTGGGACACAGAGCATCAGGGTGGTCCCACAGCACAGTTCTGCCCTCCATGACAGCTTGAACAGCCAGGCACAAGTGACCAATGTGGGTGTTTGGGAATTGGAAAAGACCTGGGAGACTGGGTGGGAGCACAACCCTCCCGCAGTTTCACCACTGGAAATGGCACTGGGTGCCCTGGCGTGAGTTGCTGGTGCATTACAGGCTCAAAGGGGTGTTACAACCATCCCTCCAAACCCTGGGTTACAGGCAGCATCACGTGATGCCATCCGGGTTTGGGTGCCCCTGGCTGGGTGGTCCTGTACCCTTGGTGGGACGTTCCCAGCTCTCTGCCAAGGGGTCTTATTTGGGGACAAAATATGTCCCCTTGCTGGGGCTGGTGTTGGTGCTAGGCAGGACCAGGGACCCTGCCCTTGTGGAAGTGGCCAGTGTGACCCCCATGTCCCTGCCCGCAACATCGCACTTGCCTGAGCATCTCCAGCTTCTTGCTGACACGGGGTCTTGCGGCAGGCCTGGGAGGGTAACACCTCTTGGGGAAACTGAGGCACGAAACCAGCCAGAGTCACTCGCTTACCGAGAGCCCTACGGAGCGTTGAGCCCTGCTCCTGGCCAGGCACGGCACCCTGCCATGTGTTTTGGCATTTGGAGCGGTGCTGCCAAAGGCAGCCAGGGTGCAGCTGTACCTGCAGCATCCAGATGGTTAACCCTGCCCCGTCAGTCAGCTGCAGAGGAAGACTCCGGTTTCCATGGCAGCCAGCCCAGCTTCTCCAGACGTTCACGTATTCATTAAAAAGAAAACCTTCCCAACATGTTAGCCGACAAACAAGCTTAAACAGATATGCGACATATGGATTTATTAATTCATCAAATGCAAACACCCCCTCCTCGTGTCGGAAGCTGCAAACTTGCCCAGCGATGGCCAGCTCTGAAGAAGAACCGTGCTGGGGTGAGGGACCATCAGGCAATGTCGAGCTGAACCTCACACTGGAGGATGCCAAGTTACCCGCGGGGCAGGAGCAAACCTGCGGCAGGGATGAGCATAGGACTTTTACGGGGCAGGATCACACCCTGAGCTGGACTAACCCCATTTAACACCTTTTCTCCCCCAATCACCAGGAGATGTTTATGGCAGTGAGAGCTCTTGCCACAAACCCAAAGCAAGGCTGCGACTTCCAAAGGGGCCAACATCAACCCAAGGGCTGGGCAAAGGCGAGAGGAGTTCCCATCCCAGATGCCTCCAGACAAAACACACTCCAAGGCCAGAGTCATATCCAACTTCTGTATTTAGTGGCTCTTTACAGAACTTGTTCCTTTCAAAATTGTTAAACAAAGTTCATCGATCTCATAGAAACTTTTGAAGTACAGTACATGAGCCTAACAAAAAACGTGACCGGTATGTCCCGCTAGCTTTAATACAACAGAATGGCCGTGTTCAAGACTATTCTAAGTGCTTCCTCAAATCCTGTTCCACTAAAGCTCCCGCTAGCACACGACGGAGAAGAGCAGTCAATGGTCATGCCTCGACCTTCTGCAGCGTGGAGGCAGGGAACAGAGCGGCTGTGGGCAAGCTGGGGCCCGCTGGGGCAGGGTATGCGGGCAAGGAGAGACGTGCCTTCGCAGAGCCGCTTTTAGCGTCGCTCATCGACTACCACTCAAATATAAAAATACCTTCTATTCTCATAAAAACGTATACAGTGGAAAATCAGTCAATGCATAGCCTCGGAGCCTGGCAGGGGAGCTCTCCCAATGACGGTCTCGGTGGGTGACGGCTGATGCCGTGTGGGCAGGAGACAGAGCGGAGCAGCCCAGCGCCGTCCACCCCGTGTTGGTTAAAGGCATTTTGTTAGCAGAGGGGTCAGGCAGGTGGTGGGGAGCACACCGGGATGGTGTCACTGCCGAGCTCCTGCGCCTTTGCGTGGGGTCAGCCCCGGCAAGCCAAAACCTGATGGTGCTTTGCGCAATTCAGGCCTGAGTTTGCCCAATTCAGACAGGAGCCCGGTGCGACACCCTGGGGGTCGTCCCAGCTTCACCAGCAGCCACCGCCAGGGGACACGGCCATGGCAGGGGGATGCTCCTGCTGCCTGGGTGCTCTCCCTAAAAAAAAGTGCTTCAGCCACAAGAGCCGATTGTGATGCTGGGAGCAGCCCCCAGCAGGGTGGCTCATGATTTTTGGGTGCTGGTCCCCAAGCACTGGTGCCCCAGGTGCAAAGCTCGCGGGCTCGATCTTTCTCTTTCCCAACAATGACAGAGCACAGGGAACTGGCATCTCATGGATGCCCATCCCCAGCAAGCTGGAGGCATCCTCTAGCATCACCCCCAGGTACCTCTTCCCATCTTGCTCCGAAAATGGCAGACACAGGTTGCTTCCTTTGCTTTTACATTATTTTTTCTCTTCCTTCGGGAGCTGGCAGGAGCCACACCGTTCCGTATCAGGGCTACCACCGCTTGCTGGCTGGAGGAAGCGTGAGGGACGGCGTTCCAACCATGCTACATCTTGTTCCAGAAGGCTATTGCAGACATTTCTACAACATATACAACCGCACGGGACATTCTGTGTTACAAAGGTTTCAAAAAACATAAACCACCAGAACTAAATACATACTCGATGGCATCAAGGTTTTCACTTTAGAGTCTTCAGGGACTATGACGCAGTCTCTGGCTGGGGCAGAAGCGATGCAGTGTCTTAGACAGAGGTGGAAACCGCTCGGCAAAAGTTTATTAAATTTGGTCAGTCTCATAGTGCTTCTTGATGGCTTTGCTCAGTAAGTCTTTTCTGTGTGTTTTTGTTTGTTTGTTTGTTTTTTTAATCTCATCCAGTGGCAAACTACAAGACTTCAGTGTACATTTAATGACACAACTGCTACATCATCTTGATTTTATAGCTATCTTTAATATCAAAGCAGCTTAAGCTGTTAATAAATTCCAAAGTATCCTTTTATTAAAATATCTAAAAGAGGTCTATAAATATTTTTTGTTTGCTTTTTTTTTTTTCTTTTCTAAAATTGTTCCCAGTTTTTCACATTTAAAACAAAGCAGGGTGGTGGCTTCATAGCGGGGGCCCCCCCTGGCTTTCCACAGGCAGTCCCCTCCTTGGCGCCGGCCGCCTGTCGCCTCTTGGTGCGTGCTGCATTTAACAAAATATATATATATATATATATGTGGGTGCGTATATATATATTTAGGGCGGTGGGGGGGGGCTCAGAACTCCCACTCGAGGGCCTCCTCACGGTTGGCAGCCCGCTCCAGCCGGTGGATGATGTTGTTGAGGTTGGCCATCTTCTCGTGGCGCCGCTGGACGCTGGTGCTGAGCCGGGGACCAGGAGCCGGCGGCAGCGCTGGTGAAACCGGCCCGGCGGAGGATGGTCCTGGTGAGGCTGAGCCGGCGAGGCCAGGCGAGGAGGCTGCCGAGGGCGATGTCGGGGAGACCTCCAAGCTGCAACGGGACGACCCCGCGGAGGACTGGGAGCTGTCAGGGTGCGGCGGCGGTGGCGGTGGGGGTCCCCCGGCAGCGACACCAGCACGGCCTCCCCGCCGCGGGAGGATGCTGGTGCTGGGGGCGGCGGCGTGGGGGGCTGCCCCCCGCTCCTCCTGGGGAGGTCCGGTCCCCTCGGCCGCCCCGGCTGGGCTGTGCGAGTCCCGCCGGCAGCCCCAGCCGCCTGCCTCCCCCTGCTCCTCCTTCACCTTCACAGGCGCAGCAGTGCAGGGATGCTCGCCCCCCCCAAACACGGGTTTACGGTCCTCAGCATCCGAATCGGGGCTGTGGGGGTCCCGGCGCCCGGGGATGGCTGCCCCGCTGCTCTGCTCTGGGTCCGTGTCATTGTCCTGCGTGCCCTCCACCAGCATCTCCCGGCGCATCCGTGACCTGCCGGGACACAAGCGCGGAGGGTTGGTGACCACCAACCATCACGTCTTGAAAAAGCATCTCCAGCCAGAAAAATGCCACAACAGCGCTTGAGATGTAAACCCCCACCTTCTGGCCTTTAAAACACTTTTTTGGGGGAAAATCACTGCTGCTTGAACACAGGAACTGCATTGTGCAACACTGGGCTGTTTCCAGCCAGTGTTTTCCACTACCTTTTTTGGTTTGTTTAATACATAACATTTTTCAAAGGTTTATTTTAGGGTGGTTGCGTTTACCAAGAGCAGGAGGGACTTTCCTGGACGCATGCAAGGGGAAAGGTGGCGGGTTTAAAAATGCCACTAGTCAATGTTTCCCCAAAAAGCCTGATTTTTCAAGCTTTCCCCACACTCCCCACGTGATGGCTTCATGCGAGAAACCTCAGCCGGCTCCCATAAATATTGACCATCTACTCTACACTGCCCAGGGGGAGCTGGAGGCAGTCAGAGACTCTGTGGATTCAACACAAGCACTTACATGTCTTTTTATACTGGTTTATATAGGGGAGGGGGCACAGCCCATCACCTGGGCTGTTGACACAGAGAATAGTTTGCTCTTGGTGTGGGTCTTGGGAGGATTCAGGAGCCACATGTTCATCTGCAATACTGCTGCTCTCTGCGGCCAGGCTGCTGTGGGGATGGATCCTGCACTCCAGGAGCCTCCAAAAGGCTTTCCGCCACCCATCGTGGAGCTCCTGCTCAGTGGCAGGTGCTGTACCACACCAGCGAGCAGGTGGACATTAGCATGGTAACCTCTTTAGATGCTCACAATGACTTGGTCAAGGCAGTTGACACCTCTTGACCACCCACGAGCCAGGGCACACACAGTGTTTTGGCTGCAGTCCTGCACCTGGGGACCTCCGGTGACCACGCGTGGGTCAGCACCTCCCCATCTAGGCAAGAGAGACTGGGAATGCTGGAAGAGGAACAGTGACACCACCTTGGTGGCACGGCACTGTGAGACATCCAAAGTCTGGGAGCACCTGTACCTGTAGTTGTGGAACCAGTTGATGACGGTATTGGTCTTGAGGTTGAGCTGGAAGGAGAGCAGCTCGATGGTCTGCTGGGAGGGGTAGGGCTCCAGCTGGTAGGCTTTCTTCAGGGCTTCCTTCTCCTCTGGGGCCAGCACCACCCGTGGCTTCTTGATCTGGAGAAGGCTGAGGTCCTGCGGCTGCAGGCTGGGGCTTGTGCACTCGGAGCGGGTGCTGGGGGACTCACTGTCCGAGCCGGCGCTCATCAGCCCGTACCGACGTTTCAGGTAGGCTGCAGGAGAGGAGACCCAGCTGTGCACCGCTCACCCCCCAGCCTGGGGAGCCCCCCGCTTGGCCAGCACCCTGGTCCTGGGGGGGGGCTGCATTGCCCTGACCCTCACCTTTCTTCTCCAGCTTCTTCATGTCGCGCAGCTTCTCCACGTTGTGGGGGTCGTTGAGCCAGAGCTGCATGCGGACGAAGGGCTCCCTCCCCTTCAGGCTCAGCTTGTGCCACGGCTTGGGCCTGGAGAGGAGATCGGACACCGAGCCCTGCGTCAGGCCCAGGATGCTCTCCCCGAACAGCCGCTGGCCTGGCGGAGGAGAAGCAGAGGTGGTTAGACCAGGACAAAGCAGCAGGGCGGGCGCTACAGTTCCCCCACAGAGTGGGTGCACCCTGTTTCCCGGCCAGCATCCTCCGCGGCACGCGAGGATACCCCTGAGCACCCGCAGCGAAGCAGCAGGGGGGTCTGCAGCTACAGGAATTGGGGTGATGCATCCATGCAGCCTCACCAGCAGCTCCCGAAAACCCAAGCGGGGAGAAGGTCCGCACCTAAATTGTTGTCCGTCAAGACCTCCTTGACCTTCTTGGTGATGGAGTAGGTGTCCAGCTCAGGGGACATGGCCACGATCTCCTGGATGCCCACGGGTCCTTGGCTGTTGGAATATGTCTTCCCACCCAGTGCAGGTGTCGACCGGCTCTCGGGCTGCTGGTTTTCTTTGCTGCTCTCCAAGGCCAGGGTGAGGGGCTCCTGGCAGCTCTTCTCGTGCTCTGCAGGGCTGGGGGGTGGCGAGGGGGACGGCTGGGGCTCCGCCGGGCTGGCTGCACGACACCGGGGGAGAGGGGTCAGCAGGGATGGCGGGAGGGGAGAGCGGCCAGGACATGGTGGGAGTGGGAAGGCTATTTTGGGGATCCCCCTGGCTCTGCCCTCTGGAGAGGGGGGGATGCCAGCCAAGTTTTTCTGGTGGTGATGGCAAAGCAGGAGGAGCTGGTGGAATAGTAGAGAAAACATCACTAATTTTAAAAAAAAACCAAAACAGTTACTTCCTTATGCCAGACACAAAGCCAAGGATTTTTGTTGTGGTTTTCCTTTTTTTTTTTTTTTTTAACTAGATGACTTTCAAGACCTGTTTCTGAGAAAATAATATTTGAGGATCTAACAACCCTAAATTGTCTATGTGACTAATTAAGGGGGTTCCAAATGAGCTGAATGTATCAGAGGAGACGGGGGTGAAAGGAGCTTCCCAGGATCAAGGCGCAGGTCGGGATGCTGGGGGTGGCAGGTGTCTCTGGCCCCGGGGTGGAAGTAGGATGCAGGGGACAGATGCAGAATCCTCAGGGACAGTAAGGACACATGGGGACCAGGGGACAGCGGTGGCACTTACCCTGGGAGGATGTCGGCTGCTGGCTGATGCCTTGGCCCAGCTGGTCGGTCAGCCAGAGCTGCATGCGGATGAAGGGCTCCCGACCCTTCTGTGTCAGCTTGCTCCATGGCTTGGGCCGTGACAGCATGTCACTCACGCTGCCCTGGGACAGCCCCAGCACCTAGGCACCACACAGGTGTCACCCACTGGGGGCAGGGTGCACTCCCCCCAGCCCCAGTCTACTGCCTGCCCTCCACTCCCATTTTGTGGGAGGGGAAGCAGGTTACCCCCCTGCTGCCGCGCTCACGGCTCCACAGCATGTCAGGACCCCTTGGCCCCAGCTGCGGGGTGCTGGGACCATTGGTGGGTCCCCCTGGGATACCCGGTGGGCTGGGAGGATGCTCTCCACAGGGCTCTGCACAGGGGACGGGGTGTTCCTGGTGGGATGTGCCACCAACCAGTTGGAGGTGGCCACTGGGAGACCACTTGGGGTTGGGTCAGACCCTGAGGACTCAGCATCCTCCAAGGGAAACCCACCAGGGAGAGCAGGGACCCTGGGAGGAGATGGCAGAGTCCACCAACGAGCACCGGGCTCTGGGTCGCGAAGCAGAGGGGACACCGGATCCCCTTTCTCCAGGCTGGTACCTTCTCTCCGAAGATCCTCTGGCAGATGCCATTCTTTGCCAACTTCTCCTTGACCTGCCGGGTCAGCTCCAGCGTGTCCACCTCCCTGTACATGTACATCTCGTACTGCTCCGGCGTCAGCGGTGGCACAGTGGGCTTCAGGGTCCGTGGCACGTAGGCAGGGTAGTAGGAGAGACGATTGCCGGCTGCCGGCTCTGCGCCGGCTCCCTCTGCCTTCATCTCCGTCAGCCGGTGGGGCTCATCGTCTGCCAGTGGCAGCTCATCCTCGTTGGCGCCGCCCTCACTGGGCTCACCCCGCGGCCAGCCCCGGCCGTTGGCCATGCTGGAGTAGCTCGAGGAGGAGGAGGAGAGCGAAGGTGAGACGGAGGTGTAGGGTCGGCTGAGCAGGCTCCGCTCTGATGCCCAGTGCTGGTCGAAGTAGGAGCCGGCGTCGCCGATCTCCGACTTCACCTTCCGGATGATGCTCTGGACGAAGGCGGCAGGTGAGAGGACGGCCAGGGGTGTCTGTGGGGGGCCGGGGCTGGCCCTGCTCCCCTCCTCCTGCTTCACATAGGTTGGGACGATGTTCTGGCTGACGGCGGCCAGTGTGGAGCGCTCGGCGGGTGGCGTGTCCCCGGGGCGCCCGCTGCCCCCTGACTCCATCTCCAGCAGCGCCTGCTGCTGTGCCTGCATCTCCCGCCGCGCCTGCTCCAGGATGCTCTTGATGGCGTCCTCTGAGCTGCTGCTGCTCGCCCCGTTGGCCACCGCCTGCGATGTTGATGGTGTTTTGGGTTCCCCTGCAAAGAAAAGGGGTGAGGGGAGCCCCGGCGCACAGTAAGCATCATTTTACCATCTGGCCATAACTCAAAATGGCGGGGAAAAAAGGGATTTTAGCCCAGTCTGGTTCGGAGCATTCTCCATCAAGCGGATGGCCTGTACAAATGCAGATCAGAAGAAGGACCAATAGCACCCACAAGGCAAAAGCTGTGACACCCCCAGCTCTAAACAAGCTTCTTTTTTGACGACTGCAAAATAAATCCCATTACCAGTGACAGCAATAGACAAACATGTTTGTTTTCCCTGTCTGTTTTTCCACCATTCCTGTCTAATTCAATTCTGCAGGATTCTGCTTTCTCAGCAGACTACCTGTTTTAATGTATTTCATTTCTTGTAATTGACTGTGAGCACAGCTGCTTTAATGATTCCTCGTGCCAGATGGATCGTGCATCCTCATTTAATCATCTGTTTTGGGCCAGGGGGGAGGAAAGAGTAGATCCAAACTTTCTGAAAGCCCAGCTACAAATGTCACTGCATGGGGAGTCTTTTGTCCCTAACAGTATTTACCAGCATTTCTTCCCATCGTGCTCCAAATCTCTACGGATATCAGTGGGAGAAATGCCAAATAAAGCCCATTTTGGCCCAGCCACGGGGTTAGCCTGGTGCTGGGCACCCAGTGCCACACTGCGCAGGACCACGCCGTGAGAGCCAGGCTTGGCAGGGGCCAGCCAAAGCTTCCTAGGGCAGGCAGAGACCCCTGCATCAGATGCTGTTTTGCAGGCGTTCCGGCGTGCCGCGGGACCCCCAGCCACGCAGCACCCAGCCACTGGCACCCCTCTGGGTGCTGCTCCCACAGGGGCAGAGTCGGGGCTCAGCCACCCACATGCTGGCACTTACCTCCCTTCTGCGACTCAATCTCCTTCTTCGCCTGCTCCAGGATGCTTTTGATGGCGTCGTCAGAGCCGGTCTCTGGCGTCCTGATCCGCGGCGTGATGCTACCTGATCAAAGAGGCAGGATAACGGCTTTGTCACCGGTGCTGGTTTTACAAGCTCTGTTTGTACGTCAGGAAGTATTTACTGCTCCTCATGTTCAGTTATTTTTAGGGATGCTGGTTTTAAGACAAATGTCACTCCCGATTAGTCGCTAGCCAGAGCGCGGGGAGCCCCAGTAGCCCCCGCTGCCAGCTCTCGCCTCCGGCACCGCGTCTCCTGGACACCTTGCTCGTCCCATTCCAAGGGCGCCTGCTCCCCACCGATGTACAGGGTGCCGAGCGGAGACACAGGCACGGGAACCATGGCCCCCATCCCTGGCACTGTGCCCTCCCGCAGGCAACGGGTTAATGCTGAATCGGATCCAGGGGATAAATCAGAGCAGAAACACCAGCAGATGCAGAAACCAGCATCGCCCCATCCCCGTGCTACCACAGAGACAGGAGTGACCGGCCACCACCGCTGCCACCACTGAGACGGGGCCAGGAGCTGCCGTCCCCGGAACTGTGCACGCAGGTGGCAGGGTGTTACCATTTTGCAGCGGTGCCGACGCTGCACCGAGGTCCCACATCATTAAGACTTCATTATTTTAACAAAATATTCCCGAGCACATTGATTCATACGCCACGAAAGAGCCTAATGAATAATTAAATGGCACTTGTCAGAATAAATGAGTAAAGCACGTCCAGGGATGCAGCTTCCATGACGGGTTGTTGTTAATCGCTCCCACGTGCCGGGGCTCCAGCCCACCCTGCAGTGAGTGGGGGGGACCACGAGGGACAATCCCCAAATGCCACCCGTGACTCTGCTGGCATCACTGCCTGTGTTGCTGGCACGTCACGGGCATTCCCGCTGCGGCACCCTGCGGTGCTGCTGGGGCGCGCTGGGAAGGGATCCCACGGCACCACTTGCAGCATCCCAGGGCAGGATCTGTCGGCTGGGGCCACCCCAACCACTCACCTCTCTGGCGCACCTGGATAGTCCTCAGGGCCAGCACGTTCTGCTCGTCGGAGAGGAACTGCTTCATCTTGATGAACGGCTCCTTGCCCTTCACCGTCAGCTTGCGCCAGGGCTTGGGCCGGGCCAGGATCTCACTGACGGAGCCCTGCGACAGCCCCAGCACGTAATGCCCGAAGACCCGCTGCCCGATGTTGTGCTTCAGCAGCTGCTCCTTCACCTGGAAGGCGATTTCGGCCGTGTCCAGCTGCTCCTCGTCGGCAGAGCTGCCGGCGCTGCCCTCGGATGGCTCGCCGGGCGGGCTGGCGGCGCTGGTGGCCGGCACGGTGCCAGGGGGTGCGGTGCCGCTTTTGGTCCCAAAGAAGGTGGAGGGGAAGGGCGCCCCCCCCGCAGCGCTCTCACTCTTGTAGGCAGGCAGTGGGAGGTGAGGGGTCTTGGTGTCACCCGAAAGCCGCTCGCCCCCCGGGAAGGGGGACAGTGAGAAAGTCCGGGGGCCATCAGGAGCCAAACCAGGGCCGGGCAGAGGCGGGAGGGGAGTGGGGGAGGCGGGTTCGTCCACCGGGGCATGCTGGGGGGACGGGTACGGCTGCTCCATGCCCAGCGAATCCTTCCCCGACTCGTCTTCGGAGTGATCCTCCTCTAGAGATGAACGAGAGAGAGGGAGACGCACTAGAGTCCCCCCGGCCGGTGGCCCCAGCACCGCCTTGCAGTGAAGCATCTCCTGCCTCAGTTTCCCCAGGTGGCATCCCACCCCTTGTCCATCCCCTGGCCCCGCTGCTGGCTCCGGGCTCCTTCCCACAGCCAGAGCAGGATCCAGCCCTGCTGCCTATGTTCTCAGGGATGCTCCCAGTGGAACCAAGGATTCTGTGAGACCTGGGGACCCTACCAGTGCTGGCCAGCAGGCTGGGCTTCTCCAGCAGGTACTTCTGCGAGGGGTAGAAAGCCTCCTTCCCCAGCAGCAGGGCCTCCTCCGCCTTCGATATGCTCTGCAAGGAGCCAAGCTGAGATGGGAAAGGGCGGCGGAGCCACCAGCAGCAGGGCTGGCACGCACTCCCCAGCCTGGCAAGCCTGTCGGCACGCGCCGCGGCACTTGCCTGGGGAAGGCTGCAGCTGGCGGAGGCCACCTTCATCGCCTTCAGGATGCTGGGAGGGAGACAAGGGGGGTGACTCGGCAGGCATGGCTTTTTGCTGCCGTCAAGCCACCGAGCGTTACGGCTGCTGAAGTGTGCCGTGGGTGCCGGCGGCACGCGGCTGGCCAGGGGACAGGCAGGCAGCAGGCATGGATGCCAGTGATCCATTACCTCAGCTCTGTTTTGATCTCCTCGTAGTCCGCCTGTGCCTGCAGCTTCTCCTCCAGCTTCTGTGGAGCAGAGTGGGGGAGTCCTCACAGCCGGCTCCCGGTGCACACCCGGCACAGCCGGACCCGCACCCACCCCCACTCCCCAGCGAGCCCCCAGCCCCCATGGGAGCACCTCAATGGCTTCGTTCTTGGCAGCCAGCTGCCCCTCCAGCTCAGCGATCTGGTTGGCAGAGGACTCCTCTAGCTCCTGCAGTGAACTCTGGAGGTGCTGGACATCCTTCAGGAGCCGCAGGATCTCCCGGTCCTTGGCAGCCAGAGCCACCTCCAGCCTCGACCCTGAGCACATGGAATAGTTCACTTTGTCCTGCCGGGAGAGGGGACACTGTCAGTCCCAGCCACCCAACGCGGGGACCAGGGCCACCCTCCCCATCAGACACATCCCCACGGGGAGCAGGCGAGCCCAGGACTCAGCCCTGCGGGATGGGGACCCAGGGTGATGCAGCCACCAAGGGACAGACCTTTCCTCTGCCCTTAAAGGTCTCCCAGGTACATCTTGGTGTCATGGGTATGCACGTCCCCCCTCCCTGTAGGAAGCTGGGGCTGCAGGTAGGACATGGCCAACGCTACCGCAACGCCATAGGCAGAAAAATGCCTCGGTCATAGGCATTTCAGGCTCCCTCCCCAACATGGCGGGCGCTCCCAAATGCAAAAGGTTGCTCCCAAATGCAAAAGGTTGCTCCCAAATGCAACAGGATGCTCCCAAGCACAACGGGATGCTCCTGAACATGCTAGGGTGTTCCTGGCTGCTACGGGGCACTCCTAGCTCCTAGCTACGATGGGGTGCTCCCAAGTGCAATGGGATGCTCCTGGCTGTGACAGATGCTCCCGGCCATGGTGGGATGCTGCCAGCCCTGAGGGGTGCCCTCACCCCAGCAGCGGCCGGTGGGGAGCAGCAGGCCAGGCGCAGGGAACTGTTCACGGCCGCCAGCTGCTCCCGCAAGCTCTCCACTTCCCTCTGCGCCGCCTCCGCTCGCTGCAAGAGAGCAGAAAGCGTGTCAGGGCGCCGGGCGCCCGCAGCTCATCCCACCCCACACAGGGCAGAGCAGGGCCCCAGGATCTGCACTGGCCCACGCCCCTCCTGAGCATCCCGCTCCCACCACCGTCACCGTAAGCCCCACCACCTACTTCGGCTCCCCACATCCTAACCCAGTTCCCAGTCCCAATCTCTGGGCACCAGTAGCCCACCCCCAGGACACTGCCTTTTTCCACCCAAAAGGCCATTTCTACATGCAATTTGCTCTTTAAGCCTCTCTTATTATCCACAGACATTTATTTGTACCTACATTTTCAGAATTAAATACAACTAATGAATAGGAATGGATGAGACCAGAAGCAATTACATCAGAAACCATCACCAGGCTGGTGTGGGTCATGCCCTGAAACAGCTGGCAGAGGCCGGAGGTGACAAACACCAGCTCCAGCAGCCAAAGTGGATCCCAGTGGGAGCCCAAACACACCAGTGACCCCCAACATGTGGCAAGGGGTCCCACTGGGCTGTTGTGGAGGAGCCACTGGGCGAAGGAAACCAGAGCCCCTCTTTGTAGGCCTTCCCCAGCCTGGAGTCGGGCCACTCCAGTACCATTTTTGGGGACAGACATCCAGGCCATGCAGATGCTTGGGGTGTCGTGGTGGGTACAGTGGCTGGGGGGTCGTGGCTGAGCGCGGCAGCGGGGGAGCAGGGTACATACCCTGCACTAGCTGGAAAGTCAGCCCCCAGCTCACCTGGTTGGCTTTTTCGAGGTTTGTCATGATCATGGCTATTTCGTCTGCCCTGCAATGAGAAAACCAGAGGCGTCAGCTGGAACAACTGACGTGTGGAAGCACGGACACAACCCTCCATGGCCGGCAAGGGCTCACGCCTTAGGTTTAGGGAGTCCCTGTGACTTGGGGTGCTGCTGTGGTCACTTAAAGCATCTCATTTCCTCAAGTCACTTAGCAGCACCGTGGGGATGTCCCGGCACTGCCGCAGACTGCTTGGCTCAGCCGTGGGCACGCCAACAGCCCACGGGCATGATGGGGCATTGCCGGCAACTTACTTGGATGCGGCTTCCTCATCGTATTTACACCGCAGCTCCAGCAGCTCCGTCTGGGTGGCCTTCAGCGCTGGGAGGAGGAAGAGGAGGGTGAGCCGTGGGGTGGGGGCTTGGCCCCCCATGGCCGGCGGCTGCTGCCCCAGCCCCCCTACCTGCGTGGAGCACTTTGATCTTCTCCTCTGCCTCCCCCAGCCGAGCGGCCAAAGTGACCTGTGCTTCCTGCAGACCCCTGCGAGAGATGGGCATCAGTGACGTGCCAGCAGCACAGCGGCCATGCCGACCCTGCAGCCCCCCAAGGGCGCACAGAGACCCCCTCGCTGTGTCCCCATCACTCGGTGACACTGGAGGAAAGACACGCCGGTGAGTGCCAGGACACATTCAAGCCATGTTACTCCCTGATGTTACGGGGTTTACTGCCCCAGGTGTAAAAAAATCACTTTGAGCTGAAAATAGTCCTGATCCATGTGGCTGAAACCCCTCCAAGGTGGGGGATGGCAGCCCATCCCTGCCTGTAGTTAATTGGAGGGGGGGAAGCAATCAGGGAAAAGTTATTCTGCATTATTTATAGCCTGCACTTGCCAGGAACTTACTCGCAGAGATCTGTAATTTAGGGTTTAAAGATTCCTCATTTGTTTCCCTGTGCAGCGTGTTAAGGAATAACAATGAAGGCAGCAGGAAAGCCGGGAGTCTCCAAATTAAAAGGCCATTTAATGAGGTTCATCTGCTGACCTGAAGTTAACCCATTTGTCCGAGCAAACCACGTGCCAAGGAGACAGTGCAAGGGGCTGGCAAGAGGGACCTGCCCCGGTTCTGCCTGCGCCTGCCCAAAAACCACCTGAGAGAGGGGACGGATGGACAGATGGACACTTGGAGTACCTGGGACTGCATGTCAGGTTTCCAGGCTGGATAAGTCCACTCCCAACCCGAACGGCAAAGGAGGGGCAAAGGGAAGGAGGAGAGGGATGGACAGACAGACGCCCCCATGCAAGAGCAGAGACAGAGCCGTGTGTGTCCCCGGCATCCTGAAATGACTCCGGCTGTGGAATGTGAAGCCCCATCCCTGGTACTCACGTACTTTTGCTTTTCCGCCTCATTTCTCTGCAGCAAGGTTTCTGCGCACAGTGCTTTGCCGTCGATGCCGGAGAGCGGGGGCTCGGCTGCTGCCGCGAGCCCAGCTGCTGGCGACGTCCCCTCTCTGCGCTCTGCAGGGGGACAGGTATCACACAGCCGCGTGGGGGACAGCAGCGGTGGCCGGTGGGGACCATGGGCCAGGGAACACGTCCTGGCCTCAAGACCCCCTGTATCCTGGGGATGCTCGGAGGCACCTGGGGGGACCTGGCTGGGGACCGCTGCTGCCACGCTTGTCCGACGGGGCGGCCGATGCCGGGGGGTACCTTTGGTGCCAACGAGCTCCGGGTGCTTCTTCCAAGGGTGGCTGAGGTCCTTCAGGGGGGCGGTTTCAGGCTCGAGGTGCTGGAGCTGCTGCAGCCGGTCCTCCAGGCTCCGCGCCGCCTCCAGCACAGGAGCGGGGTCTGCGGGACACGGGATGCGGCAGTGAGCAGCAGGGATGCCCACCACCAGCCCTCTCCCACCTCCCCGGGGACCCACTGCCCACCCTCACCATCCACCCCAGGGCAGCGGCCCTCTGCGCCCCACTTAAAACCAGAGTGGGTGACCTCCCAGCCCCAGGACACCTCTCGGTCCCACACTTTTCCATTGCCAGCTCCGAGGGACCCGCAGGGCTGCACGGGGGCATCACCTCCCTGAGCGACCCGGTGGGTCCCACAGCACCGGTGGCCCCGGTGCTGCCAGCACCGGCCCGTTTGGGCACAGACAATGGCGGTTTGTGCCGAGGTAAGCAGGTGCATTCAGAGCCGTCCGTCTTCCCTCTGTCAGCATTACACCATCATTAGCTAGTGTCTGCTCAGCAGGGTGTGCCATTATGTCTCCCAGGGCTGATGTAATTATACATTGACATAATTAACCCAGCAAGCCCATTAAGCAGGCCAGCTAAAAATTCATCTATAATTATTTGTTGTGTGCATGCTAATGAGTCCATCTGCACTGCCATTGTACAACATGAACAAATTAATTTACAAGTCTGGATTTTTTAATAAGTTCAAGAAAATGCCTCCTATTGAGCCAGGTTAATATAGGTTTGGGGTTTTCTTTTTTTTTTTTTTTTTAGAAAAGAAGAGGTAAGAAAATAGATTTGAATTCTCCGGGGTCAGAAAGTTAGACAAACGGGGAAGTGGGACGGAGCCGGGTGCACTACTGTACGGCACAGACACGTGGCATGCATCCAAGGGTAAAAAATAATAACGGTGATGAAAAAAAATCAAACAACTGGCTGCCTGTGCTCAGAACAGGACGCAGAACAGGTCTTCTGCTCAGCAAGTCCCCGGCTGAGACGGCAGCAGTGCAGGATGAAGGAGGCCCGGCACCACCGCAGCCATGCCACGGGATTCAGGGTGGTCTGGAGCTGTGCTGGCACAGCCCAACTGCTGCCCCACGCATCTTTGGGGTGAACCTGCCTGAAAGACGCGGGATTTGGCCTGTGATCCTCTCTGCAAGTGCCCAGCATGAATGCTCCTTGCGAACGAGCAGAACCAGGACAGGTAACCACCAAGATGGGGCTTGGGGGGTCTCCCCAACCTGCCGCTGCCCTCCCATCCCACAGCATCGCTGCCACAGGGTGCGGAGCTCCACCGCAGCACCCACCACACGGCTTCCCCGCAGGACCAGCGACTGCCAGGCTAATGCCGAAAGCCCCCGGAGCATCCTTCGCCATGGGAAATGTCCCCACTTCTTTCTGCTGGACATCACAGAAATCCCGCAGAGAGCCTGGGGTGAAAGGTTCATGCCCAGAGCTTGGCTGCAGGGACCCAGCCGGAGGTGGGTGCTTTGCCTTGTTGGCACGCTGCCGGCTTTGGCACTGAGCCGGTGACTCCTGGGCTGCTCACGGCATCCTTCGTCACGGCATCCTTCGTCACGGCATCCTTCGTCTCAGCATCCTTCAGGATGGTTCCCCATCCAGGGATGCGGGAGCATGCCATCAAAGGGTGTCGCAGCGATGCAGCATGGTCCCAAACTGGACTGGATGCTCTCACAGCCATTAATAACACCCGTAAGTACGTGAGCTGAGATAACGATATGGCTAATTAAACCCTGCGCTTCAGGGCCCCAGCTCCCAGGCTGCGGGGGCCGGGCGTTCCTCCCATGCTCCCCCGGCCCCGTGGGTGTTGGCAGGAGGCTCTGTGCCAGCCTGCGAGCCGCCTCCGCAGGGATAAACGCTGGGGCAGGCCCCATCCGATCCACGCCGGCAACTCTTCTCGCCTCTGTGATGAGAAATAATATGGGAGGAACTGCCCCAGCGATAAAGCCCTGGGGATTTTCCTCAGGTTAGTGTTTCCCCCTCCATGAGCCGCAGCCCTGCTGCTGAAATACAGCCGGGGCGATCCCCCGGTGCGCTGCTCCCCGTCTGGAGCCGACATCCCGGGATGAGGTGGTCGGGAGCAGAGCTTTTAGAAGGGAAAAGAGCAAACGGTGCTCTGGCTCTGCTTCCTATATCAGCTGGGGCTGCGCTGATGCAAAACGCCTGGCCAGATTAATTACACTCTGCTAACACCATGCTGTCCAGCCACTGGGAAAATGCTGCCCTCGGCTGCGGGGCCGGCTCTCGCACCACATGCAGTGTTTGGATGCACCAAGGACATGCTGGGACAGGGCAACACGCTCGCGCCATGCGGGCACCGTGCTCGCGCTGTCCTCGCGCTGCCGGCGAACAAACCCTCCTGCTGCAGGGGTGGAGTGAGGGATCTGCTTGAAACAGAGCATGTCGTCTGCTCGCACCAAGGTACCACGGATGCCATGTGCCATCATGCTCTGAGCCACAGAGGAGGGCTCAGGACACTGCCCACAGCGCCGGGGAAAGTCCCTTCCTCCGTGGGTCACGGGGACAGGTTAGAGGAGACAGTGCTGATGCCCCAGCCGAGCGGCCGTGCAGCTGCGAGCCCTGATGTGGCAGTGACTCACTGGCGGCACAGCCGGGTGACGGGTGACACGAGCGAGGCATGTGCCAAAACAGGACCTTGGGGTGCCACACGCTCCGGCGCTGCATCTGCCTGCGGCAGCTCCCACATGGCCAGGGGCCGTGGCACAGCATCGCCCACGCACGGCACGGCCAGCTCAGGTGGGAAACGGCAAGTCCCTGCCCAAAGCAGAGCCCACTACCCAAGCGTGCTTATCTATCGCTCCATAGGCTCAACCACCATAGATATATATAATTCTTTTTATAAATACATCTATAAAATTATTTCCTTTCAGATATATAACAAGTGCTGCCACTAGCTGGCGTTATTGGCTGTCCTTTAGTGGCACTGGCACTGCTGCAGCAGGGACAGGGCTGGTGGGCAGGGGTCCCTCCTGGTGTCCCCAGCCCCGCCACAGGGAAGCGGGGCTGGGGGCCTTTCCCCATGCTGGTGGGGGTCTGGGCTGCCGGCAGACCCGCTCCCAGACACTCTCACCGCAGCACTGCGCAGCTGCTGCATGGCCACTGGAACAGCTCGAGGCACCCGTGGGACGGTGGGATGGGGCAGGAGGTGCCCTGGGTGCTCAGCAGCCTCTCCTGAGCATGCCCAGCTCCAGGGACACCCATGTCCCTGGGGACCAGCAGCTCATCCCAGTGCCAGGGCCGGGCCGCTTGGCCTGGCCTTCAGCGAAGGTCTCCATGCCAGGGGCTGAAGGGTGACATCTGCTCCATGCTGCTGCCCAGCTCCAAGAGGAGCGCAGAACACCCATGGTGCACCTCAGTGCATCTGTGGTGCACCCATGTGCACGCACCGTCCACGGTACCTCCAGGGCACATCGGCGGTGCCGTCACCTCTCCCACCAGGCCAGCACCTCCTCCACCACCTCATCCCAACCTGCTCAAACACATCCACTGACACCCTGCGAATCCCTCCACGAGTCAAAGTCAGCCTTAAATCAAATCATCCCCAACAACAATGACATTAATTATGCTTTTAACACATTTTACTGCTTCCCCCCCTTCCCTTCACGCCACATCTGTGTGAACAATATCCAAAAGATTTACGGTTTTCTCCCGTAATTACAGACACACAGCCAGCTCACTTATCAAAATACTTGCTGAGCAATCAGGCTCCGTTACAGTCTCTGCCAGAGATTTGTGTTGACAGCAGCCATTCAAAGCAAAAAATGTCGAATCAGGACTTATGTGGCGCTTGTAAAGTATTCCACAAAGAGTTCGCCTGTCGAGAGACACACGGACATGTAACAGACAGGGACAAAATGACAGGCGGGAGGATTTGGGGAGCAGGAGGGAAGAGGGGAGCAAGAGATGCTGCAGGAGAGCAGACAGAGGGAAGGAGGAGGGGGGTGGGGGGTTGCAGAGATCACAGGGGAGCAGTTTTGGGATGTGCGTGTGTGTGCATCTGCGTGCATGTGTGTACGTGTGTGTACGTGTGTGCATCCACCTGCACACGTGCGCAAGCAGGAGGAGCAGAGCAGGTGAGCACAGGGAGGTGGCGGGGGGGAGAAGATAACTGGGTTCTGGAAACCGAGCTGACATTTGGTTCTTGTAGCACAGGAGAAAATTTAATGAGGACAAAAATATGTCTCCCTAATTCCCCTAAGAAATCATTAAAACATTTTGTTATTCCTAAATGTCTGGAAAATGAATTAGTGGCCCTGCAGGAGCCCTTCTGCGCATCTTCAGCCGTTTGCAGCTCTCCGTCCGCACCGCGCTGGGGGATGCTCCGTGCCGCTGTGCCCAGCACAGCCAGCACCCCAGCTCAGACCGTGGCAGAGCCCACGAAGGGAAGTGGGGAGCAGCGGGGAGAGGGGTCCGATCCCCTCACCCGCCCCAAGCACCGACTCTGCCAACACAAGCCTCAGGGCTGCCCCGAGCCTCAGTTTCCCCCTCCCAAGACTTCAAGTGGTGCCCCGGGTGGGGTGTACACCCCGGCATGGCAGTAAAATGGAGAAATGGTGCCAGGAGCCGTGCTGCGAGCCGGCGCTTGGTCATTTCGGTTAACTTACCGTCAAAAAGACAACTGGGGATAGCCGCAGTGTTATTACAAGGGCTGAGCAAATGTATTCCTTTCCTAATGTCAAGATGCATTTGGCTCAGGGGCTGAAACACAGCGATGGCAAAAGCTGTTTCCACTCCTCTCTTCGGCTGGTATTTCCAGAGCACCATGCGCGAGCGGAGGTCGGCGATGCCAGCCGTGCCGGTGATGGGGCCGGCAGCGCAGCCACGGTCCTCACTGGCTCCTCTCTGCACCGGCGCTGGCACGCGACTCGTTAGGCAGCCAGGTCGCCACCACGTTGCTTACCTGGAGCTTCGATTAATTGCTTGTAAACACTCAGGAAAGCCGTCTCAGCCTCCTTGCTTCTCTTACTAAGTGCAATCACCTGCAGGGAAATGGAAAAAGGGGGTGAGAGATGGGCTTGGGGGAGGGAACCACCCCTGCGGGGCAGGAGAAAACTCTGCTGGGCCACCAGGACCGGTGTCACCCATGACCAGCACATGGATCCCCCCTGGCACGGCTCTGTGCCCGCTCTGCGCCCCGCGCAGCCGCTCGCTGCCTTTGGCTAAACTCCTCGCGCCGCTGCCATGTCACGTCGCCCTAAATCATTGATGCGCTCTGAGTAAATGAAAATTATAATTTAATGTCTGTGCTTAAATAAGAAATAAAGAAGCCTGCCTGTTGTTGTGCTTGCCGGGCCAGATCCGGCACACAGCCCTCCCCAGCCACCCTCCCCAGTACAGCACGGCTGGAGTGACCCTGTGGGCAGGAGCGATGCTTGTCCCACGCACCAGCAGCAGGACATCACGCCCCCGTCCCCCTCGGCTGCCAGGGTGCCAGCGACGCTCACGCCGGCTGGGCAGCAGGGAGACGGCACACTGCATCACTAATAACCGAACAACATATTAATCTGCCGCGCGCTCCCATCCAACATTTATGAGCATGAATCATTTACTCCCCTTAATTTTTCAAGGCATGCCGACACCTTGGGGCGGGGGCTGCTGCCCACTGGGCTCCAGCGCATTTTGTTTGCCAAGGGTCCCCTTGCTACTCCTGCATGTCTAGCTCTACCCACAGCAGATGAGATGGAATACCAGTGGGACACACGGGCCTCTGTGTCCCTGCCACCCCAGGCACAGGAGCCAGGGATGGAGGCAACTTATTCCCAATCGGAAAATGCCCAGTTTGATCCAAACTGGGTGCCTGTGCCAACTGGTGGTGGAGGAAGAGGAACCCACCCGGCATTCAGTGCTGGCACACACACTATTACCAACAGTGGACTAGTCATTTAAACCACTCTTAAGCCACTGATGGACTAAACGAAGCCCCAGCTTCGCACCACAGCCCGGTGGCAGCTCCCACACAGGAGCATCTTTTCCCTCTACCCATCCCCTCTGTGCCGGCAAAGCTCCCGGCTCACCCCGCCAGCCCGGATTGCGATGGCTTGTCATTCATACCCAAAGCAAACCGCTCATTTGTAATCCAGCAGCCACCTGAGCAAAACGCCTTCTCCTTCCAAGCTCGCAGGCACTGGAGCACAAAGATCATTTTTCTATTGTTAAAATTGTATAAGCTGGGCTTTTTATAGCGTCTCGTACACAAACCTACTTTCTCGGCGCCGTGCTTCCAGCAGAGGAGGAATTTGGGGGCTTTTCTTCAGCGTTCTGCAAAAATGCTTGGCTTCAGGGTGCTCTAAAATAATAATAATAAAGTGGGGAAGGGGGCGGGGAGGCAGCAAGCAGACGGCAAGCAGCACTGCCTGTGTATTGCAGCAGGATGGCATTGTGCCTGCCAAACTCGCTGGTGGCACCTGGCGCTGGGGTGGCACGGGGAGCCCCGCCGGGAAGTCCGTAAGGCTGCAGAGACACAGCAGTGCTGGGGTGGTCCACAGCATCAGCCCTGCGTGACCCCCCACTACTTCCCACACTCTTCCGACTTTGTGCAGGAGAGGAGCGGGAACGGGCACAGCCCATCGGCACGGCTCTGCCACGGGGCGCCAGGGACGCCTGGACCTGCTCGAGCTACTCTGAAGAGTTTCATCACCCCTGAGACAGTGTCAGCCAAAGGCTGCAGAGCAAGGAGCCAACCCTAACGTGTTTTCCATCATGTGCCTGCCACCCCAACCTGTGCCAGCAACAAGGAGCCATCCCAGACCTCCAAATCGGGCTGTGTCAGCTGATTTTTATTCCTGAAGTCACATCATAGAGAGAAAGTGTTTTTCAAGGGGAAACTTCAAAGCCTTTCCCTCTCCTTGACAATCCTGATGGAGATCCGAGCATCCCCCACTGGCAACGTTGTGGCTCTGGGGCGGGCAGGACCCTGCAGCATCCCCACACCATGATCCCACAGACCTCACCTCTCCATGGCCACCCACCACTGGCTCACTGGGGACGGACCCAGGTTTTCTCCTGGTTCATGTGAGGGTATGACCCATCGCTCAGCCCACCTTCCCACAGAGCACTCGAGGACGCATTGTACACCTTTCCACACATCAACTACCATCAGCATCTTAATTGGAGCCGCAGGACCCACAGTTTGCTGCTGAAGAGGCATCTGGGGGCATTTCATCAGACAAGGTATTTAGGGGCCATTTCACCAGCCCCGGCTCGTGCCCTGTACCCCTGTGCCAGGCTCTGGCATGGGAATGGCACATTTCAGCCTATGTCAGCACTGGGACATCACTGGTGGCGCCAATTGGCAGGACGGCGAGCCAGGTGTCACTCTGCTCTTTCGGAGTCCCACTAAACTTCAAGGAAATGTCAGTGAAAAAAAGATCTTTAAAATTTTCAGCGACCTTTTCCGGATGGGGATAATTCACCAAAATGCCAGGGGCGATTCCCACCAGAGCAGCTCCACATGCTGCACAAGCACAGCTCACCCCAACCCTGAAACTGCTGTTATTCCTCACACATAGCCGAATAAACACCCAGAAAAAGCCCCCTTCAGCCCTAAAATCAAGGTTTTGTAGAAAAAACCTTAAACCTTTGCTCTTTCGGGGCAGAAGTTGGATCAAACCATGTCCCCATCTGAGAGGGTCATGTCACCCGCATCTTAGAAAGAGATGATTGCTGAAAATGGGGGAACTGAATGTCCCCACAAGCAGCCGGGGCTCGATGGGGTCAGGATGGTGTCATCCCAGCTCCCCTCATCACCACGATGCCCATCGGCAACAGCAAACCCACCACCAACTGCTCTCCCTCCGCCCGCAAAGCCCTTGGCGGCTGGCGGGGAGCTCTGCCTCCGCATTATATATCGACGCACTATTAATTTCTATTTCCCCCACCCCCCGTCTCCCTCCGCAGCATCCACAGGCTCAAGGTGAGGCACGGCAGCGGCACGGGATCGCCGCCGCGTGATGAATTACATTTACGCGCCGGGTCCTTTTCATGGCTGGTGACTTTCCAGCAAAGCAATTATCACTGTAGAATGTGTAATAGCCTAATTAATTACTATTGTCAGGCTGGCCTCTGTGCCATGATTATACCTTCCGAAGCCAACTTTTTAAACATTGGGAAGCAGAAATATTATTATAATTGACTGACAAAATGGTAAAACTCCCCCGGTGCAGCCGGTCCTCCTCCTGGTACGGTGGCGAGGACCGACTGTCTGAGCATCCCTTCTCCAAAGGCGCGGGATTTGCATTGCACCGGCGGTGAGTTTATTCTTATATCCATGAGATCAAGTGCAGGATAAGTAGTGGGTTATTTCCATCTAAATACCGGTGGCAGTAAACCACAAATGAGCTCTTTTTCAGCAGAGAGGAACAGCTGTCGGGGGAGAAAGCGGCAGCAGAGACCCCAAATGTTGAAGAAAACTGATGAAAAAATTCATTCAAGCTTTTGCTATTTTGCTCGCTTTTTTTTGCTGATGTGTAAAGAAGTCGGGGAGAGCGGGAGGGCTGCGGAGGGGGAGAGCCTGGGAGGGAGCTACTGTCCCCAGGGAGAGCTCCGGGTGATGGGGGCTGGACCCCCGTGAGGCACCGGCCATGTGCTGGGGAGCCCCCACCTTGTCCTGGGCTCCTTTGCTGCCTTCCTGGTGCCCCGTGTCCGATCGACTCCTTAAACCCATCCCGCATGTGGCACAGATCCACGGCGCACCCACAGACCCCTGGCACATGGACAAGCCTGCTGTGCACACGCACAGATCCATCACATGCATGCACAAACCCACAGTGCACCCACAGAAACCCGTCACATGCGCGCACAGACCCGCTGCACACCCACAGACCCGCTGTACACCCACACAAACCCGTGGTGCGCACGCACACACCCATCGCACATGGACAAGGAGCAATCACACCTGCGCAGAGACCGGCCACACACCAGTAAACCCATCGCACACTCACAAACCCGTCCCACAAACCCACTGCACACCCACACAAACCCACTGAACGCACATCCACAAACTCATCACACACAGACCCATCGCACACATGCACAAACTCATCACACACACAGACCCATCACACACACATACAGACCCATCACACATATGCACAGACCCATCACACACACGCACAGACCCATCACACACATGTACAGACCCATCACACACCCACAAACCCATTGCACACCCACACAAACACATTGAATGCACATCCACATACTCATCACACACAGACCCATCACACACATGCACAGTCCGATCACGCAACCACAAACCCATCACACACATGCACAGACCCATCACACGCATGCGCAGACCCATCACATACCCACAAACCCATCACACACACACACAGATGCATCATACACATACAGACCCATCGCACATGCAGAACTCATTGCACACATGCACAGACCCATCACACACATGCACAGACCCATCACACACCCACAAACTCATCGCACACACGTACAGACCCATCACACACCCACAAAGTCATTGTATGCACAGATGCATCACACACGTAGACCCATCGCACATGCAAAACTCATCGCACACACGCAGACATGTACACACATCCATCACACACATTCACAGATCCATCGCACACCCACAAACCAATCACACACATGCACAGACCCATCACACACCTACAAACTCATCACACACACGCACAGACCCATCACACACATATACAGACCCATCACACACACATACAGACCCATCACACACCCACAAACTCATCACACACACGCACAGACCCATCACACACATATACAGACCCATCACACACCCACAAACTCATCACACATACGCACAGACCCATCGCACACCCACAAACTCATCGCACACACGCACAAACCCATCGCACACACGCTCCTTCCCGCTCCTTCCCCCATCGCACCCCCCAGCCCATTCCTCCAAAAGCAGAAGCAGCTCACACCGTTTTCACAAGGCCAAAAAGCAATTCATGTCAAAAAGATCAATAATATAAAAATAAAGCCTGAGAATTCTNATCACACACACGCACAGACCCATCACACACATATACAGACCCATCACACACACATACAGACCCATCACACACCCACAAACTCATCACACATACGCACAGACCCATCGCACACCCACAAACTCATCGCACACACGCACAAACCCATCGCACACACGCTCCTTCCCGCTCCTTCCCCCATCGCACCCCCCAGCCCATTCCTCCAAAAGCAGAAGCAGCTCACACCGTTTTCACAAGGCCAAAAAGCAATTCATGTCAAAAAGATCAATAATATAAAAATAAAGCCTGAGAATTCTAGTTAAAGGGAACGTCACAGAAATATGTTGTTCACGTTCATGACTCAGAGATTAAAAAAAAAAAAAAGAATCAATATAAGTTCTTCAGATGATGTTATTTCTAATGAGAAATATACCGAGACTGTTGCAAATAACTGCTTAACGGAGAAAAAAAATGCATTAATAATTTACTTTATAAAGCATAGGATCTTGAACGCAAGAAAATTGCTGCTGGTTCTTAATTTTGTTGTAAGACTTCCTGACAAGTTCAACGATGCTTTGGCAAAGTTCCTGAGAGCACAGTCAGAGGACGTTCAGCTCATTAGGATTTTTTCCCCCTCTTTTTCCATGACATCCTGGCCCAGCCGGCTCCAGGAGAAGGTGCTCGAGCTCTTCCCTTTCTCCGCACCGCTGGATTCCTTGGGCTGAGCCCCTGAATTGGCACTGGTCCTGCCAGCCCCTGCCTGCTGCCAGGCAGGAGCATCCTCCTGCCTCTTCCCGACACCCGTCCCCAGGTGAGCTACAGCCTCCAGTCATGATGCCACAAGCAGGGAAAATATCTCAAGCTTATTCTACCATCCTCACCGACATAATTTCATACACTTTTTTTTCACTGGCTGGTTTAGTTGGGTTTTTTCCTTAATTTTTTTTTTTCTTAATTTATTTTCTTAGTGCATTTGCTGACAGTTGGCAACTTCAAACCATCTGCTACCGGCACACACGCCGAAACGAAAGGCTTCAGCGTTGAACCCAACGCGGCTCCAAGGAGCAGGCTGATTTCTGACTGTCAGCATGAGAAGGTGCCACCCAGGCAGGTTCATTCCCAGCGGGGCCAGATTTCATGCCAGCCCACAAAATTATTTTCCTGCAAAATTATATTCCTGAAAAAATATGCAAAATTCCCTGAGCAGCCGGCAGCAGTGGTCCAGGTCGGCGGATGAGATGGGTAGGGATGTGCCGGGCTCTGCATCCCCGGCACGGATGAAGCGGGGTGATAAGAGGGTTCCCGCTGGTCCCAAGGTCTGGGATGGAGCCGGGATGGAGCTGGCCTGGCCCCAGCATGTGGACGCACCCCAAGCATCGCAAAGTTTCACCTCCCATTTAGCAGAACAAAACTTTTAATTTAGATGTTTTCGTCTATCTATCAGAGTAAAAAAAAATAAGTTTAAAATAATGACTGTAATAAATGAAGGTAATTAATTGTAGTTTGTTCCTTTACTGTCTAGTCAGCTTAATTTTACCTTTTCATCTAATAATGAGAAAATAATTTTTGTGCTCTGAGGGTTAATGATATGTAACTGCAAGAGCTGCTAATTGCATGTTGCAAACTATTCATCAAAATCCCCATCTGCGCTACTTGATTATGTTTGCTAAATTATTGCTTTGAATTATCTTTCATAAAGCAACTTTTGTAATTAGCAGGGCTTTCGCTTTGCTCTTTTCTCCGTCGCAAGGATATTCAAACTTTGTCCGTCTCAAGCTGTTGCCATTAAACTGCTGTCACGGGCAGCTTTTGGTGAGAGAAAGAAACTGCCCTTTAGCTAATCGGGGAGGGGGGGAAGGAAATAAAAGCTGGGTTTATTCTCTGTGGGTACAGTTTATTCTCCTGGCCCTGCTCCTTCCTTGAAGAAAAAAATTATATGAGAACGATACAGGAGCTTAAATGTATATGAGATGTATTTGGGAATGGCAGAAACGGCCCGAGAAGCCCATCTGCCCCCACCCAGGTTAATATTTCAAATTTTTTTTTTTTTTCCCCTTCCCATTTACAAGAAGGAGAGGAGGGGGAAGGCTCACCATTCATCACCGTGCTTTTATGGGCTCCTTCCCGTGACGCAGATGATGTAGCACTCCGCTCTCCCTGGTTAATATTCATGGGGAGCCCTGAAAAGTGTGCTTTGCGGGGAAAAAAAAATATTAAAGAAGTATTTTTAAAATAATTGAAGGAAGAGGGGAAAAATAGGAAAAAAGGGGAAAAAAGAGGAAAAAAAAGAGGAAAAAAAGTGTCCAGGGCCCCATGAGCCTTGCCCCAGGAGCAGCAGCAGCGTGCTGGTGTCCATCCTGCACCGCCTGGCACTGAAGCAGCCCAGAAACCCCACCTCAGGGGAGTAGAATCCACCTTTTGAGATAAAATCCCCCCAAACCTCCTCTGGAAAAAACCCCAAAAAAACTGGCGGGGGAGGAAGGTGGCAGAGCCGGGGAAGCTGCTGCTGCTGCTGAGCTGGGAATCACATCCTGCTCTCCCTTACACCCCCATAAATCCAGAGCCACTTGGGCGGAGGGACCGGCTGGGGCTCCCCGAAGGACATAGCTCATATTCTCATAGCAGATCTAATGAAGACTATTGGAAAAAATGCAGTATTTAAAGGACTGAAAATGTATTCCTATTGTTATCACTCTCTTTTATGTGTTTATGCATAGTGCATCGGAATGAATCAATACTGGATTGCCCTATAAATAAATGAGCATATCAGTAAACCCAGTAATAAAATGAAGTGATGAAAAATATGGAAATCAGTCGCATTTGTGTAAATCCACTTATTGTTTACTTTAATATTTTCTTATGCAGTTCCGTAGCTCCAAAGAGACAGATTTAAAATCAGGTAATGCTCAGCAGATGACAGATCCTAATGTGTCGCTGCTGGCAAGCTCGGAGTACCGGCAGCTCCCCAGGGGTTTCCATCGAAGCACATTAGAGGAGCAGAGAAAGCAGCCCCTGAAGAGAGAGCATTAAAAAGCTGGGGAGAAGACGTATCCTGAAGTGCAATGCATCTCTCACCAGCATCGGGGACCAAAGCCAAGGCATCTGAAGAGCCTCTGGGGATGTGGTAGGGACACGGGGCTAGGGAGCCAGGCTGGAGGATGGAGAAGTGAGATGCTTTCTGCAGCAACGTGGTGGGTTGGGACCACATCGTCCCACCCTGGTTGCTCAGTTCCTCCTCAGTTCACCCATTGCAACCTCATGCATATGATACGCATCTGGGATATGCATCCCAGAGATGCCACGGCATCTCCTGGCCACGTTGTGGCACCTTCTAGCCACACCATGGCATTTCCTCACCGTGCCATGGCACCTCCCAGCCACACCATGGCAGTTCTCAGTCATGTCATGGCATCTCCTTGGTGTGCCACAGCACCTCCCATCGGTGATGGCTCCTTCCCCTGCCTGAAAGCTTCCCAGGTGGGGCCACCATCCCTGGTGTCCTTCAGGGGACATAAGGGAGCTCGCCAGCAGCAGGGCCCTGCCTGCACCCCTGCCCATACGTGGCACCAGGACCACCCAGCACCGGCTGGAGAGGCAAAGCAGAAGGGTTTTATCAGCTGCAGAAACCCCACTGAGGTCAAGGATGGTGAATTCCTGCCTTGGCCACACCAAGCCAGGTCCAGTCTGTCCCTCTTGGCTCTCTCCCCTTCTCGATTCAACTCCTCTGAGAGCAGACAGGGTGGGAAGGGGCTGGGATCGTGCCTGGGACTATGGGAGGCGAGGGCAGGTCCTGCCCACCTCTCCTCTGAGCATCCCCCTATAATGCTGCCAGCTTTTCCTCCCACCCAGAGAGGCAGAAAACACCCCTCCCCACACGGCCTCCGAGAAAAGCTATTTTAGAGTTGCTCTTTTTTTTTTCCCTTCTCGTCTTTTTTAATTTAAAAAAAAAAACAAAAAACCCCACAACACATCTCCCCCCATCTGGCCTGCGAGTTGGGTGCCAGCATCTTGGCGCCGAATGCTCAACGTTTGCTTTTTATAAACGCCTCAAAACCCAAAGTTTCCTCCCGCGCTGCCGGGATGCATCCAGGAAGGTGCCGCATCCAGGAGGATGCTGCATCCCCCCACGAAGCCCTTGTATCCCCTGGGACCCGGCTCTGCCCATCCAGAGGAGCTGCCAGAGGCCACGAGAGCCAGAAATCCCCGTACCCCAAGGTTAGGGGCTAAAATTTGTCTTCGTGGCTAATTAGCTTCCCTTCCTGTTAGTCACTTACATCTACGGTTCTCAAAAAATCTAGTTGCCGGGGAGGGAAGTCCGCTGTCCTGCAGAGTTAATTCTCTAACAGCAAATCTCCTGTACCTCAGGTACATTTTTCTTAAATTCCCGGCTGAGTTCAATTAAATGTTTATGAGACTGTGCGCTTTCCACCCGCCGCGTTGCCAGCGCCGAAGCAACAGAATTAAGCTCCTTCTGGAACAAAACAAAAACAAAAGGTGGGGGGGGACGGGGACGGGGAAAATATTATAAAATAAAGGTGTTTTAGAAGGGTTGGGTTTTAAGATTGCAGGAATATAATTCCCCCCGACTGCTTTTACTCTGTGTCGCGCAGCCATGGCGTGTTGGCAATATCGACAAGGGGGTTTATATGAATAATTGAAGAAATTCTGTATTCCCTGCAAAAGAAAAGGCAAGCTGAGAGGGTTGTTGAGATAATCAGGAGCTCGCTAATCAATATTCTCAGCCCCAGCCTCCTCCTCGCTTCTCCAAAAGGAGCAGTGCCATAAGCTCATCAGTAACTGTAAAAAAAACATCGCACTCCGAGTGTCAAAATAGTCAAGCACAGCATATTGTATTGCCAGATTTCCCTCCCGGTCCACCCTGGTGCCAGATTACATCCATCAGCGGGGAGGGAAGCCATCCAACGATGACTTACTTACGCTTAAGTGTTCATAAATAAGGTTTTTAAGATATAGATGGCTTTTTAATTTTGGTGGAATGTGAAAAAAAAAAAGATAAAAATGATGGGGTTGATGTGACGCAAAGCGACCTCTCCGGTGCTCCCCAGTAAATCCTGCAGCCCGGCTGTGCCAGGGGATGTCCCGGTCTCCATCCAGCTTGTATCGCGATGAAAACAGCCAGAAAAAATTTACGCCGGCACCACAAAAGGTGGCAAAGCCTTTGTCTGATGGGGAGATACGTTGAGAAGCCGTATCCCCGCCATGAAAACCTCATTAGACAGACTCTAATTACTGCCCTGCAGTCGGCGGGAAGAGACAGAAACCGTAAAACCTGAGCGGGGGGGGAGGCTACTAATTGCTTTTTGATAAATTGCGGGCTGAGGTGCTGATGGCAGAGGTTGGGAGGTGCCTGCATTGAGACTCGGCTGTGCCCCAAGCTCCGGCCACTGGCGATGCACACCCCATCCCTGAGCATCCGCACCTGGCTCCCAAAACAGCCACTTTTGGGGCAAAACTGGGTTTGCAATGGAGGCACCTGCCACCTCCAGGATTAGCGGCCGGTCCCGGCTGCGGGACCTGCAGTTTGCTCCATCCTCACGTCCCACCAAAAACCTCAGGACCGTGACCACCATGCCAAGTGTGGAGCCAGCCTTGCACCCTGGTGCTGCAGGGATTTAAGCCACGAGTGCCCAAACTGCAGGGGACCAAGCCCTTCCTCCCTTTCCCACCAGCATCACCAAAAACTCGCCCAGTCATGCCCTGTTGGGACAGGAGGAGACACGGCGCAGCGCGGCCACCACCAGTCCCTGCTAGATGGGGCATGGGGTAGGTGGGTTGACCACAGCCATCAATCACCCCCTATGCCTTATGTAAATCCGTGACGCTAAAGATGTATGGAGCCAATTACCAGGGGTCACTGCCGGGTGTAAAATTCAGTCAACAAAGCTCCCGGTCTCAAATGAATTTGCGCGAGATTGCAAGCTTACTGCCTTTTATTGGACAATATAAATATTTCACTGTTATATAAAAAAATATTGGCAAGAAAGCAGATAAACCCGAGTCCTGTGTGTATACAGAGAAGCAGGGAGTGAAAAACGGCCATCAGCATCTTTTTAATGGCCTTTGGTGTGGTACGGGAACACGGGCTGCGAAGGCGGTTTGATGACCGCAGCAAGGCTGCGAGACTGAGGGACCCCGGGGACCCCCACCCTGGACTCGGCAGGGCAATGCCAGGAATGGGAGTGATGCCAGCGGTGCAGCCCGGACTCACGGATAGCGGCAGCGGCCAAGGGGTTTCGTCTTGATCTGGCTGGGATGGAGAGCAACACGCGGGATGCAGAAGCGGACGTGGAATCCTCAGAGGCTGGGCAATATTCCCAAGGAGCGGATGCTGTCCACAAACAGAGGGCTGAGCCTGTGCCCAACACAGAGGATGCCCAGGAGAGGGGGGAAGGAATTGCCTTGCCATACAGATCAATCCCAAATGCATTTTCCTAGCAGTTTTCCCCAACTTGTCCTTCTGGGATCGCATCTGTCCTCATCTGCGGACCCCCCCGTGCCAGCGCAGAACATCCTTATTTCATGCTCACCCATATATCAACCCTTCTCTGCAACAATAAAGTGGGAGAAAAGAAAAAATAAAAAGCCTATAGGAATCGATACCTCTTTCTCTCTCTCTCTACCTATATTTTATTGAAAACTTTAGCATCAATATTAATGTTTAAATCCTCACCAAGCTGAGTTTAATTACCTGTAAACTGCATCCACAGCTACGTGGACTTTGCTCCTTGCCGCAGTAAATACAACTGAAGAGGAGCAGTGCCAACATCTCTGAGCGTCACCTTCCCATCCCTGCAGGAGCAGCCATATCCAGCCCCCCCAATCCCTGAGGAGCACCGCCAGCCATGTACGGAGGGGACGGCAGGTGATGGAGACGGAGCCATGGTGTGACCTGACCAGGGACGGAGCCAAAAGGAGAAGGGGGAGACGAGAGAAGGGGAAAATTGGGATCCTGGGAAGAAAATGATGCGTAAATATAAAATATCTGGGGCTCTCACTGCCAAAAGGAATCTGCTTTCAGCCACGATGTGAATCGTAACATTTGGGAGGGGGGAACAAGGGACAAGTAGTTGAATGGAGTCCATTAGTGGCTGAGAACAATGAGTAACTCGCAGGCAGCAGGAACCGCTCCTGAGCCGCCAGCGAGTTCACGGACGGCTGGCACGACAGGCTGGGAGCTGCCGGAGAAACCAACCGGGGCTGGGACAGGACCTCACTTAACCCACCCAGCACCCGCCTCCTCCCTTTGCCTGCTCTGCCAGAAAGGAGAAATACCAGTCCGTCAGGCTTTCCCAGCTGCTTCGGCCATGCCACGCTTGCACATGTGTGGCCGCATCCTTTAACCACTGGCACACACGGGCACGGCAGCAGGGAGGGAGCAGGGATCGCTCCTGCTGCTGCTACCCGTCACCCCAGGGTCCGTCCCAGGGCCACCAACGGTCCACGGTCCTGCAGCACAGATGCCGAGCCGTGAGGTCTCCGCATCTAAAATGGAATCAGGGTTTACAGCATGTTATCAAAGAGCCGTAATGGGATCTCGCAGAGGGCAGAGGTTTGAGGTGCGCATCGGATTTCCATTCCCAGGGAGATAGGAAAAGGCTGTGTTTTTTAAAAAACCCCATATTTCAGGGGATGCTATCTCATGTGTTGTGTTGGTGGCTGCTCATGGGCTGCTCCACCGCCCCAGAGTTTTGCCATCCTGCTCCTTACCAGAGGCCAAAGAGGGGCTGACAAAGGGGGACAAGCCTGGTCCTGCCTTCCCGGACCCCACATCCCTGCAACCCCCCCGGCACTTCTCCTGCATCCCACAGCCTTGGCTCCTCCTGGCCAGCATCGTTAAGGCCCCTTCCTTATTACATCTACTACAGCGGTTTCTCAAGGCCAGGGTTGGGACGGTTACGGTAGCATTCGAGGGCTGCACTTCCACAATAATATTCATTACCATATTCATTCAGTGTTTATCTCGCAGATGTACGGATCCGTTACAATGGAGAAAAAAGAGAACTCAGAATTTGTTCTCAAAAGATATTCAAATTAGTTAATCAAGAGTCCTTTTATTACGTGTCTCATGTACCAGCAGCAACTATCCATCGAGATAAATGATCAGCTGCTAATAACTGATTACATTGCAGCAAGTGTTTTCTTATCCCTATTACCACCATGTTTAAAGACATTTTATAAATTTCTAATTATTGTAAATTGTTTCTCCTTTTGAAAACATCTTCCCATAGTCATCAGCTGTCAATTTTCCCTGAAAATCTCTCTCTGAAATGAGCTCATAGCGAGATGCTTGGGAAACAGAGAAAACCCTTCCAGGCTCCCAGCCCGTAGATGCAGCCGGGCCACCTCCATCCCAGCGCAATGGGGGAGTGGGATTTGCCATCAGCCCTGTTATAAGTGGACTGGACATGAAAGAAAAATAAAAGCATCTGTAAGTTGGATCAATCCTGGATGGTGCTGTCTTCACCCACTACACGATGCCAGGGTGCCACGTGGTGGAATGGGCCATCCCCCTGGATGGATTTGCTCTCCAGTGAACCACGAGGAAATTAATAAGCCAGCAGTATATAATACAGCTCTTGACGAGTGCAAGGCACCCTCTCCTACAGACACTGGCATCTGAGCTTGGGACAGCCCTAAATAAGATCCCATTTGCTTTCTGTATATTTTGCAGATGAAAGCTGAAATAGTTGAGAGGGTGTGAAGCCAACTAGGATCTTAAATCCAGCAGCCGGCCTCGAGCCGCCACTCCAGCCGATTTCTAGGGTCCATTCATTATTGCAATCAATCAGCTCAAAAAAACCCAACACAACCACAAAAACAATAATAAACTACCCACTAAACTCTCTTAGACACTTTAATGGAAAAGGTATCTCCTTCCATCTTCCCCAGCTATGACCGCAGGGCTGGAGCAGCAATCCATACACCATGGGTCAGGCTGCAGCCGGGAGGGTCCGTACTGTGCCAGGAACCTCGATGGGACCAGCAGAGCATCCATGTGCTCCTGGAAGGGACCCAGAATGCAGTGAGCCCCCGGCACAGTGCCAGTCTGCCACCACCGGTGCCACCACCTCGGGTGATGGTGGCTCCGCTACTGACATTCACTGCTGAGGGATGAGGATGCCCAGGACAGGATATCATGGATGTGCCCTGCAGCATAGCCAGACCCCGGAGGCATTTGTCAGGGTTTGGACAAATGGATTCGTGCTGGAGCCGATGGAGTAAAGCCGCCAGTGGCAGCCATACCATGGAGGCATGGGATGGGAGGAGGAGGAAGGCTGCCCGGGATAACCCCATGCAGAGGACCAGGGTGTCTGGCCAAGCACATTTGCTGGGCAGAGCAGGGCTCACGGCTGCCAGGAAAGGGAGGAGCAGCCGGCGGGATGCAGAGCCTGGCACGGAGCAGCCAAGGTCCTTCCCGGCTCCAGGGGCGCTCAGACCAGAGGAGGAGACGCCGCAGGCACCAGCCATGCCATTATACGCTTTATTGATGCTGTTCTGAAGAAAGCTAATCAATATATTAGATTTCCCAAAGAAAGAAAACACCAGCTGCCAGCAGCACATAACTCCTCTGCCGCGGTGCATTTTTCCATCAAGCCCCGGAGCCGCGCGTGTCTGCGCAAGATGAGGTCACGTTCAAGAGGAGACCTCCTGCTCCCCCGGTGGCCAGGTCAGGGCCAGGGCCACGGCCACCACTTCGCCACGCCGCAAAGCCCACGTCCCCTCCCTCCTCGGGCTGAAATAAAAATGTGAAGTTCCCCAAATATCTTGCAGCAGCGTCACCATGGGGTGCGGAGAGACAGCCCGGTGCCCAGTGGGACAAACCCAGCTGGGTCCAATGGGGCTCCCCAGGGATCCCCCGAATCCCGATGCATCTGCATCCCTGCATGGACCCGCAGTCCCCAGCACAGATCTGGGATTCGAGGAGGGTTCCCAAAGAGCTTTCCCCATCAGGAAAAGCCATCTCAGAAACTGCCCTTTGCTAGCTGCATTCCCCTGGCAGAGCCATTCCTGCAGCACCGACCAGTCCCAAACGTGGTCATTCAGACATGCACTGGTGAGAAAATGGAAAGCATCAAACCTATGGATGCACTTGGCAATAGAGAGATCCCGGCACACGGAACCCCAGCAAACCAAACCGCAGCACCCCGTGGGCTATGCTCCCCACTGTCCACATCCCGTCACCGCTCCAGGGTGTTCATTCCTTAAACCAGTAAAGCTGATGCCTTCATAGCTCCAAAAACTGTTTAAAAAAGGACAGGATAAATCCACGTTGGCCCTAACACTCAGCACCGGCAGGAAAGCAGACTGACGTCACAGGGAATTGATTAGTGTTTTAATAGAATTAGATCACTCGGAGGGTTACAGACCTGTTTCAGAAACCCAAATGTTATGCAGATTTGCATTCAAAACCCTAAACCAGGGCGCATTTAACCAAGGCAGAGTAAATGTCCCACATTTCCCCAGGATTATCTGAACCATATCAGATATAATCCAATGATCTGTAAAGTGATTATACCCAACTGAATATAAGAGATCTCTTCTGGTAATGCAATATTTCATCCAGCTGCAGACATTAGGAGGAGGCAAACAAAGGAGGAGATTTAATAAGTGGAAATAAAACTATAGGCAGAGATAGTTTTAAATTATTTTTTTTTTGTATCGCATCTAATTGCAATCAACAACAGACATCTGACACAGTGACAGCATCAGCAAAATTGCTGCTGAGAGCACAGAATCTTTGTCTAAAAATAATCAGACATTCAGCGCGCCACTGTTTGTTATAATGGTAATCGATGCTGGAGGCTTTGAATTCCATCAATTTATAGATCTGCTCTGTTCTGCCTGGTGATTGTGTTCTGCACACATCCACTCCCGCTCAGCGCAGGCAGCGCCGGGGCACTGTGTGATTAAGATAAGCTCAGATTCCTTTCATACATTCCTTATCAGCTCTAATTCTCCACCAGGCAGAGATGTTCACAGCAGTTAAAGATTAGTTCAGCTTCTCAGACGCCAAATTTGAGGGTATTGATCAATAAATCAAATCACGGGCAATCAATCGCCCGATCCGAAGAGTCTAGCCGATGCATTATTACTGGCGCCTTCGAAGCTGAGGCTTTTTCATGGGTTTCATCAAAACGCGGCTTCCCTGGCTCCCCGCCAGCTCCCGGGCTGCCTAATAGACTCCGCAGCAGAGAAGCTCCAGCCCAGCAGAAGAGCAATAAATTTCTCATCAAACAGCCGATAGAGAAACAAGATGAACATCTGTTTTGCTGCAATGAAACTCCTGTGTTCTTCAGAAGCTGCAAACCAGGTCTGACAGACCACCCCAAAGGCAGCTTTGCCTTCAACAAAGCGGCAAAGCAGAATATTTGCCGGTTATTTCAATCAGGTAATTTAAGAAGACTTTGCATTCTCCTCTCTGCAGCTGCCGGAGCTTTACAGACAGGATTCCTGCTCAGTCGATAATAAAAGCCATCCTGGGACCCTGTACTATGAAGGCAATTTTATGATACCCATTATGTGGCAATGTAACTTCATTAAAAGCTGTTTATTCCCTCTAAGCATTTTAAGCACTTTCCCTCACCCATAAAGAAGAGCCTCTCGGTGCAATGGAAAGGTTGTTTGTGCCAGGAGCCGCTTTCGGGTATTTCTTGCCGGGGATGAGGGTCAAACCAGCCGCAAGATCCCTGCAAAGGGGCTTCTCCTCCTGGCCGGCAGCGAGACGGGAGCTGCCGAGAGGCAGCCATATATTATTTTTATTATACACTCAAGATGAGCTATGTTTACTGGAGCTCTGTTTAGGTGACATTTATTATGCCAGCTTCTTTTATAAATTAATACGGACAAATGCCCTGAAAATTTGCCTCTGCTGCAAAGAGGGGCTGATCCTCTGCACACCCATTTGCTCTTTCACTTGGGACAAACTGGGGTGTCTCAGTCCTGAGAGGTTCATTTTCCAGCCCGGCATTGTAATTCAGCATCCACAGATGGAGCCACAGCCACAGCAAAGCGGGAGCCAGACCCCATCCTGCAGCCAACTGCATCCCTGCAGCATGCAAGAGTCTACTTGCTCCAAAGGAGGGACAAAATGAAATCCTTATAAACAACCAAGAAACCCCTAAATCTCAAATTTAATGCGTGTTATTCCTGCTGGTAATACCAGCAAAAAGAAAACCTCGATAGTTCAGTCCCATCCCAGTGCTCAGCAAAGTACTCATTTAACAAGTTCATTCTTCCTAAGCATGGCCGATGGACCAGGATGGGTTGGGGACATTTCTCCCAAATGCTGCCCAAACAAATCCCGGATGGGGTTAGCGAGTTAACCCATGGCAGGGAGGTTGCTTGTCTCCATACAGGATTTAGCAGCCCAGTCACCTCTCCAGGCTGATAGAGCAGGAAGGTCTTTATTGAGATGTCAAGCCAGCCATCAGTAAATGGCTATTTGTGCTCTGCTGATATTCAAGAGTCAGTGAAACCACCAGGCAGCCACCTCCCCGTCTAACGACGCACCCTCAATTAGCCAGGGGACTGTGATAAACTATCCATAAAGCAGGGCAAGCTGGCCCAAGTTTGCAAATTCTCCTTAGAATAATGTGAATTAAACAAGAGAAAAGGTGGGGAATGAGAGAGAGAGATGCAGAATGCCTTGCAGAAAGGGTGTGAATCCCCAGTTTCTTGCTCCTGGCAAATTTTCTTCTCTGGCCACTGAAATTTCTCCCACTGCACAAAGGCTGTGATGTCTTCAAGGAATGGACCTAAAGGTCCATTTACCACTGGACCACCACACATCGCTCTCGCATCCTCCTGAATTAATACTCCCCCCCAAACATCTCTGGGAAGGCACTCAAAGGACACAGCTACATCTTTAGTAATTATTAATCAGGACATGCATTGGCACGAATATCCACTTCTCAAGGAAAAGAAAATTCCCCTCTTATTACCTTCAAAAAACCTGCACCTTTCTCCAAATAAACGGGCAGCGACTCACGTGGCTTGTGGGAAGAAAGCGGGGCAGGGCACGCTCCTGTGCTCATCGCTGAGCACCAAATTCAACAGCAACAGTTCAATATTCTCCCATAAACGCACACGCAAACATACACAAAATACTGTTAATGGCTCGGTATTTCTTTAAACAGAGTCACCAAGGAAAAATAGAATTACTAGAATACATTTTAATTGATTTACAACAGCACTTAGTAACAGTGATAAAAGAAAAACTTGTTTTATTGGACCTCCTGCTAATTAGCTCAACTGACTCCGGGTTAGAAAAGCGTATCCCTCACAACCCAGCACAACCCCGACTAGCACCCAACACGAAACAGCTTTTATGCACGGAAAATCCTTTATAATAATCAGAGAAAAAACGCTGCCAAATGGTTATTGCCAAGAGACAGCGGAGGAAAGGGCTGCTCCGAGGATGGAGCCTCCGAATGGGATAAAACAACCTCTCCAACGGATTCAAGCATCCCCTTTCCATCCATAAACATGCCTTTATTGCAACTTTGATATATCCTCCCCTTAACGACTTTTAAGGGCAGCAGATAAAGTCGAAAGAAGCGCAGACGCAACCAGCAAATGTTTAATATTCAATAAATGTGTCAATTTTACATATGGAGGCAAATGGGGCTTTACTGAAGAATTGGTAAACTTCCTCGGAGGAAAGTAAGTGCGTTTTAGTCTTCAAGGGGTCCCCAATGAATAGAAATGGAATGTGATTTGTGATAAAACTCAGCTGGTCTATAAAAGACGTTAAATAAATGTTGCTGTTTCACTAGGGATATACAGAATTGATTGCATTATAGACTGATTCGAAGATGCACGCTCCCCGCAAGCTATCCGCTCGCTCCTGTGCGCCGTGCAGCCCGTTCCCCTCACCTCTATGCTGGCCTCTTAATACCTGCGCAGAATTTTCTGGAAACACTTTAAAACCGCCCTTCCCCGAGGGTTCGCCTGCTACAGCATCCCGAGCATCAGCTGCAGCACTGCAGGGCTGGATCCACCCCAACCTCGGGCCAATGCTGGACCCTCTGGCGCAGGCCAAGTGCCACCGCGGATCTGCTCCAGGCAGCTCGATTTCTCCCAAAACGCAATGTTCCCCTATTATTTGCATCCATGTGGTTGATAGCGCAGAATCTAGAATTACCATTAAATGCAAAAATAACAGGGGGCGAGAAGCAATTAAAAACATTTCCACTGCCGAGACCAAGCCAAGTCCCCGTCCGTCCCAAGCACCCTCCGCCAGCGCCGGGGGACCTGCGCGACCCATCGGAGGGGCAAGCGACAGCCGGGAAGGGCAAGGCAAACAAACCAATCTCCAACAGACAAATGAGAGGCCAACAGTACCACCGCGGCGAGCGCAAACTGTGATATAATTGCGCTGCTGCTACATCATCTTTAATCAATAACATCCAGGGCTGCCACCGCGTGCACAGCCCAAATCCCAGCCTCCGCCAAGAAACAGCATGTTGTTAAAAAGCCCAATAGCTTTTTCCCCGCTAATAGGTGGCTCGTTCCCTCAACCCTGCTGATTTTTTAAATAAACCTAAATTCCAATAATTGTTTAATGTTTATTTTTATTTAGCTCTGGTTCACCTACTCTGGCTCGCCATGTTAGAAATTGATATTTTGCTCCAGTGGCTAGGAAATAAAAAATAAAAAAACCCAGGAAACTTGGTTACATCTCATCATAGTTAGACTGCGCCGTAACTGCAGCTCGGGGCAGCCACCAGCCTGCCAGAGGAACAGCTACTCCCCCTAAATTCAGATTTACTCCAGTTTTCCAGGTATCAGCTTGCCCCAGGACCCTCGGGAAGGGCTCCTGGCACACAAGGGCTTTCCCACAAGCATGGGATTTTTCCCCCCCTGCCCAACAAAAGCCTGGATTTAAGCCCAAAAGAGATACTCTCGCTTCCCGGGTAGACTCATTGCTTTAAAACCCACCAGCATCACTGCCACTGCCTTCCTGTCTGCCCCCGAGAAGGTTGAAGGTGGTTCTGGAAAAGTACAGGAAAGCTACGACCAATTCCTTTAGGAGATCCATCACGTCAGATTAGCAACTTAGTTTCTTATTAGCTATTTTCCATCCTATCATATTAATATTTGTTTTCACTAATACAATGCAGGAGTCTTATCATATTAGCAACTTTCACATCACATTAGTGAAAACAAATACTAATACAATACAATACTAATATGACATGATCTGATGGGAAATTGCTAATACAATAAGACTCTCCTACCATATTAGTACAGAAACGCTGCGTGTCCCAGTTACAGCTCTCTCTGAACCGGGTAAATACTTGGCATTTCCACAACCAGACGCATTCATCGTGTCTGAAGGTGCAGGCACGGCACGGGGGGATATGCAGGTTCGGGCACCAAGGACCCCGCTCTGCCCCTACGGTGCAGGTGGCCTGCAGTAGATGCATTAAATTGCAATGAAAACACCTTATTCGGAAGTAAATTAGTGAAATCTGGGTCCCCCTGCTCCATGAAACCGGCTTGCCAGAACTGGGTCCCCCGGCTGTGGACGGAGAGCCGAGCCAGCCACCACGACCTGGGGACACCGCGCAGCTCTGGGAAATATCGCGGCCTGAAAACTTGTACAAGTAATAATAATTTGAAAGAGGAATCCAATTAAACCAAATAGCCTGTCATGTACTTTTGGCCTCAGCAGCTGCCTCTTACCAAGCCGCTGACACTGCCCGAGCCCCCGGCACAAACCCACAGCAGTGCCGGTGGGAGCAGCCGCAGTGCTGGGAACCGTCCCAAGGAGCAGGAGACTCCACAGCCAGTCTGTGGCAGCAACCGGCACGGGGATCACACCCGAGATGCCAAGGAGGGAATGTCCCCAGGCAGAAACACCAAGAGGAGGAGGAGCAGGAGGAAATCCAGAGCTTACACTGAAGAAGGATGGGCCATGGGAAGCCCCAGTCAGTGTCGTGGTCCCCAAGACAGGGATGCTCCCCTGCACCACAGGGAGTTTAAGCTCAGCACAGGCCCAGGAATGAGATATGTTGCGTGCGTTAGAAAAAGCAAGAATCTTAAATTCTGGCTCCATCAGGCAGCCTCCTCTGGCTGGGGCAGACAGCCTTGGCAGAGAGACTCAGCCTCCCATGCCAGCTTTATTTCCCCCTCACCTCCAGCACCTGGAGCCATTTTCCTGCTCTTCTGCTTCAGTTCTCCCATAGGTCCCACCTAACATCTCCCAACTCCTGGCCGCAAGCTTCAGGCTCAAAAGCAAAGGGTGGTTTCTTGCTCCAGCTCCTCGGCAAAGCCGTCTCTGGAGCCGCTCGCTGGCTTGGCATCGGCATGCACCCAGGGATGCTCCGCGCCACCCTGGCCAACTGTGCCACCAACTACTGCGGAAAACAGCTCCAGCACGGAGAGGCAGGCAGCGCATCTCCTTCGAGCAATGCCCAGCTTCGGCACGCTCAGCTATTTTCTATTCTCTCAGCAATTTTCTGTTCTACTGAATTAGTAGTTTGTATTGAATTAGTATTCATTTTCCCTAATATGATATATAAGCATAATCATGTTAGTGACTTTGATATCGCATTAGGCTCTACTGCCGGCATGCATCCCGGCCCCAGCAGCGTCGGGTGGGGAGCACCACAGCCATGGAGGAGCCTCCAGCAGGAATACTCCAAATGTGGGGACGGATTCTGCTCTCGCCGACCTCCCCCAGCCCCACGGTGCCCAGCCAGGGTCCCCGCCGAGGGCACAGCCAGGGCAGGATTTCCCCACTCACGATGGCGAGATATGAACCAAAATAAAAGGTGCTGCATCCTGAACGCATAACTCGTTCATCTAAAATAAAAGACTCCCACAGGCGAAAGCTGCAGCCGCACCACAGGAGTTTAACAGCATCCACCCCCAGGGATGCGTCCCTGGCGGCACCGGGCTCCTCTCCTGGCAAAGCCACTGCAATTTGGGAATTAAAAGCTGAGCAGAGAGTGGGATGCAGCCAGGTAGGTCAGGGTTACAGCAGGGCTGGGGCACGCTTGCCCCGCTGTGGCCAAGCGCCAGCATCCTCCCATGGGAAAACCCAGCCAGCACTGAGCCTGCCTCTGTTTCCCCACGAGGATGCCAAAGGGCTCTGCAGAGCCCAGTCCTTAATTAGCTGACGAAGTTGCAACAAGAACAAGCAGCAAGAAAAAGGGGGGACACAGGAAGGTCCCTTCGCCGCAGGGGACAGAGGGATGAGGGAGGGAGGGAAGGGCACCAGGGCCACCGGTGGGCACAGCTGGGCAGCTCGGGAGTCGATCCCGCGTGGCTCGGTGTGTTTGGCAGCGGGACGGGAAGGGGCTTTAGGTCAGGGTGAGCAGCTCCCGAGCTTCAGCGCCAGCGCACGTCTCCCCGCTGCTGGTGTAGAGCGGCCGGGTAACAGCTAGCGATCTGCCGCATCCCTAATTAGCTCTTTTATGGACTCAAATAAATTGTCTTCACATTAACATGAAAGCACGTTTCTTTTAATCCGCTGTCCACGAGGCTCTGACTGCACCGGGCCTATGCCACCGACTGAGATGGCATTGCCCACCCCAGATGCCAGTGGCACCGGGAAGGACGGAAACAGTGCCAGGGCCGGAGCAGAGCTGCCCCTCACACATCAAGTCAAGATCAGAGCAGTGACATTGTAAGATCAGCACATTTCATATACTTTTTTAAAAAATATATATACACTTTTTGTGTGTGTGTGTGTATATATATATAAAATCCCCTTCCTGCTGACATCCATGCAGACATCCCAGGAAAGCCAGCAGCTCTCAGCAGCAAGTGCCCAACCTGGAGCCCAGAGGTTACCCCAAGAAAAGAGCTCCCGGCCACGGAGATGTGTACACGCGCGTGCAAACACACACACAGACACTTATTTTAAAATCCTAAGAAAACCCTGAGTCTTCACTGTCAGTGCTGTATATCACTTTGAGATATATACCATATTAGCAAAAAGAACTGAATTATATTGCATTCATGATGCAATTAAACACTTCACTAGGAATCAATGTAAAACTGATGAGGCCTGAAAGTAGTGCATATGGCTTAGAACATTATAAAACATTACCTTCACTCAAATCCTTTTCAGTAGCAATTTAAATCTTCTTACAGTTACTGCTGCCAATGGTAAACCATCTACTGATTCATAACAGTGCATGGGAACGAATGAATTTTTTTAAAAATTTATTCAACTACTAAATTACCCATGAAACCGGAATAGCTGACAGGAGTAATCTGAATTATTATTAGCTCTGCAAGTATTCTGCATTAGCCAATTTAAAACCACGGCTCACAGGCAGAAACCAGTTAGTACAGGCAGGGTGTTAAATGACTGCCATAGTTCTTCATTTTACTGCTGCTTACGTTTAAAGGTCAAGAGATAAAAATTACATATGACTGCAAACACAGAAAGGGTGTTTATCTTTTTTTTCCCTATGAATCAGGTCAACCAGAAACTTTGAAAACATTTGGAGATATGATCATATAAACCACAATGCCTCTGAACTACCCCATGATTTGGGGTGGGGTGTTCTTCCTCCTCTCCTCCTCCTCCCCGTTGCTTTTTGTGCCACCAAGACAGAAGAGGACAGGGACGAGATGGTCCCACTGAGGTCCCGCTCTGTTCACCTCCTCCAAAACACGGTCAAGGCATCACGACGCAATGCCCATCCGAGCTGCAGGGACGATGCACCGGATCAGCCCATGGTGACAGAGGGTCCCACCGACGAGGACTGGTGGCAGCTGGAGGGGATCTCCGAGCCCTCTCCATCACCTCCGCCAGGGAGCCAGCACTGGGACCCGCTCGCAGGAGAATGAGCAATTTAGCCACAGCTGAAATCCCCACTGGGCTCCTAATCCATGGGCTGATTAGTCAGAACGCAAAACTACCTTGGGATTTGGGCACCGGCTGTTCCCAGCGCTGTCAGCCACCAGGGCAGGGGAGACCCTGGTCCCCCCGAAACAAGGGAAGGGGGTGGCACCCACGGGCAGGCACCCACTGCACCATAAACCCCCCCATTTATAAAGCGCTGTCAAGGTGAGTGCAGCTCCCTCACATGCCAAATGCGCTGCAGCCCTCGTTTCCCTCTCGCAAGGTAATTAAAGCCTGTGCAAAGCAGGGGGAGGGACGGGCTCAGCCCCCGACATGGGCACCCTTGGGGTCCCCGGCTCCCCACCTGCCCTTTTGGGGGGCAAGGAATGTGTCCAGCCTCCCTTCTCCCCCCCCACCCCAAACAAAGGCAGATTCAGCACTACTGTGATGGGCAGAGGGATGCCGAGAGCCACCCCAGCTGCACACACATCCCACGAGGATCTCGCCAGCCGCTTTGCCCGTTTTCCATGGATGAAGAGGGCAGGACGGGGCGGGTTTCCCGGCAGAAGCCTCTGGTGCCAGCGCGGAGCAGAGGCGGTGTCTCTTTAACTGACCATAACACTGCATCATCCTTTCTCTTCCTATTTTCAGTTTTATTAGCAAAGCAGCACAATGTTTATACTAGTGGGTATTACATTTGCCAGAACAATTACGGTATGACAAATGGCACATCAATGTAATCCATCAACTCGGCTGAGACAGGAATCCTTTATCCCGGGCTGCCATTAATTCCCAGCCAGGTCTCTGGGGTCCCATGCGTCAGTAACCATGACAACCTGGGGGACGCCGGGCAGCGATGGCATCTCGCCGGGAGAGTCGGGCACCCCGGCGAGGTGCTGGGATTTCATCTTTGGCACCAGACCGTCAGCCTTGGGATTGAACGTGGGGGGCGTTTGCACGGCGAGACCCCTTCATGCAGCAGTCGGACCATGTCAGTGTGGGGAATCCAGGAGAAGCCGTAGAGGATGGTGGCACTGGAGGGTGGCTGCACAGCCTAGGCTATGGCAGACAGCTCTCATGTGGATTCTCCAGTGTCTAATATGATGTCGAATATGACACCTGTGCTTGCACACCCTCTCTCCATGGAAGACAATCATTTACGGTGTTTTTCTCCGGCAGCCTAATAGCCCATTTTCATGAAAGGTTTTGGAATACCTCTTACAACACTTACATCTCCAGTAATTCAGTTAATTTTAACCGAACAAATCCAGTGGTACTGAGGGAGCATGGACACCAAGGACAAGCCGCAGCCCTGCAGGAAGCCAGGCACAGGGGAACAGGGCTCCCTGCCCGATGGCACATGTTGTGGGCTTTTGGGCATGAACGCCATGGAGCTCACCATGGTCAGACACACGATGGGCCAGTGATGCTCTGGCAGCTGGGGAGCCAGCAGCACATCCCACTCCACGCAAGCATCAGTCAGGGAGGATGGCTGGAGTACTCCTGCCTAACGTGCTGCCTGTGGCCGTGTCCTGGTGCCATATCCCAGCTCCAAAGACATCTAAGGATGGAGGTCCCAGCATCTCTCTGGTCCAAGACTGCACCTCTTCATGTGGATGAGCTTCTTCCTTTCCATTTGCATCCTCCAGGATGGAGACCTTTGCCCAGCACAGTGACCTGGGAGCACAAATCTTCAGGGCGATGACTCATATGTTTAGAGAAATGCACACTTGGCATCAGCTGATGGATTCGGGATCTGAACAGACAACACAGACCCCTCCTCTGCTTCCCACTGACTGTCTCTGGGAAGAAACTGCAACTTCCATGAATTTCCACAGCATGTGGTGGGTTTGAAGCCATGAGAAGCGTCTGCAGCCCAAGCCAGGATCATATCTGCTCCCTGAGCATCGACTTTGGAAGCAACCATACGTCTCAGGTCCCACCAGGACAAAACCGCAACTGCATCGAAGTTGGTTACGAGAAGAGATATGGCTGCACCAACCCACAGCCAAAATTATCCGCCTCCCCCGGTGACACACAGCTGCTGTCGGGCTCCCCAAACCCCACACTGGGAGCTGCCCCTAGATGCTCCCTTCCCAGCCATGAACGTACAGCTTGGCAGCTTCTTTACCCAAAATTAGACAAACTCCACAAGGCAAGAATTCCCGGGGACCGGCGCATCTCCCAGATAGCGGAAGGAGCCAACTGCTGCTACTCAGACACCAAAACCAAGAGGAAAATGAAACCCTCCCCATGGCCATACTCTCCAAAGCACCGAGGAGTTTCTCCTTCTCTGCCAAATTGATCTGGCCCCGACCCAAAGCTGTACGCAGACAGCCTCAACTACCTCCCCTGTTTTATTAAAGCCATTACCAGAATAATCTTATTCCCATTTATAATGTTCGATACATGGTCTGAAGACTTCTCTAACCCAGTAATTAGATGCAACGCTTAGATGGATGAAATCAGGACGGTATTTTACGCAATTATGCTGTATTTTACAAGGGTCTGCCCTGATTTCCACCCCTCAAGTGGTCAGCTGTTGTCTGCATCCCGTGCCCAGAAAGGGCTTGGCTCTCTTTCTGAAAGGTGGATGGGTTTGTGGGGTAGCACCGCTGCCCCAAACCCCCTTTGCTTCCATTGGGGTCCCCTCTCACCCCAGCATAGAGGCAGGGAGAGCACAAATACCCAGGAATATTCCCAGAGCATCCTCACCCAGCACAGTCCCCCATCCCTTTCCCTATCCATCCCCAGCCAGTGCTGAGCCAGGAGGAAAATTAAGGGTTTTTTTCCATCTTTCTGTAGGTAACAGCACCGGCTGCCGTGGCTGCCACAATAAAACCATTTTCTCTCCAGTCTCTCCCACGTGCGGGGCCAGGAGACGGCTTTATCCCCCTGAATCCTGTAAATCATCTCAAAGCCATCCTCGCAATTTATAGGTAGGACATTAAACATTATAGCCACTGACGGCATCAAATTACACTTGAAAAATTGAGTTCTGCCGGAAAATGAATTTAAAAACTAAATTAAATTAAAACCTAACTAAATTAAAATTAGGTTTCTAAACTAAAATGACTTTTTAATATTTTCAGGAGGAAAAAAGAAAAAAACAACCCTTCTGTCAACTAATAAAATTTGCCAGTGTCTTTTATAGCTGACAAGTCCTGTCTGAGAGCAATTCTGGTTATGCTGCATAATAAATAACTGGAATAGAAAAGGCAGCGGAGGATGGGACGATCAGCTGTGCTGTCTCGGCTCCTTCAAAGGGGGCTGGAAAAGGACAGAAATACCCCCAAAGCAATTTAAAAAATAACCGTAATTCACACAATTTTGAGCAAGCAGCATGATGGGGCAAATCCAGCCGTGACTGCTCTGCTGTAATGATGCCCTGGTGCGCTGGTGGGATGTTTGGGGACTGTTTCAGCCCATCGGTCATGCATCATTCCAGAAGGATGGTCAGCCAGGGGTGTTGGAGGGAGGTTTGCTGATGCAGGATCCGAACGACTAGCACCCGCTAGGAATGAGGGCATTTAGACGTATCTTTTTCCCAGGTCCCCATTCCCTGCCAGATCTGCAGGGACTCATCACACCCTACAAATTTCAGTCAGTCTCACAACCACCTGCTGAAAGGATGCAGACCACGGACCACAGCACCCCGGACTGAAACATGAGCTGCAAAGCACGGTAAGATACCACCTACTCAGTCTGTCTCATGCTCGAGGCTCCAAACCATCAGCTGAAGCTTCCTAAAGTCTCTCCCCAGTCATTAATGGCAGTAATTAATTCATCCCGCTTTTTAAATAGCGTTCGATGTATGAGCCTGCCTGCTCGCATCTTGATCTCGTGTTGTCAGGGCTTTGATAGAAGAGATACATAAACAGCCTGGGTGACCATACGTCTATTGATTATTAGTGCAGGCAGATTTAACACGCACACCATAATAGGACACATCCAAACGAGCTTTAGGAGATGAGAGAGATCAAGCATGCAGCATGTGTGTCTACACAGCCTCATCTGATAATTCCCAGTATCCAGGAGGAGTCTGTAGGTACTTGGCCCTGCAAAAGCAGCCAGAGTAGTAATGCCGAGGAGAGGAGAGG
>VZSF01004972.1:50958-72773 GCA_013398295.1 Chionis minor
GAGGAGAGGAGAGGAGAGGAGAGGAGAGGAGAGGAGAGGAGAGGAGAGGAGAGAAAAGAGCTTTCAGTTGGAAGGGATCTACGATGACCATCTGGTTCAACTGCCTGACCTCTTCAGTGCTGACCAAAAATTAAAGAAAAATATTAAGGGCATTGTCCAAATGCCTCTTAAACACTGTCAGGCTTAGGGCATTGACCACCTCTCTAGGAAGCCTGTTCCAAGATCCCAAACCAGTGTAGTCCTCATAAACAGCTATACACGCCACTGAGCCAGGGAGCGGAGGCTCAACCAGCCACAGCAGCACCATGTCCCTTTTTTAAATGCTCTTTTTATCTCTCAATATTATTTATTGCTCCATTAAATTGGCAGTTCCCTCAGTGGGGAACATTTCCCTCCCCCTCCCAACTCGCTGCTGCTTCACAAGATGCCAGACTCGGGGGCTAGCCTGCTAGACGCCAACCCAACGGTCCTCTTTCAACAACATTAATTATCTTGAGCTTTCCATAACAAAAAAAAAAAAAAAGAAATCTTGACCCCACTGGCTGCCAATAGTGGAGAAGCTCGCAGAGGAAAAGGCTTTTATCTTCGCATCTCAGAGAAGAGCCTCATGTTTGATCAGTCGGGGTTTTTTTTTTCTTCCCTCTTTGTACATTTTGAACTTTATAGACTGATTAATTCCTCCTATCGCAGTAAACTGCTGTGTATACTCTCGAGTGTTGACTTGATTTTCTTTCTATTAAAAAATAAATATCTTCATAAGAAATTAAAAGAGCTTAGCACATCTTTGCTCCATAAGCAAGTTGGAAAGAACCTCAGCCTGGAACAGTGGGATGGAGGAGGGGAAAGAGGCAAGTTGAAAAGATTTCTTTATTTTAAATTAAAGTTCAGGATTAAAGGCATCAAGCTTTCAAGAGTTATTGTGAAAGCCTTTTTAAAAGTCCCAAGTGGATAGTCCATAATCTTCTTTTAAATGGCTAAATTTAGAACAAGAAACCCTCCAGCCCTCCAAACTCCAGCCCTCCATGTCTGGTACACAGCACCAGCGAGGACTCAGGAGTCAGGGTTTTTATATACAACCACTGTTTCACAAATACCGAACATGATTTACTCTATTTTTGTAAGCCTTGGGTGCACAAAGCCCGGCTTTCCTGGGCTCAGTATCAATTGGAGAACAAGTAAGTGCCTGTCCCCACTGCCCATCAGCATGAAGGATGAAAGTCAGGAGAAAAAGATTGGAGCCGTCGAGTTCAAAAGTTAATTTCTCCAGCTAGGCAGGGAAGGCAGAAGCAGGCACCATCCCCAATATCGACAGACCAGATCAAAGATCCCATTTATTGTAATTTATTCCCTACTTTTTCATTTCACCAAATTATCTTAACCCTTACCTCTTATCACAGATCAATGGGCTGGCTGGCAGAAACTCTGAGCTGGTCACAGAAAATACAGTTTATGTTTTCCTCTCTACCTTGCAATTTAAGCTCCATATCTGTGTCTAACAAATAAAGGATTTGACTGAGTTCACAGCTATTTCGGATAATAAATGCTTCCAGATTTATGGTAGTTATTCATGCAAGGACTACATTACATGTAAATCAATACCATAAAGAACAATTTGCTAAAAATATAAATACCATGTTTAGGCTTTAACGATATTAGCAAAGTGGGATTCTTCATCGCTGTGTGTAAAATAACTGCACCTGTTCGAGTGCCCAAGCTGAGATCAGAATAGTGCTCAATGCTAGTCTATCCTAAAAATAAGAAATGACAGCAACACCCACTCTTCCAAAGCAGCTCCTGAAGCCCCAAGAGTCTGGGGGACTTTGCTCTCCCATCCACAAGGATGCTGCACTACAGAAATCACAAATAATTGCAAACAAATAAAAATAATTTGCAATGAAATGTAAAATGGCTTGCAATTAAATGCAAAAGCTGCTGCAAACCCACTTGCAAAGAGATGCCAGACTTCTGTAGAGACCTCCCCGCTCCTGCCCATCCATCTCCCACCACAAACCAGAGCTGGACCCAGCAGCGATGCAGAGGTGGGTGCCAGTGGCTTTTCCACCTTGGGACATACACCCAGCCCGGTGGTGCTCTCTTCCTTTGGCCGATTACCGGGGAAGGTAGCGGAGACTCAAGAGTTTATTTCTGTTGTGCTTTTTGGTGTTCCCACTCCAGCCAGCACTGGGCATCCTTGTCCCACAGCCGGCAGCAGCGCGGGATGTGCCACCCAGGCAGGACAGGCGCACAGAGAAGGACCCTTTCCCGTGGGACCGAGGGCTGTGCCGAAGAGAGACATCTCTCCCGGTAACTACATAACTCAGAATAAAAAGCCGAAGCTCGAACACAGCACAATTAATGCAGGAAGCATCGATTTCTGCACGGCACCAAGCTGGCTCATTAATCCCAGGTGCTCCTACAAGCCAATTCCAGCACCGGCCTCCCTGCAACAGGAGACAAACGGGAGAATATCGAAAGCTTAAATTCCTTCATGCACTGACCTTTTATCACCACGGAGCTTCAAAAACCACGCGCCTTCCACCGCTCCCCTCCCAAAACCCCACATTTTGGCTACTGGCATTGCAAAGCTACAAGAGTCACTGTCCTGGGAATGCCAACATGGGGCCACGATTTCAAGGGCAGCGCTGCCTGCAGCCTCCTGCCAGCCTCTGCCGGGGACTGGGACAATGCTCAGATAAAAGGGATGCTTTTCTGGATGTGAGGGACAAGCCACCTACCACTCGCATCCTCACTAAGCCCCCTTAACCCCTCAGTCTGCCCAGAGACACCCTCTTCCCCACGGGCATGGATGCAGGCAGCAGGAAAGAGGGATTCCCTGAGCTTTTGGGGAAGCTGCTGGAAGTCACTCAACCTCCCACAAACCATCGGAGAGCGATGACACCGCCCCAGTGCCATCCGGCCAGGAGACCATCTCCCCACGCCGGAGATGCAAACAGCCCCCGGGAGAGGGGGGCTGGATGCAGAAGCAGGGCTCAAGCAGCCAAAAAATAACCCTGAGAGGGGTAACGCTGCCTCTTTACCCCAGCACCAAGGTCCGTACGGCCAGAGGAGAAGAAGATGAGGCTGTAATCCATCTGGGAGCTGCAGGTATGGGGATGGGAGACAGGGGACCAGCCAGCCTGGCGCCCCCAGCACCCAAACCAGCCCCCCGGCACCGTACGGGACCACGTCCCTGCACGGGGTCGGATGCAGCAGACGGCAGGAACGTGGCAGCATCCTCCCCCTGTAACGAATGCCAAATCTGGTTTGCACTTGATAGAGCCTGACAAGAGCAACAATCGCAGATTAGTAAGAAAACTTCTTGCTTTTCAACAAAGGTTAATAAATAGTGACAGCATTAAGTCTCTTCTGATTAACTATGCTGAAAGATATTATTGCCGTTTGTAACATGGAATCATTATTGGATTAAGCACAGTGTATAAAAATGAAATGTGAGTTTTAATCTCAAATGCAGGCTCTGCACGCTCCGACGCAGACTGGGCAACTTGCAAAAGCTTCCTTGTATTAAATTCCATAACTCTGTGGAGAGATACCATCCAAACCGCATTGCCTCTCTAGTTTTTTGGAAATTTTTTTTTCTTTCATCAAATGTAACAAAGCCACTGCGACTTGACTTGAGAAGCATCTCAAATGAGCCACATGTTCTGGCTAAGATTAAGCCCCAAATACCCTGTCATTTCCAAATACAGCATCTCCCAGGGACGATTTCACTGCGCTCCATCCCCAAGCGTGGAAAGGGCAGGGATAAGGGCAAGTAGCAGGAATTGCCGTCCTAATTAAGGAGGCACTAAATTAAGTGTTTCTGCCCATGTGTGACCACCTCTGTGCTTCCTCACCCCACGGCTCTGGGCAAAGACATCTCGAGGGGCAATGCCCAAGGGCAGGGGACAAACCCAGTGCTGGGGACAAACCCAGTGCTGGGGCCACCAGCACTGGGCATCACGATGGCTAGGATATGGGCTAGGATATGAGCTAGGATATGGGCTAGGATATGGGCTACTTCAGTTGGAAGGGAGCTACAACATCATCTTGTCCAAGATGTTCAAAGCAAAAGGCTTCTAAGAAAATGGTTAAAAGCAAAACTCCCAGAGCAAGAAGACTGAAGGCAGCATGTGGCCCGACACTGATTGTGTCCGTAGAGCCAAGAGGGAAGAGAAAACCTTCACCTAAAGCTCAAGATTTGCTGTAACCTAAGAATTTCCATATGTCACGTAAATTGTCTTCAGCTGCTCATAGGGCATTTGTGCACAAACCTGACACTCAAAATAGAAAAAAGGTGCCGCTGTGCTTAATTAGACATACTCGGGCCAAATCCAGGCACAGTACAGCCTAACACTAACATCGTTACAGCAGGGAGAAATTTTACCCATTTCTACTCAAAATTGTCTATTGAAAAAGAAAAGCTCGTGATCGAGTGGAATTTTGTCAGCTTGGGGGTATGTTCAGGATTCCTCCCTCCAACCCTCCCACCAGGACTCAAAATATCTCCAGGCTTGGCTGGGAGAAAATTGGGGGGGTGGGAGATTAAAAAGAAAGCTAATAGTAAAGTGGTTCTTTTCCACGGAAAATGCCACTTCTATGAAAAACAAGATGCATTTTCTCCAGAAAAAGCATTTCTGAAGAGGTTCTTGCTTGAAATGCTGGGAAAAACAAAGCTGAACATCTCCCAAAAGAGCGTATTTCTGTTGTTTTATTTTAGGAGGATTCTCTCATGTTTATCGTTCATACTGTTGGTATTACGCCTACCTTATTTCACTCCACAGCACTGGGGCTAGTTTATAACATGACATAATAGCTTAACTATCCTATTATTATATTTTTTCTTATTTTTATTTTTAAAATCATTAAGAGCAGCTGCTGGTTAGCACTGATTGAAACTCCTTACCTTCTTTTCTGGATGAGACAAGGCTCTGTTTGTTCTGAGGAAACCAGTTTGCACCTAGATCAAAGTCTCCACTGTTTGCTTCGTTGGAAAAGTGTTTGACACACATGTCAAAGTGTCAGACTATTTCATTACCACGCAAAGCAGAGACACTTTGACTAGAGGAGATAAGATGCTTCCATCAATCAGCATCCAGAAACAGCCTCCCCAATATGATTAAAAAAATGAAATAAGGTGGTTTCAGCCACAGCATTCAAACTGTAGATGCGCTAATGAAGGAACGTAATAATGAATAATGGTACGAACGCAAAGCCCAACAGCAACACATAGCATCCCACAACACTCCTTCTGGGGTCACCCACCGAGGGGAAATCTCACTTGACAAAAGGGAAAACATGGAAAATAAAGAACCACTGCCCAAGGGGAGGGAGATGCTGCTGCCAGCTCATTCCACCATGAGCCCTGGTGCCCCGGCTTTGAGGCAGAAGTTTGGGGAATATCCCTGGCCTTGCAGGTTGGAAAAGAGAAGTCAAACCTGAAAAATGCCAAAAAGCCTAAAAATAACCCAACACTCTGCCCAGGGAAAATAAAGCACATAGGTGGGACATCCCACACCTTCCTCACCTCGCAGCCTGGGCACAGCAGAGATGAGGACGCACAAAGGATGGGATGAGCCAGAGAAATGCTACATCACCCTCAAATAAATCACAGCCCTGATGAACTGCAGCCCGAGATGACTTTTTTCTGTAGGGCGCACCAAAAAAGCCCCAACCAGGCAGTCCCGAGGAGGAGGACTTTCCACAAAGACAAGGAGCCACCTATGAAAACAGGACCGGGTCAGCAAAGTTCCAGGAGGGAGCTGGGACTCCTTGGATATAGCAAAGGGGATGGTAGCAAACTGGATCATGTCTTAAGGCACTCATCACATGCTCAGAGTGCTTTTGCACTTGGAACGGACAGAAAATCAGTTGCAAAATTTCATTAGAAAGGAAGATCTTAGGTGCCATGAGCATCAGCTCTGAGAAAACCGCGTAGTTGCTGTTGGTGGTCAAAACTGCCTTGGTGAAACACCCCCAAGATGTGCTGCTCCCTATTTCTGCTCGTTCCTCCCAAATCCATCTCTTGCAGCAACATGTGGTTGGAGGCTACGTGACGACACGAGACCTGGGGGCACTCATGCTTGGTGCCAGCAGGCAGCGCGGTGTCCCCGCACAGCATCGTCCCTGCACAGCGTCGTCCCACCAGCACCACCAAGCTGTGCCAAAAACGATAAGCACACTGTAAATGGGCTACGGGATCTTCTTGACGGTGGGCGCAACAAATATGTTTGTTCAAGAGAAAACAGAGTTGGAAGCAGCAGCCAGTCGTGATGGAGATTAGAGAAAAGCCTACTTAGACATGGCCGCACTGGAGGAGCTGTGTGGGAACGCTTCATCCCTGTGTAAATACTGCCACCGTAATGCCAGCAGAGCCGCCAGCTCTGAGACTGGCTAGAAGTTATCAGCTGAGCAAATTCTGCTTGTTTAATTTTATATTGGCTTCCGGCATATTCACCCCTCTGATTTTTCTCAAACACTCTCTCTGGAGGAAGGAGACTTATTCCTCAGGCTCACCCTCCCGTGGGATCCACATGGATTTACAGATACTGAAGAGCTGCCATGCCCTGCACCGAGGATGCGTCCCGGGTTAATTCAGGTCAGAGGCGAGCACCTGGCTGGAGCGAGCCATTTGGGGCATGGATGCAGATCCTCTCCGCTAACCTCTTTGCAAACTCCTCTTGCAAAATTGGTTTTTAGCAAAGCCACTTATCACCTTAACCATCTATCGATTCCCTGACTCCTGGCCAGAGCTCCCAGGATCCAATACAGCACAGGCAGGAAAAGCAGAAAAACACAACTGCAAATGAGGGCACTAAAGCGCGCGGCTGAGATTGCGCCGGCGAAAGCAAAGGCCCTTGACCACAAGCAAAGATGGTGGCTGGGGGGTCACCGGGGACCTCAGCACCCTCATCTTGGGTCAAAAGCCGCTGGCCATAAAACTTCTGCTGTTATTTTTTTGACAGATCCAACAGAGGAGAGAAGCAGGTGAGCTGGTTTCATCCCACCAGGGCCAAATCCTGCCCTCTGATGTGGTTGGATCACCGAGCTGGAAGCCACGCACAACTTCAGCACAATGCCAGGGCTGCTGGCTCCCCTGTGGCAATAGCAAAAGGGAATAAATAAATGACCCCTCCCCAAGCATCCTTCTCCAAGGATCACACGCCACCTAAATCTGAGCTCCGTGGCCAGGACCGCCTGGGAGCAGCCGACACCGGGACACGGGTTGCGAGCAGGAGCTCACTGGCTGCAAGCAGGAGCTCGTGGCCTCGCGTGCTTCCCGGCAGTATCGATCTCCCAGCAGTAACAGCCGGTATAATTTTGCTTAGCTTCAAATACCTGGCGATCATGAATTCTTTGGCCACAAGGTTATAAAGCATTCCCTAAAACATGAGAAAAAGATTAAGCCTGCTTATAGTTAATAATATACTGTACACTGTCTATCAAGCTGGCTGTTTGCTATTGAGAGCCTACTATTAGACACTTATTTAAAAGGCCTTTCAAGGCTTCCCAAGAAAGTGCAGTTATGCATTTTTTTTTCTGGCAAGAACTACTATAGATAAACATCAATTCGCTCCTGCAGATCACAGTCGCAGTAAATAAATTTTTCAGGAAGCTAAGTTCCATACAAAGCCTCCTCAAAGCTCCCATTTCACACAACATCAATGTTTGGCCTCTGAGAAATAAAAAGCTCTAAGGTTGCTTTATCCAGAGCTAAATTATCAATTGTAGCTGCTCAAGAAAAAAATAAAAATAGGGCATTTCAATGAGAAATCAGTGTGGGAGGTAAACAACACAGTTGCTAGATGGCGATGCCAGTTAGAGACAAAATGGGGAAAAACAAGGATTTTGGTGGTGATTGATCCAGACCCTCTGTGATGGCGTCTGCCACCCTGAATGCACCGGCGCGGCTCTGCATCGGCGATGGTGAGGAGGCAGCAGCCAGCTCCGGGCAAGCTCGGCAGCCAGCGCTTGCGCTATTTTCTTCTATAGCTTTTTGAAGTAGCAGACTGGGATTATCCATTATAAAGTATTTGTCACCAAAAAAACCCCACGCTGGTTATAACTGTAAAAGCTGCAGCTCCTCGGATGACTCGCGAGCTGCTCGCAGAGGTGGGATGGAGGGAGAGCAGCCCGGCACCCAGCCGGTAGCCGCAGCGTGCCAGATTTTGCGGACTCAGACTGTAGGAAGGAGTTACGACCCATCGGGGCCCAAAAGTGCTTTTCAAAGCAGCTCACCAGGATTCAGCCATAGGGTGGGAAGGAAGGGCAGGAAAAGCGTCTCGGCTCACCTCTACCTAACGATGCCCTTGTCACTTTGAGCGGCAGAGCCAGCACGGCCACCGAGCTGCGCCCCACGGGGCTGCTGCCCGCTGCCTGCCCAATAACACGGTCCTTGGGGGGCACATCCAAACGCCGAGCTCTGGGACTCACTGGCGCTGCCAGAGCCAGGACCACGCTAAGACACAGGATGCTCCATCTGCTCTTTATTTAAATTGATGCTGGGCTCTGTTCTTGTTTAATTATTAGCCTAAAAAAAAAAAAAACAGGCAAAAAAAAAAAAAAAGACTGAAACACGGAAACCCTTCCAGGCTCAGTTTGTATATCCTGGTAGGAAGGGAGGTTCTTCAACAACAGAGCAAGGGATGAGTAAGGAGAAGAGGACTTCTGCCAAAAGGCAATCTGCACGTCCCCTGTGACTAACCCTTAACAAAGCCAAATACCCTGCAGTATCCAAAGTTGTAGGAACTTCATACCTAAATAAACAGCTTAAAAATGAGGGAGGAAGGAGGACAGGACTATGTGCTGGTCTCGGTAACTCCAGATCAAATCGGCGCAGCCTTGGAGCAACGCATGACATTGTACCTGGCAGCCTTGGGAACGTTGTGAATGCAAATTCAGAGACCGAATAGCAAACGCCCAGCTGCAAAAGAGCAACCCCCTCACACGCCCTTAAATCGCAAACAAAGCATCAAAGCCCCATTTTCAGCCCTTACAAGTGCAATGTGCTTATGTTTTGTGCAGCAGAACTGGCCCTGCTGTAGTTTTGGGTCAATCCTGTCCGGAGCAATGACACTAAAACCCAGGGACCCATCAGCGATTCATTTACTCAGTTGCTCAACACAAGGGCAATTTTGAGAGTTAATAAGTTACCAGAGGAGCTGCTGCCTTTCTCAAGCACAAAAACTGGGCAGCTCGCCATTGCCCAACACCAGACGCTAAAGACCGATCAACTCCATCGATGCTTTCTAAGCACCCATTATTAAATAAAACCCAGGTCAGCTGCCCCTCTGGTCTTTGCAAAAATGTTTTTCTTTCAACTCATTTCAGAAAATAACCAGCAGATGCTCAACAGAGAAGCATATTTTCCATCACTAAAATAAACTTAATTTTGAAGTCGTGAACTTGTGACACCCATTGGTCTCCTGAAAATAAAACCGCCAGGGATGATATAATATGCATATTTAACCTTCTGATGTTGCTAATGTTTTTAGCAGAAACTGATATATCACCCGTGCCCGCTGACAGGCGCGAGAGCCCATAAGCCGTTACTGTGGCTATTAGCAAACACCCATTACCTGCAGCATTATTTCCAGGTTATAGAAATGAGCTCTTGGGCTTATGGTACTGTAATAACACCGGGCATGTGAAGCCCCAGAGGAGACCTCGGCGCTGGTTGTCGGTGAAGGTCAGCAAACACAGGGGACGTGGGTGCCCACACAGGCTGGAATAGGCTACGGCACCAGCAGGACCAGGGAGCCCATCACCTGCCAGAGGCTTCAGCCCACTTTTTCTGGTGCCTAAACCACTACTTCATCAAATCAATAAAACCCCCTATATATTAATATATATATTATTTCATAATAAACAACATTGATGCATATAAATTCATATAAACACATGTTTTTAAATAAGAGGCAACTCTTTCAAGAAAAAAAAAAAAAAAGTGGAGAAAAAACCTGCCAGGAGCGAGCGCCCCTCACAGCCATGATCTTAATTGATCTGTGGCAAAAGGGAAAATATTTATTTAGGCTAAGGAGACTGCCGGCAGGCACAAGTTTTAAAAGTAAAATCCCAAAGCACCCAGGGCAAAACCATGCAAATTACCGTCATGACTGAGTTCCTATGTATTTCAGTATCTGCCAGCAACAGACCATCCCCAGCCAGCTACCAGCACCCAGCCAGCCACCACAGTCACCTGTACTCTCGAGACACTCTTTGCAAAAAGTGGTATTCATGAGACTTACCTTTTCTGTGACTGAAAAAAGAGAGCTTAGTTTTCAGGGATTTCTGTTACAGTGGTTTTTAACTTGCTTCAAGCCAAAATTTTGACCCAGCAGATTCTACTTCAGAAGAAAAACCCACGTATTTTGCGTGTATCTTTACAAAACGACATGAATATGGTTTTCAAGGTGCAATACAATATGTCAAGCTTTTTGTGTCCCAAGTAATCAGAAAACAATTGGGGGAAAAAAAAAAAGAAAAGCAGCTGCCCAGGTCTCCACCTAGTATTTAACTTTTAATGGCAATCCGGCTCGTCTAGTATTAATGATGAAATCAAAGTTAATCCCCCTGAAACTTTGCTCACATCCAGGAATTTGGCCAGGGACCTTCTGCATCCTGATGAGGTTTGTCACCTCCTCTCCCAGCACCCACAAGCTCATCTTGAAGGTGCCTCTTGGTGGCCCTCGGGGAGGGGACCTCCCCGCAAGGATGTTCAGGAGGGGGTGAGCCAAGATCCCCCCAAGATGCTTTTTATATGTAAGATTTGGTGATTGGTAAGTAAATGTTTTTCCATCAATAACAACAGATAGCTAAATCAAAGCTCTAGCGTGCCCTCGGATCTCTTAAACAGCATCATGGATTTCCTACCGAATCAGTAGATGAATCAAATACCTGGTACAACGCTGCAGATAATCCCGACGATTTATTTTGGGGGAGCCGGGGTAAGGGAAGGCGGGGGGCAGGCTCCAGTCCCGGCGAGGATTTGCGTATTAGTAAAAACAAACAATCCTGTAAATAACGAGACCCTCGTCCTGTCTCCACCACACTACTCTTATTGAGTGAGTCAGATGTTCTGCTGATTAAAAATTGATCCATTTCAAAATCTAATCAACAGAATAGGATTCTTTCATATGTTATCAAGGCAGCTGCTGACAACAAAAGCCAAACCTGTTATTAACCCATGAACCCCAATGACCTGAACCTGGCTGGGCTCTGCAACTGTAAATTATTCAGTAGTCCAAGAGCAATACCCGTAAGCCTGATGAATCTACACCCCGACCGGGGCCGGTGGGGGTTAAAGCCAATATCACAGGCCCAGAGGTCCCCGGGGACGCGGTTCACGACACGTTGCCACTCTGTGTCATGCCTGGGAATACATTACCGGCTTCGCCTTGCAAATGTCTAGTCTTTTTTTTTTTTTTTTTTTTTTTAAAATGACTTTCTGGATTCAGCACGGCACCGTAGGGAGCAGCCCCACACCAGTGGTGCAACAGAGCCCAGGCAGCCCTGCAGAGGTGTTGGCATGGCTAGTTTCCCTCTCGCCTTGGGTCACTGCCGTTCAGCAAAATTCAGAGGTGAGAGACAGAAAGCAAATAGTTCTTCATCCCTGCTTTAGCTGTAGCCTGGCACTGCCACATCTGCTGCAAAGAGCCATGGAGGAATAGGGAAACTGAGCAATTGGGATTTTTTGTGAAGTTTTAATCATTATTTTTAAGCCCCTCTTGCATTCCTCACCCACTCCGCTCAACACAATGATGAGACACCGCAATGGGATGATGCCACCACTGGATGTTACCCTGCGAGTTGTCTCTTGGATCCTGCTTTATGGGTTGGTGACGTTTCTCTGTGGTCACACTGTGCCCAGGGGACATCCAGCTGGCACGGACCAGGCTCAGCTCTGCCAGGGCCCCAGCGCTGAGTCCAAGCGCCTGCATACCGCTGGCTTGCACCTCCCCCAAAAAAATCCCTGTTCACCCAGGACACATTCTCACCACAGGCTCCGACCCTGCACCGCTGCCAGCACCCGGAGTGAGCAGGGATTGCTGCCGGCGGAGTCATAGCAGCATCACTTGGCTCCCCAAACCTCAAATCAATGCCTTTGTGCAAGTTTTGAGGCAGGGGGTAAAAGTAGTAGCAGTTTTCAGTGCAGGTTTTGATGCTTTTCAGGGCAAAGAACCCCTGCCCAACACTGTTGAACACTAGATTTTTCTACCCCAAAGGAGCCCGGTCGCTGCCCCGGCCGCAGGCAGCACCAGCCTGATTGATTCACTCAGCATAAAGGCTTGAACCAGAATGGGGAAAGATTGGCGCCACATAAACCAAGCTCAAAGATAACAACAGCTCTTCTCTTAAATCATAATATATTTATAAGTTTAATGACTCTCTGACCTCTCCTTAAAGCCCAAATAATCTCTGGGGAGCCCTCTAAGACCGGCCGCAATCAATCCCGGCTGGGCTGCCATCTCCCAGCGAGTGGCACCCCCGGGGATGCTCCGTGTGTCAGGTGGGAGGCAAAACCCCTCCTGTGTCCCTGGAAAACCCACTGCATGCCAGCGCCACGCTGGAGCTTTTCGGTTGTACAATAACGAGCTCATCGCCATCCTTCACCCCACAACCTCAGGGAAGCCCAGGGGACTCCAGCTGGCATGGTATGGCTAGAAACACTTGATATTGACTTTTTTTTTTTCCCCTATATGAATTCCAAAAGCACTTTAAAAACAACAGAGAGAGCTGTTGGCGGCAGCAGCGCCTGCAGGGATGCTCCCTAGCTGCCCTGGAAGCAAAGCCCGGGCTCCTCCCCAGCAAGGATTTTGGAGAGCCGCACTCTGCTCAGCACGCTGAAGCGGCTGGAGTCACAGCTCGCCCCCGACGTCAGCGCACAGACGTCACCTCCATTGATTTTGGATCCAAATCTCAGTTGAAGGCGTCGGGGCTGGGGGTGGCAGGGCACAGCCTCCTCTTACGCAGGGATGGGAGAAATAAAAAAGCATCCGCAACCAGGCACAGGGCACTGTCTCCGCCAGCAAAACACACAAGCAGAGTGTTTTTGTGTTGTTTTCCCCTTTTTAAAAGCCCTCCCAGTTCAAGGCTCGGGGTTGGACACCTCCAGGCTCTGCAGCCAGAGTAGGTTAACCATCCATGTAACCCCCTGTGAGCCCCCTGGCTATGGGATAGCTGGATGAAACCCCCGCAGGCTGCAGCCCTGCATCCCTCCTCGCACACAGTCCAGGCCACCCAGCCCCAGGGACGCGCGGTACCCCCGGCCAAGCCTCCCCACGCACTCCAGCATCCTCACGGGGATGCTGCCGGGTGGGACACCAGAGTGATTCAGACGTGGAGAATGCAGCAGGGCTTTACCTCTTGGTAAATCACATCTTCTGTACAATTTCGTTGTATTACAAGGTAGATATCGGGGAATAAGTCTTGGAAGAGAAACTGAGCACAGGACCCAGCCCGGGAGCAGCCCCATCCCGGCATAGCCAGCGATCTATTCCCACAATCTGCAGGGATGCACATAAACAGCTGCTGGTTTGTCTCGCCATCATCATCATCGCTGCTCCGGAGGCTGCGGTGGCTCCCTCTGCTCTGCCAGGGCAGGCAGGCTCACCCGGCACCGGCCATCTACCCCTCTGCTCCCTCCCCACTATCTAATAATCACACTTGTGCGAAGCTGTTGCCATACATAAGGAAAAGAGAAAACATCCTTGGAGAGCCTAACAATCAGACAATTTTTAAGATCATGGAGCATTAAACCATTCCCAATAGGGTTTACTAATCAAACAGCCAAATCCTTCATAACCAACCAATCCCTACAGAGCAATTAAATCCTTCCCCTTTAAAACACTTGGCACGCCGTCTGGGGAGAAAAAGAAAAATTTGCAAAATTCATTTGATAAATTAACCAGGGAAAAGAAAGAAGTGAATCAAGCTTTGTTCTTTTCATTTTTTTTAATTATGGAATTCACAATGCCTGAATAATGTTTAATAAGAACTATGAAAATTCCTAACAGTATTACAACACAACACAAAAGAATTAACCTGGTTACCGTGAAAAATTGCATATTTAATTAAGAACAGAGAGTTCAAAACTATCCAGAGATTTCAAAAGTACCGTTGCCTAAGGGGCTAAATTACACGCTCGCAGTGCTGCTAACAGGGCTGGAGCGCGCAATCATTACCCAAGTGTCCCCATTAAGTGACAATGGGCAGATGACATCAAATTCATTTCAAAAGCAACAGGAATTGAAGCATTCGCTTGGGTAGTAGAAGGGAAAGCGACTATCCTGCTGGTATAAACCAGACCCCTTGTTGATAAAGGCAATAATTAAAGAATAATGTTAATTAGCTGCTTTTATTTGAAAGAAGAGTGCAGTGGCAGGAGACGTCGCTACCTCCGTGGCATGTGCCGAGCGGAGAATGGAGTGCGCAAAGCGGCTTGCCCTGGATGGCTACTGTCATCCTGGATGCCGGGACGCGTGCCGGAGCTGTGTCCCAGGCTGGGTCCTGCCATCCCCAGCCATCCTTTGCCTCGGCCAGGGCTGGGGTTTGGGGCAGTTGATTGGGACCAACGGAGCGCAGCCCATCACCGGAGCTAGAGGAAGGGAACTGGAGCATCACAGCCAGGGCATCCTGCTCCGGCACAACAAACGTGGCATCAGCAAACACCCAACAGTGGAGAGACACTGTGGAGGTGCCTCCACCAGCAACCCGGGTGCCAAATTCAGGGCCTAAAGGTGCTGTTTGAGGGGATCTCACGGGACCCAGCGTGATGCTCTGCCTCGCCAGGGAGGGTGGCGAGCCACCATCCTGGGGAGTACAGCCAGCGGTACCCAAGAGCCTTCTTCCTGGATGGCACCATCCTCCCCATCACCCCCTCCCAGCCATGGCACGCCGCTGCATTGCACATGGGGGTTTTCAGGAACACCGCTCCCCCAAACCATGCCCCCACAGGGGGAGAGCTCACTGCTTCCCTGCTGTACTGCCAAACCCCACCACAGCCCCCTCGGCCAAGAAACCAGGGAATGAGAGGGGTAATCATTACCCAGCTCCTGGGGATGAAGCAATGTTTGCAAACCTCTCCGAGAGCCGCAGACGAAGGCAGCTCTCCCTGTCGGCATGATTAATAAAGAATAAATGTCCTCTGCAGCTAGGCTAAGCAATAACACACCGGCTCCGGCGCCGATGAGCGGCTGTGCTTACACCGCACATTACAAGACCTGCTGCCAGCACCAGGTAATACTTTATTATGTTATCCCGACGGAAGAAAACAAAGGATGCCCGAGGTCCTGACTTCGGTGTAAAACTGCAGGAGCGTTACCAAAGGCAACGGCAGCGTGCTCAGAGTGGCTGACGCACGGCACAGCTCCCACCAGAGGAATATTTACATGGGGTTCAAATTGGTTATTTACTTTTTTAGAAATCCATGTTGCAGAAGAACTAGCTAGCACGCACACGCCAAGCAATTAATATTAAAACGGCCACACGTTAGTGGCGAGTCACTTAAACTGCAGCTAAATCAATACTCTGGGGTCCTGTTGCAGCTTTGGGGAAATCATTAAGTGCTACACCAAAGTAGTCAAAAAAATAATTACACAGCAAGGCCACACTGGAAAAAAAAAAAAAAAGGCAAAGCACTGAAACCATTTTGGAAGGAGGTGTCAGTGTGTTCAGCTGTGTGAAATCGGGTAGCTCAACTTAAAAGAAAATACGCCAATGGTGGGAATACTGCAAAGCAGCTACTTGGCAGACACACGGCCAAAATAAATCATATTAAATACACAGATGAAGTGGAAGGAGCCCAGCATTACGTACTGCCCTTCCAACATGGTTCCCGCCTGCGAGCCTGGGGTGAAGAGTTATTGGTCCCCCTGTCCAGGGCTCCCCACCATCCCAAACCCGAGCCAGGATCTGCCAACACTGGCCGGGGCTGGCTGGGAAGGGCTGGATGCTGCTGCGCCCCTGCTCATTAACAAGCACTGCGGTAAATAACGAGCACTTCAGCTTTCTAGGCTATCTAAGCCTTTTGGTTAGATTTTGCTGATGACTCCCTGTGGCTGGCGGCTTGCTGGCTTTGAGAGCTAGTTCTTCGTTGCGCTGATAGAGCCTGGACCTCTTTGCAGAGATCCCCACCCCACCCCGAGATCCTCTGCATGAGCAACTGAAACAGCACACACAACCCTTCCAAGGGCCCTTTGCTGTGGGACATGATGGACAAGCGCAGCCAGGGCACAGCCACAACGCCACCAGGCCTCCTTCTGGGGCAATTTGCCCTGAGATGCTGGTTTGCAAGAGTGCTCCATCCCTTGTGCCCCAGGAGTGAGGAAACTGAGGCACAAAGCCATTGCCCACGGCAGCGAGCGGGTGCTGGGACAGAGCCCAACCTAGTGCAGAGCATCACAGTTGTTTCATTCCACCCCAAATCACAGAGATTTCTCCGCCTGCGATGGGGAAGGGGGCACAATCCCATTATTTTACAGTGGGCTGGGAACAGGAATACTGAGTTTTAACCCCTCCCATGGAAAAACCCAATGCCCCTTGCTCAGCGCCCCATCTTCCCCACCCACTGAGCCCCCAGATGATGGGGTGAGGCACCCACAGAGCCCACTGCCCTGAGCCTCCCACCTCATCGCCAAAGCCAAGCCAGGAGAGGGAGATGTTAGCGAGGCAGCGATCTTGAGCTAGCCAGACCCAGCACGGGGCCAAATCCTGCTTCCCAGGTTGTGTTGTCTCAGCAAGACACACCAAAAGCTGCAGGAAAGCATGCACCACAAAAAAAAAAGGTAATTAAAGAAAACTCAGTCACAGATCCTAATGCAACACACATGAGAAAGTGTTACGGAAGGGGAAAACTTTTTAATAAAGTCTGCAAGTATATATTCCTCCTTTATCAACCTCAAGATTTATTGACCTGAGAAGCCATATTGACTGAATAAATCTTGATAATGACCCCAGCAGAAGTCAATACCTGCTTATTATCTCCCAAGTTGGGGAATTACATCTTTCGGTAATAGGAGCAGGATGGTACAAAATGTTCTGAGAAACTTCACCCAGGCTTTTTGGGGGGGAATGTGCCTCCAATGTGCCTTTTTCAATGCGAGAGGGAATCTGCTACACCATTAATACAGTGAGCGAGCGGCAGTGTGGTTTCTATCTCAAAGTCTTGCAAGGGGGGACACACACCGTCACTTTTGAACCCTAAATTAATTTCACCTCGAGGCAGGCTGGTGTAGGAGCGGGACGCTGCAGCTCAGCATTGCCCGCCCTCCCTGCAAACAATGGCCCGGCATTTTCAGTTTGGCACGTTGTGTTGGCAGCTCCCAGGATAATTCCCTGAAATTCAAGACATGGGAATTCCCACAGCCAGGGATCTACAGCACTGTGATTACACTGGCACCCAAGGGAGGAAGGAAGCAGCATCATCACTGTCCCATGGGATACACAGCCACCCCTGGGAACCCACATACATTGCTTTTCTCCAACCAGCAAAAAATAGGAGTGAAAAATAGGATAGGAGACAGGCCCCCAAAATCCATAGGCAAGCAAAGCCTGCTGCATTTAAAGATGGTGCTTCTTTTGCCAACAGTTAACTTTCCATTCAGCAGAGAAAACAGCAGCTATGGGACCAGCGCACACAACAATTATGCCTGCATTTTTATTTGAAGTCTCTGCAGACAGCAAGAAAAATTAACTGAAGGGAGCAGCTCCAGTGCCAGCATATGGAGGGAGATGAATAGCGAGTTCTGCATGCTCCGCTGAGGTTATCTAGTTAAGCAAGTACCTCCTAAAGGACTTGCAGGCTGGGAGTGTACTGTTTGCTTAATCTGGTCATAAATAATAATACGGATCACCAAACGTTTTAACATTCAGCTCCACCTGCAGCACAAAAGCCCTGCTGAGCCCTGCCAAACTCACCGCCCGCAAGGCAACGGGAGATGACAACGCAGTCCGGGGACCCCAATGAAATGGCTCCCCTCTTGCCATCAAGCTACGCAGGGAGTCAATGCAAGAGGCTCCTCCACGACCTGGGCTGGCCTGAGTTGGGGGCAGCAGGCAGCTGCCTTTGCCCCGTTAACGCCCCCCCTCCATGCTCTCCCCCATTTTGGTGGGCACAGCAACCCCAAGCGCTCTGCTCCCTGTCCCCAGGCCCATCTCCAAGCTGGATCACCCACCAGGAGGTGGCAGGGCTGATACGCTCCTTCCACTCACACAAAAAATCAAATTATATTTCCATCCCTGTCCCCTATTCGCTTCTTGGTCACAATCCTTTTTTCCTTCCCCCTTCCAAGGCCACAGAGACAATCCACTAAACTGGATCAGGAGGCCAGCGCCTACATCTCTAATGGGCTGCAGCACACACACAATTAATTAATGGATTTATTAATTAGGGAAGAAGTCACTCTTCGGGCTGGAATTGGGGTCACCAGTTTCTAAAGTGAGAGCTGCGGAGCTAAAGATAAACTCTCATTTTCTGCAGCTCTCTTGTCTGGCAGCATCTCAATTATTCAGCCACAGGAAAAAAAACCCACATTTCACTTCAGGAACTTCACGGTCCGACTTTCTCCCAATGCACAAAACTGAGACCCAACAGCAGGTGGAACTGGGAACATGGCTCATCTCATTCTCCTCTTCACATATAAATTAGAAATACCAAGTGTTTGCTTCTAATGAAAGACTGGGGGGGGGAACAGTGGGATGCAGGATTGATGGTGCACCTCAGCTTGTCCCTAGCGCAGATCCTTGGTGGATATGTGGAGAAAGGGGACACCACAAAGTGGTCAATGATGGTGACATCCAGAGACACACGAGTCCCCCAGTCAACGAGGTTTTAACGGGCCATGCTGGAGCATCAGCTACACATTGGTGGTCAGTTCAACTGAACCTCCTTGGTGGCACATGGGAGGGACAAGCATTTCTAGCTGCTGTAGCCCTAGATCTCTAAGGAAACAGGTCTCCTGAGCGAAGGAAAGAAATGTCACTAGCGTCCCTGCCAAGAGACAGGCTACAGAGCAGTCGCAACAGGAGACAGAGAAGAATCCACATGAAGAGTACCATCATGGGCACCCTGGTCACTGGGAAGATCCCAAGAGGAACACACAACTATCAGACACCAGATAACCCAGTCCTGAGACAGACATCCACAGAGAACCAGGCTTCATTAGAGCCACTGCTCCTAAATTCCTATTAATTGTTTAAGCAGGACAATTCTGCAGCCCACACCCCAACGCACAAGGAGCAGCTGCAGCCACTGGAAAGCACAAACCGCATCTGCAGCCCCACAATGCTCCTCAGCCAGCCCCAAGCATGGGCTGCACTTGCACAAATCCTGGGATTTCAGCTTGGAAAGATGAAATCCCCCCAAGCTGGTGGCACCCAGAGCCCCCTTGGGCTCTCTTCCCCTGAAGCACGGTGACCACGGGTACCATCCCGTCCTCCACCTCCACCGAGCACAGTTGGGAACAGAGAGTGTTGGGTGCTGGAGATGCTGGAGGAGACTGGAAGGCTCCCCATAAGTGCCCTAAAAAACACAGGTGACCCAGGGAATTTGCAGAGGTGAAGTTCCCCCCACTCACAGCCCAAAAAGTGCCTCAGCCTCCCCACAGGGTTATCCTGCCCACGGGCTGCTCCACAAGAGTGCAGTTAAGTTTACTGGTCCAAGCTCCAGGAATTAAGCTTCAGCCAAGAGGACTGATAGCTTATTTACTGCTGTCGTCTATATAAAGAAGAATTTTGACACATTGTTAAATGATAGCACATTTAGATAAGTCAAGCTGTCATATCATTTAATGGATGTCTAAACTCCCTCTGTAGCTGATATGTAAAATTTATGCACTTCAGAATATCATAAGGTTATAATATTTTAATCACATCCACATTTTTTTTCCTCCCCTAAACTTTGAACAGCAAAAACATTCCATCAGCCACACCGCGCTCTGAGGCTCCCGGCACACCGCCACCGAAGTTTCTGCCCAACTCCTCTCCAGCATGCAGAGAGCATTTGCATTACGGGAAATAAAATGAAGTGCATTTTATTTGACGAACCAAACACTGGAGCCGTGTAGCCAGAGCTCATCTGCATAATGAGATGTGAAGACATTTATAAAAGATGGCTATAATCGGTCTCTCTCCCCTCACTTGCGGTTGTATTTATTATCCCAAATCAGCAGCTCACAACTCTTCCCATTTTTTTGCCATTTTAACACAGAACGGGTTAGATTAAATTGGCATCCGGCACACAGAGCATGTAATCCATACAATGCTAACCGGAACATAATAAATAGAAAGCAAATTAAAACACAAAAACCCCATAAAGGTATGAATCCCACTATGACTATTACACACAAGAAAGCTGTAAAAAAAATACTGCATTAGTAATGTACACAATAAAACAATCTCATAACCCAGTGAAATATGTCTGGTATTATCTTTGATAGAATTTTATCTCTCCTCATTTCCGAGACTATTTGCTGTAAAAAGGCTCAACGCTGTTTCGATCAAAGTGCTGCCGAGTAGCACATTATCTACATGTTTTACATATGCCCACCATTCATCAGGGTTGCTCAAACTCTGCCATTCCCGGCCAGCCCCAGACCAGCAGAGCTGCTCAGACGCATGCATTAAAAAGGAAGGGGGGAAAAAAAAAAAAAAAGGAAAAAGCTCTTGGAAGAATAATAAATGGATTGTTTCCCTTCCTCTTTTTTTCTTTTTTTTTAAAATAGAGGGCATTAGGCCAAGCTGGCACAAGGTCACCTTTCCCACCGTGATCCTGGCGAGGCGACAGAATTGCTGCCTGGACAGAAGTCAATCCCCACTGCTCCCTCTCCGGCTCCGCACCCAGCCACGGCCACCCGGTCAAGCAGGACGGCGGGGAAGGAGAGCTGCCCACTGCCTGGCCCACCTCTCCTCCGGCAAAGCCCTCCCCAGCCCGGCAAACCCACGGAAAAGTAGCTGCCAATATTTGTCTTTAAATAAAGGTCCGCGCGCACCCAGGAAAAGTCATTAGCGTGATGTAGCAAGGAATGCTTTTGTATCCGAAGCGCTTAGACCTGTAATCCCTTTCCGACCACAATGCCATAAATGAGCAGTCATGGCAAGCCGACCGGCCGCGGTACCTGCATTACTTTTAGGGTCGCGTATCACAGATGCAGCACGTAATCTGCTTAAAAGCCAAAATGTATTAAATGCTGGAACTGTTGATACAGCACCGAAGCCCCATAAATCGCATTTCAATTTGTTTACTCCCCTATGAAGCATGCTGCATTTTAAACTCCGTAATATCCTACAGGGATAAACCCATTTAATATCCATGTAAATGAGCGTTTCGGCTTTTGTAGTGGATCCAGGTTGGGTTTCATCCCATTATGTTGGGAGAGCTATTGTGTTAATTACCCGCCTCCCCGCTACAGAGGTGCCTATTTAAGGTCACAAACTGTCAGCATCCCCCGACAAACCTTCCCCCGTACCGCGTTAACAAAGGACTTACCGTTAATTTCACAGACCGAGGGCACCACGGCGGGGTACGGCATCCGCGACCTGCCCAGAGCCACAAAGGATCCCTCTCCCGCCGCATCCATCACAAGTCCCAAACGCCGGCGACCCAGCCCTCACCCCGCCGGCTCGCAGGGCCACCAGCCGGCCGACGCCGATCGCCCTCCCGGTCATTCAGGGCTGACCGAGCCCCGGCACCGGCGCCGCAAACCCCCGGCCCTGAATAACAATGGGAGCGCGGCGGGGCTCCGGGCAGCCCCACTCCGCCATCCCCGGGGCTGCCGCGCATCCACCGGCTCAATCGAGAGCCCCCCCGCCCCCCCCCCGCC
>VZSF01004972.1:73176-133985 GCA_013398295.1 Chionis minor
GCCGGGGGCGGCCCCGCCGCCGCCTCGCCCGGCCCGCGCTCCGCGGGGAGGGGGCGGACACCCCCACTGCACACACACACCCCCCCGCCCCCGGGGGTCCCCCCGCGGGCATCGACCCCCGCACGGGTGGTGGGACCGTCCCCTCGCAGGCCTCCGCCGGGGAAGGGGCGCGGAGCCTCGGTGCAACTGATGCTGGTTTGGGGGTTTTTTTTGGGGGGAGGAATAAAATCTGTTTTATGAACCCAGCCGCCCTGGGAAGGTGGAAAATCACCATCCGGAAACTGCCAGTTAAACTTTTTTCCTTTGGTTTTGGGTCATCCCCCCCCTCCAACCCGACACAGCCAGCACCTACTGGGCATTGCCGCTACAAACGCGCTCCCCGCACACCGCCACCAGAAAAATACCCTCATTCAGACTGGTTTAGGACTATATTTTTAAATGACTCAAGGCAGTCGGTCTCTCAAGAATTCAAACAACTTAAACAGAAGAACAAGGCACAGCCAGTAGCACTTGGGCAGTAGCAAAATCTGTCCAGAAATACCCCCTTTGCTTTCCTACCCAAAAAAACCCCCAACAAAAAACTAAGAGCTTTATGGTTTCTGCCCCAAGTTGTCCTGTATCCTGTCATACCGACCACACCACTATCCGAAGGGCTTCGAGCATTCGCTTCCTTTCCCTCCCCCCCAGTGGAGCCGTGCCAGGTTTGCACTGGGGGGACCCCAGCACCGCTGGCCGTGACGCGCCGTTGAGCGCAGGAAGGCCGAGCTGCCCCTTCGGGTACGTTCCGCAGGCAGGTATTTGCAGACCAAGCAAGTGCAGCATTTTAATATTCCTGCTAAGGAACAGGTAACCCCCCCGCCATCCCTCCCCAAGCTGCTGTGCAGACACGTGCACGTCTCCGCACATGGAAGAGCTCAGGGCTGTGACAACAAGCTCCCCTCCCTGGGGCCACCACCACCCCACGGACGGGGAGGCAGCACTGCAGCGTTGCCCTGGGCTCCCAAGCCACCAGCGTTGCTTTGCCTCTCGAAGAGGACGAGGGCGACAGGCAGCAGCCCCCTCCTTCACCAGCTGGTCCCCACCATCTTACCTGCTGCCACTTGCCGCTGTGGAGATCCCCGTGCTTGGATGGGCTGGAGGGAGATGGTCAGCTGTCCTGGCCGCCTCTGCTACTCGTGTGCGGGGACACCAGCAAACCCGGGACAAGTGCTCTTGCTGCTGTCACTTCACCATCCCAGCCCCAGAGCTGTCAGCTCCTCTTGCTGCAGTGGATCTTGCAGCAGTGGAGCCTCCTTCTGCACGTGGCTGGGGAGGAAGCAGCCCCTCGACCATCCCGGGGGCTTGGTCCCACCTGGCAGCCCAGGTGCTGTCCCACTGCCCTTACCTGCGTTTTGCAGGGCTCTTGAGATTTCACTAAAAAGCAACAATTTGAGTTCAGAAGACACCAAAGAAAAGGAATATCCTCCAAACTGCACCCTGCTCCAGAGGCGCTTCTGGCTGCCACAGGGACAGGTCTGCTCCTTCTTGCTGTCTGAAGTTCACCTGAGCCAGAAAAAATGTCCCAAAGGACAAGGCAGACACCCAAAGTGACCTTGGCACCACACTGTAGCGCAAACAGCGAGGAAACGATCCCGTTCTTCTCATCTCTTCCACTCACAGAAACTCAGAGCTGCTCACAATCCCACAATTGCAAAATGCCTCAGGCAGCAGAACAAAAGAACAGAAAATCAAAGTTCAAAGAAAGGATTTGCAAGAGCCAGGGCAGTTTGTGTTAGAGAGAGCCTGGATGCTCCTGAGAGCCCTACTCCAGCCTCTCCCCCATCCTGCCCCCCACCTCCAGAGCTGGCTGGAGAAGGGGGTTCCCATGGCAGATGCTCCTCAAGGTGCTGCAACAAAAGCACCTGCCTGGAACCAGCAAAACCCTGGATGCAATTGCAAATGCTGCAGCTGAAAACTTGACCCCATTGGCATCAATGGCAAACTCCATGGAGCCTCTTCACTGCCCCTATTTGGGTGCACTCAAATTTACTCTGGGAACCCAAGCACTATAAATAGATCCTCTCTTAACACCACAACCACAAAAATCAGAGAGCCCAAACTGCTGGCAGACACTGAGATTTGTAGAGAGATTAGGTCTGCTGGTAGTGCTAGGCAGGTGCTTCTCTTTGGCTTAATGAGGCAGTAATTAGCTAGGGGTGAGAGCACAGGCTGTAGGGAGGGGGGGAGAATTCCCCCATGGGAATTCATTTCCATCCCTCTCTCAGGACCAAGCACAGGGGGCGATTTGTTGACATGGTGGGTCAATAAACCCAGGTGGGATGGATGGTCTTTGCTGGGGTGAGAGCTGGTTTCTGCTGTTTGATGCCAAGGTGTCCTCTCTGTGTCAGCAACGGGAACAGCTCCTTCTGTTCATGACCAGGATGTTCCAGGCATCTCCTGTTGGACACCATCAGAGAAGGTCCCAGCAAGGGGACCTTCTCCCTGCACCCACAAAGCTGATCTCACACCCGTAAATCACTGCCCCGCTCTCCCGCCAAGGGAACAGAAGAGCCTGCTCATAAATCAGAAATAAAACTAACTTGGCATCTTTGGTGAGCAAATTAAATTGTGGGCTTTGGAGGAATGTTTCTGTTTGGCCAAATCATTAATAAATCAATGGGAGCTGTAAGGAAGAGGAGAGGGGCTGCGCCTGGTGCCACACAGAGGGATGGAGAGCAGTGGGGTGGCACGCTCAGTCCTGGCTCTCCCTGTGTCCCCCCCCGGGCATTGCTCCGCTGGCTCTGGGGCACCCTGGGGAGAGCAGGGGGAGCCCGGTCCCACTGTCCCCCCCGCCACCCTGGGCTCCCCCACCCCAGGGAGCGCTGCGAGGCGCAGGTTAATAAATCAGTTTGTCTCCAGAACGGTTTGCTTTGTGCGCCTGACAATAGCCCGTTGTAAATGGCAGCCCCTTGCCTCCTCTTCTGAAAGGCTTTTAATTAAAATATGGAAGGGGCTTTTCTGTGTACTTAAAAAAAAAAAAAAAAAAAAAGATTTCAGCATGCTCCCATTTCAGGCGTTAATTTATTCTCGCCTTCCTGCCATTTGTGATCCACATGATAAGTCCTTTGTGTGGTGATCCGGCCCCATTAGGTGGCCGAAGGGCGATGATGGCAGCGAGAGCCGTGTGCCAGCCGTGATGGTGAGCTCGCCCGGCCGCCTTGTCCCAAGGATGGTCAGAGGGACACCAGGAGGGACAGCAGTGCCATCAGGGTGAGCAGGGACGTGTCAGGCCCCGGGGCTGGCCAGGAGGTCAGGCCCAGCTTCATCCCTGGGCACAGAACAGAAAGACCCTCGTGGAGACCCAGACAGCCATTCCCTCCTGGAGCTCTGTCCCCATCCCATGCAGGGGAAGGCAGCGCAGCCCCTGTCAGCTGTCACCAAGCGGACCTGAGTCCGTGGAGCCCTGGCAGGGGTCCCGCCGCCTCCCCTGTGCCCCCACGGCAGGGTCTCTGCCTCCTCCAGGGGGAGATGCCAGAGCCATCCCAGTGACACCTGGCTCTGCCTGGCCTCCACCAGCCCAGGGACACAGGAGCCACCCCCTGCAGTGGGGTACGGGGCCCTTCCCGTCTCTTTCCCGCATTCTCACAAATTGTTTGAAGCGGCTGATAGCGTGGAAGCCCCTTACCACATGTGATGTAGCTTCGTGGCCATCTCCCCTCTCCCTGCAGCCCCTCTTCCTCCAGCCCCTCTCCCTCCTGCCCCTCTGCCCCCAGCCCCTCTTCCTCCAGCCNGGACCGGGCAGCGCCCGCACCGCGCCCGTTACAACGGCGCCACCTGGCGGCCGCCGCGGTACCTGCAGCGCCTCCAACCGGGCCGGGGCGGGGGGGCTGTAGGGGGGCCACGAGTGGTCACCGCGGGGGACACCTCGAAGGGGACACTAAGGGACAAAGGGGGGGCATGGGAGGGGGCACAGGAGTGCAGGTTGAGACACCGCGGGGGGCACAGCACCCCTCCACCTCCCCTCGGTGCCCACCGCGGCTCCCACGGGGCATGCACTGAGCTGCGCGCGGCCTCAGCCCTCGCTGCCGCCTGGGTGCCCCAGCGTGTGTGGGGAGGGTGCTCGGCCCCCTCCGCTGGCAATGTTTCTGCCAAGGCTACTTATTTCCAGGCACATTCACCCTACAATTAGCACATGCTCTTTAATTAATTTTCCTCTTTTATTGCTTCGCCCAAATTATCTCAACTATGGCGCCATTCGGCGTGTGCACGGCAGATAATGCTGCTATTTATGGCTTCCTCCCGTCAATGCTGTGGCTTGGGAGGCCAGGACGGCCGCCTCCTCCCGGGACAGCATCCTGTGCATAGCACAGGGCACATTCCTGGGACGGGCCAGCAGCTTGGGGATGGGGGTATTGTCCGTCCTTGTCCCCATCACCTGCCCTGTCCTCAGGCCAGCCAGCTCCCAGCTCTGTTTTGCAGGCAGAATTTCTTCCCCTGACCCCCGAGCTGGGCAAATCCTCCTGCACATTACTGCGGAGATACATCTTTCTGAGTGAAAATGGAGCTGAATCAGGCAAAGCTGCTAAATTAAGTCTGTCTGGAATAAGCTGTTAAACACTGAAACCTTCTGAACACTGAGGGGGTGTGGATAAAACCTTCCGAAAGCTCCTGAAGATGCTGCAGGGGGGAGGTGCGATGACCAAGTGTGAACACAAGGAAAGGGAAGGATGTCCCCAAACCCCCATGGAATGGGAACTGAGGCGCAGGGATGTGGCCAAAGGCACAAAGGCCATCCGTGGCAGAGGAGATGGGCTTCAGCCACCAGCCAGCACCGGGCCACGCGGGCCACTCCCATGGACCACCTCGGCATGAGCACCGGGGACAGGGTGGCCACTGCTGCCGGCTTCAAACTGCAGCTCTGAGCTGGCCAGGAATCCATCTTTCTACCTTTAATAAGCTTTCTCCCTTTAAAAATAATCATTACCAATAAACAAATATACCAGCCAGTGTATATAAGCATCAAATTAAGTAGCTACATGCATTTCTTATATTTGATATAGCCTTGTTAACTGGAAATTCGTAGGTTTGGAATATGTATTGATTTCAGTAAACATATATTATTTTACTGTAAGCACCGACAGCCATTGCAGTTAATATACAACAGTTTAATTTAAAATGCATTAGTTTAATAAAAATGCATAAAATAGAAGAGAATTACATTAGCTTCAATAAAAAATTCAATTTCATAAATATTATCTAGTGTTAAAATGCATTGATTTCCTGGGAAAATGTATTGGTCAAAGGTAATTTACATTGGTTTGAATGGGAATGTACCGGCGTGTATACATATGTATTAGTTTAGTCAAATGTATCTGATCGCAGAAAAAAATATTGGTTGGAGCAAAAGATATTCATAAGGAAACCTCAACAGCGTGGAGCGAGCGGCTGCACGGGCTGGCTCTGGAGCATCCCAGCACACTGACACGGCCATGCTCGGACACCCCCAAATCAGCTCTGTCGATGTCCAGACTTGGGGCTACCCGTGGGCACGAGGCTGCCAGGCTCCCCGGGACGAAGGGAGCCCGTTATCGGCCGCGGGCAGGACTTGGCTCGGGCGCAGGCACACGTCTCGCTCAGGCAGAGCACGTGCCTTGAAAAGAGCGGGGGTTAATCAACTCCTTTTGACTCCATTTTTTATCGAGCTCAAGAGGGGCTGTCCTATTAATTAGAAAGGCTTTTTCATGTAAAACACAGGCTCTTTTGCAGATAAGAAGGGATGATGCTTGATTTTGCGATGGCACGGATCTGTGTGTTATTCCCTGACATCCATTCACAGGCTGCAGCCGCTTCCCAACAGCTCTTTTGTTCACCACAGAGCTCTCTACACATATATGTACATATATATATACGTTTAAAGCACTCAGTTTTTCCTGTATGCCAGTAAATGCCCCAGTATCCATGACAGGGGCAGGAAAAGATGTGCCTGGAGCCGCCTCCATCCCCAGGCTGGACCAGAGTCCTCACCGGTGGCCGGGGGGGCAGGATCCGGCCCGTGCAGCACAGAGGATTCCGGCTGACAGCGAGAAGTGAGCAGTGGAGCAGATGCACCGTCTTACAAATGACGGCAGAAACACACGCAGCCATCTGCACCCCAGCCCCAGCCAGGTTTCTGTGCTGGGCTCGGCCCCTGCGCCTGCAGCCGGACCCTCGAAGCCCCCGGCCACCATCGCACCCCCAACCACAGCGTGGGCAACACCGGGGAGAGACCGAGGTCTCGTGTCTTGCAGGCTGGGCAGGCGGAAATAGTGCTTTTCCTCCCCCTCCCTCCCCCCAAAAATTATTCTGGGAAATCTCCATGGCTCCAGTGCTGCCTCCCGCACCGCCAGCTATGCCCCGGTGTGGACATGGAGCCAGGGACGGACAGTACCCAGGCAGCACTGGCGGCTCCACGGCCCACCAGTCCCGTTAAACCGCTACACATCACTTCCCTGATGCTTATGGATTTTTCCTTAATGCCACAAATTAAGGTAATTGGGCTCGGCTGGCCGATGAATCCAGCTGAACTTGGCAGGAGCAGGGAGCATCCATGCCGAGATTGATCCCCTTCATCCCTGGCTGTGCCTGTGTGCCTGGGGCTGGTCCTCACCCCCATTCTGCCCCTCGGCTCTCTCGCCTGCCCTTTTGCTCAGACAGACCCCAAAATCCATACTGAAATCCCTTCCCTCAGCTGCAGCTCCATCCAGACAAGGCAGTCATTCCTGGATCAGGAGTCTTCTCCTCTTCAGGCACTTTTCCCTATGCATTTCCCTGCTGCCTACTTAAACACTCCGTGCAATGCCATCCTTGCTGGCTCGGCCACAACAGCTGGGCATCGAGGTGCGACTGAGCGGCGAGTGCCAGGGATTAAACAGGATATGTGTGTCCTCTGGGAAATGAGGGCAGTGTCTGGGCAGAGCCCGGAGCTCCGGGGATCCAGTTTCTCACCGCCTTTGTTCCCAGCCCTGTTCCCAGCCCTCCCCGCTCACCCACTAGCTTCCTCGGCACGCGGAGGGGACGGTGGCGGGCAGTGATGCGGGCAGCGAGGCCAGCAGCCCCCCGCACCCCAGCTGCTGGGTCACAGCGGTGCAGGGCATGGCAGAGCCTGGGGGTCCGCGGCAGCATCTGACAGGCATCATTGGGGCCCCCACACCGTTCCCACCCCCACGCCGCCAGAGCAAGGCAAAAGGGAGATAAAAGAGGAGGCTGGAGAAGAGGAGGTTGAGGGGAGACCTTATCTCTCTCTACAACTACCTGAAAGGAGGTTGTAGCGAGGTGGGGGTCAGTCTCTTCTCCCAAGTAACAAGCGACAGGACAAGGGGAAATGGCCTCAAGTTGTGCCAGGGGAGGTTTAGACTGGATATTAGGAAAAACTTCTTTACCGAAAGGGTTATCAGGCATTGGAACAGGCTGCCCAGGGAGGTGGTGGAGTCGCCACCCCTGGAGGTATTTAAAAGACAGGTGGACGTGGTGTTGAGGGACATGGTTTAGTGGTGTTTTTGGTAGTGTAGGTTTATGGTTGGACTCGATGATCTTGATGGTCTCTTCCAACCCAAGTGATTCTATGATTCTATGAAAAGGAACAGGCTAAAAAACCCCAAGGCAAAACAGAGCTGCCCCAATCGCCAGCGGTTCTGCTCTGCAAGGGTGCTGGGGACAGGTCTCGGGTCCCGGCAGAGCTTTGGCAGGAATGCTGCCAGCCTGCCTGTGGACTCAGCAGCTCCCTCCGGACAGGCTGGCAGTGTGAGTGCCACCACTCCTGGGTGCTGCAGGATGTGGCCCTGCACCGGGCTGCCAGGGACCGGGATGGGGAGAGTTAATTGTGCACGACTATCGGGACCAGGTCGAGCAAGTGTTTGGCTTAACTGGGTGACAGGTGCCTCGGTGGGGGGTGACACATGAGAGAGGAGCCCTGCGTGCCTGCCCGGCTTTGCGGGAGCTCAGCATCCACCTCTGGCCTCATCCTGGTGCTCTCAGATGGGGTGCTGCATCTGAGCTGGCGCTGCGGCAGGATGGTCCCCTTCGTCCAGCGATGGGGTGGCTGCAGCCTCTTCTGCTCTTTGAGCATCCCAAGTGATGGGATTCAGTTGTACCCAGGAGAGTGGGGCTCCTCTGCCTCCAGCACCCGGCTTTCCTGTGCCAAGGCTGCAATGGGGCATGAAGGCTCCCAAAGATGGCTGGCAGAACTGTGGCGAAACATCCATGTCCCCAGGTTTGGGGGACTGTAGCCAGGGGTCCCCCCAGATCAAGTCCTCCCTGCATGTCCCAGAGGAGGGGGAAAGCCCGCCCGCAGCTGGAGTGACAATCGCAGGTGGGATTGCTCCTGTGGAGTCCCCGCCGCGGGTCAGCATCTCCAGTGTGGGAGCTGCGGGGCCTCCTGGCACTTCATTAACCTTGAAACCCTCTCTGGCTCACATGTCGTGTCAGCCAGTGACAACAACAAGCTGCTATTCCAGATTAGAGAGAGGGGGACACAGAAAGTCAGAGACAACAGGGATGGGGGTGGCTAACTTAACCTACTACAGCCAAAAGTGGGCATGGGGTTATTTTTAACCCAGAGTGGGATGTATTTATTGTTTCAGCCCAGGGGAAGCGAGGGACTGCCTCCGAGACATCCCTCACAGCAACATCGGTGGCTGCGTGAAGCCATGGTGAGTACCGAGAACACAAAGCTCCAGCGGGAAATGGCAAAGTCTGTTAGCTTTTTCACCAGGATAGCTTTAACGGGCAGGGAGTGATGGAGGCGGCAGGGGTGTAACAGACAAGGATCCCTCCTGCCCCAGAAAGGGGGAGAGCAAGCCAGAGGAGCATCCGTCTGCATCAAAAGCATCCCGCAGGGAGCAGAGAGGTCTCCCCCGTGCTAGCAGGGCTTTCTAACTGGGGCAGATCGCTTTGGGGTCTGAATGCCATCTTTCTGCCCTCCCTTCCTCCAAGTAGCAACAGGAAAGGCCGTTATGTCCCTAAAACCCTTCCCGCTCTGCCTCCTTCTGGCAGACCCTCCCGACGAGAGGGAAAGGCTGCCGGAGCAGGCAGCCGCACCGAGGGACGATGGGCAGGGTGGGAGGGTGAGCGGCTCTGTCCTCCCCTCCTGCTCAAAAGACACATCAGGCCATTTCTGGTTGTTGCAAGCCTCAGCACAGGAGGAGGCGGATTTTTTTAATAAGCAAACATTTGATTAAGTGCTGTGTTCTTAGCAAGAGGCACAGAAAGGTATGGAAGCAGCTAAAAATCACAGCCCTTGTGTGCGATGTCAGCAGTGCTCCCAAACCCGTGTTTCCACCAGGGAATTTCTCACCCCAGTGTCGATCCTTTTACCTGCCATAGCCTTTGGTGGGGAATTGATTTCCCAAACCATCTTTCTGTGGACCTATTTGCCTAAATTCATCATGAAAGCAAAGATGGAGCTGCAATTTAAGCAGGAATCTTAACGTCCCTCAGTAGCTTGGAGGGTTGCATGTGCCCAGAGCTCCTGAGCAACATACGGAAAAACCATCAAGCACGCACGTGCAGCGGCAGCACCAGCCCAGAGCTACCGTGAAGGACGCACAACTAAGAATAGGGTAGTTTTGTGCTTTTATTCCACACCATAAAAAGCCAGTGAGTTAGTGATACATACTTGAACCCCTGCAGGCACCCAAGAAAGCCAAGAAGAGGATTGAAGGTGCTAATTCCAACGTCTTCTCCATGTTCGAGCAGGCCCAGATCCAGGAATTTAAAGAGGTAAGTGGGTTTGATAGAAATGACCGAGGGTCCTTCATGCAATGTGACCTTCAGCTCTTTCCTCAGCGCTTTCAGACTGGTGACAGCTGGTTTGCAACAAGAGGCAGCATGCCTGGTTTTGAGTCATTTTATTTTAGAAGTGTGAATAAGAACTCAGTGACATTGTTAAATATGGCATCACCTCAAAGCTTCCTAGGAGCCCCCACCCCATAGAGGAGCCAGCAGCATCCAGGAGAGCAGGAGCACATCTCCCAGCCAGCTCCTACCTGCCATGCTAGGAGCTCCTCCTGACTTACCCCCTGCACAGCTGGCACATGGTCCTGTGTAGATCCCAGTTACAGAGATAACTGGTCCCAGCTGGGGGAGCTGATGGCTCAGACTGTCCTCCCCAGTTGGTCTCATCCTTGGGCAAGAGGGCTTTGTTCAAGACAGAGGGTTTGCAGGGCATTAAGATTTGGGCTGCTGTAGGAAGCAGTCACCCCACGCTGCCCAAGGGCACAGAAGCAAGGATTGCTGTTGGATTAAGTTGTTCCCTCACTGGGTGAGGACCCCCAAAGCCCCACACTGGGCAGGGCTAAAAGTGCCCTTGTCCCATTCAAGTGGAAGGGAGGAGGAGGGTACTAAAGCCTTTCCAAAGACCAACAGCTCTCCCTGAGCCCCCTGCTCTCCTCCTGTGCTTCCAGGCATTCACCATCATGGATCAGAACCGGGACGGCTTCATCGACAAGGCGGATCTGAGAGACACGTTTGCTGCACTTGGTGAGACCCCTTTTCGGACCTTCCCCTCCCCAGCATTTTTGACAACATTAGACCTATTAAGTGAGAAACCAGCTGGAGCCTCCATTAAACCAAGCCCCAGTGGTTAACTGGATCTCCTATTTTGACAAAAACCTCCTGATCCAAAACCACTTCTGTTAGCCAGTGAGATCCCATGCGGGGTGACCTAGAGCAGCTCTCGCAGCAGCAGCAGGTGTTTAATCCTGTAGGTTCTAGAGCTCCTGGATCATACACAGCCAAATGCTCCCTGCCTTCTCACGTGCTAAGCAGCACCTGGCTGTGCCCATCCCATGGCATTCCTGGGTATATGGGCATTAGGGGGATTTAGAGGATTTGTGGGAAGCTGTGAAGTTGAGAGCTTGACTCTCTCATCACGGAGGCCAGCACAAACCAGTGACAGGGCCAGGAAGTCCCACAGACAACCCAACCACAGGCAAAAGGATGCAGGCATTCAGTCCTGTGCAATTCTGACACCAGGGGCCAGGGGCAACCACAGCACTTGAGGGTTTGACTAAAAACATCTTCCGAGGAGGGCTGAAGCAGGCGGATCCATGGGGCAGTGTGGCAAGGGAAGGAAGCAGCACAGCTCAGTCCTTTGCAGCCCTCTCTTCTGTAATCCTAGAGCCTGAGAAACTGGAGCTGGAGATGTCCAGCCCACCCGTCCTCTGCTAGGACATGATTCTCCCTTCCTCACTTCTGCTACTGCCATTCCTTGTCAGAGGTGGCTCTCCAGGGCTGTACCACTTCCGTCAGGTGGAGAAAAAGCTCCCAGGAGAAGGATCCCATGGTGTGTCTTTTTAGCCCCCAGCACACAGAGCAGAGCCCGGACATCTGCACATATTTGCAGCCAGACATAGACATGCGATTCACCAAATGCTGCTCTCCCCTAGGGCGTCTGAATGTGAAAAACGAGGAGATTGATGAGATGATAAAGGAGGCACCCGGCCCCATCAACTTCACTGTGTTCCTCACCATGTTCGGGGAGAAACTCAAGGGTGAGAGGGCACCTGGGGAGCTGGGGGAGGGTGTTGGTGGGCACCCACACCATCACCAATGTCCCATCCCACCTGCAGAAGCCACCCAACTCGTAGGGCCTCCATCACCCTTCCAGGTGAGACCCACCAGAGGCTCCTCGGAAGCCTCAGGTGAGAGCTGCTAAAGGAAGGGCAGGTGGCACCAACTGCCATACTGTGGCATGCAGAGCCTGGGAAGTGGGTCGGAGCAAAGATGCCTCCCGCACTACAGCCAAGAGGTGACACCTGGGGACAACCACAGGATACTTGTGAAATGATCTCCCTCCCCCACCCCTCCTGCATCCCTTAGTGCCACCTCCTTCCAGTGGCAGCGCAAGGACAGCCGCAAAGATAGAGACTTCAGCGGGACCCTCGCTGTCAACAACCTCTCTCCCCAAGTGCTCCAGTTGTCATCCTCCTAATCCTGGACTTGGAGACTTGCCCTGCTTCCCCGACCAGAGACATCACAGATAGGATAAACCCAGCATCATGTACACTGAGCAACTGTCCCCAGGGAGGCCCCTGTGCCCCAAAACTCATATTGGTTTGTAATACCAACAGTCCCAAAGGCAGGGCTGGAGCTGCCCATGCAGAGACCTGGACCACAACCCATGTCTCCCCAACCTGTTGGGGGGTATGAGGAGTCTTAGTTTCCTCAGCCATTTAAACAAAACAGCAGGCTGTGACGCTGATGTCTCCGCAAAAGAGCGGACAGGAGATCTTGCAGTCCCTTCTGATTCTGGTGACACCAACGGTGCCACTGGCGGCCACCCTGGCAAGGACACTGGCCCTACAGTGTGACTTTGACCCAATGGCCCCATCCGGCTGCACCCTGTATCACTTACACAAGCCAAGGCATGCAGCCTCTCCACAGATCTCCAGGAGGCTACGCGGCCCCAAGGGCCTGTGTCTGGAGCTCTATAAATACACCCAAAAGATTAGATAGACGCCACTGGGGAGGTGGCAACACAGCCTGCTTTGTGCACACACCAAACCCTACGTCTGCTCCTCTACATACCACAACCCATGCTCAAGCCCCCAGCTGCAGGGTCAGCATTCCTGTGGGGCCCCCACTTCCCAGCGCACACCCCCATCTTCCCTCCAAAGGCTGCAGGAAGCAGGAGGTTGCAGCTGGCTTCCTCCTACACCACCTCCAACAACCATGGCTATGTCGTCTGCAGGTGCCGATCCAGAGGAGACAATCCTGAACGCATTCAAGGTGTTCGATCCAGAGGGGAAAGGCCTGAAATCTGCCTAGTGAGTGCAGGGGTGCCGGGCGGGCAGGGCAGGTGTCCCCACCGCTGCCTCCCCTGGTGCTTACCACACTCTCTTGTTTGCAGCATCAAAGAAATGCTGATGACACAGGGTGAGAGGTTTTCCCAGGAAGAGGTATGAGCTCCTTCCCACCCTCTGCCAGCCTCCCATGTCCTCCATCCCTGCAGACCCCCAGCCCTACTCCCAGCCCCAGCCACACACCCCCTTTCTGTGCTGCCTTTTCACCCTGGCTCTTTCCTGGCAGATCGATCAGATGTTCGCAGCCTTCCCTCCAGACATGTCTGGCAACCTGGATTACAAAAACCTTGTCCATGTCATTACACACGGCGAAGAGAAGGACTAGCCCACACTCGGCACTGGGGCTGGCACCACGAGATCACCTCTCTCTAGGTTGAACGGAGGGGTGCCTTTGCCTCTTCCCCTGGGGAACGTGTGAGTGGCTTCCACATTAAACTGCCTTTTGGCGAGAGGAAATCCAGCTACTGGTGTGAATGGTGCTTGGGCTTGCGTAGCATGTCTGCACAGTGCATCTCTTCCCAGTAGGACCCCCCAGACCCATCCCAGACCCCATTGCCCTCAGCCTCCCAGCCCCACTGCACGTCACCCTGACATGATCTCAGGTCCCTCAGCCCTGCCATTTCCCAGCTTGGCCCAGCTCCCAGCCCTAAACAGGCCATTTCGCACCAGGCTGTGGCTAGCAGCAACCTGGCCCCACCAGCCCAGGAGTAAGCTCAGCTTACTTTATGCAGCAGATAGCTGCCTGCTTCTCCCAGCTTAGCAGGGAACACCCAACAAGCCCACTCATCCTCCCTGCATCGCCCCATATCCTCCCTGGGCCCCTCAGAGCAGGCATGGTGCAGGACTGGGACTGTGGTCCCCATCTCCTCCCTAGCAGGGGCACAAAGCCCAGCTGCGGGAAGCACGTTGGGTTGTTCAACGGGGACAGCACCCTGCCAGAGAGCAGCTGTTCCCACCCCCAGCCACGGCTGCTCTCAGCAGTGGACAAAGCCATGCCGAGATACCACCTGGCGAGCTTGTGAAGCCTGCAGAAGGTGTTGGGCTCCTTCAAGAGGGGAAAGGAGCTGGAACGACAGCCAGGGTGACAAAGCAGAGGGGGAGCTCAAGAGCAAAACTGTTTATTTAACTTGTTCCCCATGGGCTCTCACACCTTGACGCCATTCCTCCCCTTCTTGCCTGTTCCAGCAGCGCTGCCCCTCTCCTCCCAGCTCTGGAGAATCAGCTGGCGCAGCTGGCCGTGGTCCAGCGGCACATCCACTGCCCAAGAAAATGGCCGCATCGTCACGCACACGGCCTTTATATACCCGGCGGGGTGGGGCAGGCTGTTTGGGATTGGCTGGGGAGGATAGCTGGCAGCTGGGGATTGGCCAGGCAGCCCAGGAGGGAATTGCGGATTGGCTGGCTGCGTCGCCGCTGCCCCTCCCTCCCACCTCAGGCACTCACAGGCATCGATGGCATCGGCGGGGCCGTTCGGGGCAGGGGCTGGCGGGCAGAGCCGGGTCCGATCCATCAGCCGGAGGAGCCCGGAGCCATCCAGGAGTGGGTTGGCAAAGGGCTGGGCTGGATGCGAGCCGTCAGCCGACATATAGCGCAGGATGGACTCCATCAGCAGGAGCTCATTGGTCTTCTTCTCCACGAGACCTGGGCAGGAGAGAGCACTGTTACGCAGGGCCCCTGCACCGGGCCCTTGCCCAAATCCATCCCCAGCTGTTGGCTGAGCAACGGATCCATTGATTTCCCCAAGGCAGTGCCATCGGGCAGCCTGTCTCCTCCCCAGGGAGACACACACCAGGAGCCAAAATGGGGGCTTGGGGGGTCCACTGGGATGTTTACACAGCCAGGCTGGCTCCTGAATTTGCTGGGAATTTGGCACCCCACATCCACATTCGGGACACCCATGCATGACGGGGCAGGGTGAAAAAAACCAGCTCAATTAAAACATAAGCGGGTGGTGGAAATAGGTCTGGCCACGTGGCAGGGGAAGATGGGCAGCCCTGACCCACCAAAAAACTGCATCAGGTTCAGATCCGTGATCTGCCCGTTTTCTCCGAGCTGTTTCATTATGTTCGTAGCGTCGCAGTTGATTTCTTTGAACAGGACCTCCATGCCAGATTTTAGCTGGCCCAGGACTTTGCTGCTCTCTTTGCATCTGTCTTCATACCAGTTGGCTTCCACAGTGGTTTCCATTAGTTTTTCCTATCAGCAAAGGTTTTGTTAGGTGTCACACAAGTCTTCTGCTCTCCTTCCCACCCCAGTGCTGGCCAGTTCCAGTCTGGACACTGGAGGTATCCCAGGAGAGGCTGTGCGATACTTCCGTCCCTGTCGGGGAAAGGCTCTATGAAAGGGATCCCAAGCTCCCTGTGCTGCAGATGAGGCCCCAGGTGCTGGAGGACCAGGGCTGGCAGGAGCCCTGCAGTCACCCTCTCACCACACGCTGGGAGAAAGGGCTGCCAAAGCCGATGCAGGGCCCTTTTCTGCCCATGCCTCTCCAGCTGTTGGCCAGAGCAGCGTTGACAGGACCAGACTCCTCAGGACATGTGCTGGGACATACAGGGGTTTGCTGCCCTTGCAGAGGGAAATCCCAGCCGCCATACCTCCAGCTGATGCAGGACATGAACACTGCTGCTCTCTGCATTCTCCTGGTCCATCATGAGGGTCATAATTTCATCCTGCATAAACACAAGCAGATGGAGAGGGTACCGGCTGAATGCCCACCAGACATGCCTGACAGAGGCTGGGGACCAGCCCTCTGCCCTGGGAGCAGGAACATCCCATTTGACCCCTCTGGCGACCACTGTCCCCAGTCCAGAAGGGTAGGTGATGACCCCACAGCACTTCCCACTCCAGACAGCCCCACACACGGCTGAGGCAGCTCTTGGCGCTCCTGGGTACTGCAGTATTTTTTCTGGATACACGGTGGCAGCATTGAGACACTTGTAGTTCTGAGAACGAAGCGTTTTTCTATTGGAGTTAGATTTTCGCATTCCCCTAATCCAACCCGTGTGGTGGGCTGTGGGACAGGATGCTGGACGCATGGGAGAGAAAAAACCCACCCCAGCCCAAAAGCACCAGCTGAGAAAGGGGAGACACGAAGAGCCTGGAACAGACCTGGAGGTCTTGGATCTTCTCCTGCATCTTCTCCATCTCGTTGTTCAGCTCTGTGGCGTAACTGAAGCAGGCGAAGTTCTTCTCCTCCTGTTCGATGAAGCCGTTCACCAGCCCATCAACGTCCCCGTCCTCTGCCAGCTCCAGCAGGCGTTTGTAAGCCACCTCCCGGCTCTCAAAGCTCTCCCCTTGGCTCCGCTTGGCGCGCTGGGCTGCCTTCAAGGCTGAGGGTGAGACAGAGAGCCCGGGCTGTCCATGTCCCTGTGGGCTGCCCTTCGCAGAGCCTTCCCCTGCTGGTGCTGTGGGGCTTGGCAGGGAGCTTGAGGCAGGGAGTAGCAGTGCCAGAGGGGCAGGGGATGTCCTTGTTTCATCAAGAAACTAAGCAAGGAGCTCACTGTCCTCATGGGAACGGGGCAAACACGGTTGGATCCCTCCCCAGGAGGATAAAAGGAGCCATGGTTGCACACAGGGGCTTTTCCTTGCCTCCCTGTCCCTCTCTCTTCCCCAAGGGCACCCCAAGACCCACGGGTTTGGGTGGCTTCACTTGGTTATCACTGTTCATCCTTTTCCTCTATAGGGCAAAGGGTGGGTGAAGGAGCCTGCAGGGAGGGGAATGGTCCTGCCTTTGGGGCGCTCTGCTATAAGCAGCCCCCTTGACAATCCTACAGACTCCTGGCTTGCGGTCCCAGTTGCACATGGTTCCCCTCATCTGATACCTTTTTTCTTTTTGGCCTGTTCCTCCAATTCAGAGCGGTCTGTAAATTTGGTAAGCGTAAAGGTTTTCAGTTTTTTCTCCCGGTCAAGGACACGTTCCCGCTCCTGCAGCTCGACATTGTACTGGACAGTGTCTTTGCTGTGCCTTTCATTCATGGCTGAAATCCTTGCCAGGTCCTCCATCCTGCACACAGAAAGCAGCAGGTTATAACACATATGGGTACAAGGATTTGTATTCCTGGCCATTCCCATGCATTTTTGTGCCTGACCGAGCAAAGCCCCCATGATGCTCTGCATGTTGGCTGGCTTTCATCCAGATGCAGCTGTGTTAGCCCAAGGCCAGCAGCAGGCTAACCTAGCTCTTGGTGGGGTTTTGTAGTTGGACACAGCACCCAACTGTGGCAGCCAGGCTCACTTTGACTGGAGCCGGCTGACCTCTGCGCCAGGTCTGCTGCATCCCCCGATGTGGGCTCAGGTGGGACTCAGAGGAAAGAGACTGATCCATGGGGCAATTCACCCCATCCCAGGAAACAGATACAGTCTTCCAACACTGACCAAGCACTTAACCCTTAGCACCCAGCTCTAGACAAGAGTGGTGAATCCTCTCTCTGAAGTTGCAATCAGTCTCTTTACATCGATACTCAACACTGGCGGTGCCCATCTGTGCCGAGCCAGCCACAGAGGGTTTGCAAGGCTACGTACCGCTGCTCGTAGGCTTGTGTGGACTGCTCAACAGCAGTGGTCATCCTTCTCTGCTGCTGATCCAGCTTCTTATGGAGCTTCAAGTAGAAGTTGTCCAAAATGGCTTTCTGGATTTGCAGGTTTTTAATCTCTTCTCGAAGCTCGTTATTTCTGGTCAGGACGGTATCGAAATGGACAGTGACCTGAGCAGAGGGAAGCAAAAGGTTTGAAGCTGCTGCAGGACCGGGGGGCTCAAGTTTCTGCTGAAAGACCTTGACCAGGGCTGGGACAAACACAGCCCAAGAGATTTTAAGTTGGCCCTGCACTATCCTCCTCCCCAAGACAAAGGAGGCAACAGTAGGCCATGCCGATCATGGCAGAGACCTGGAGCTGGCATTGCAAAGGCAAGGTGGCTTCAGGCAGCTCAGTTTCATCACTAAACAGGTGCAGACCTTCAGGCTTCTTGGCATGGCACAAGTGCTGCATTTGGGTCACCAAGCTTGAAGGAGCCTTTGAGATATTCTGGGAGCAATCAGGCCAGGGGAACAAGCCAGGTCCTTTATGCAGCTTGTGAAGCCAGGTCCTTTATGCAGCTTGTGCCAACCAAATGCATTTGCACCATTATCCTTTGCCCTCACCAAAAAGCATTTTGCACCCAGGCCTCAGTGTGGCCCCATACATGGTCTCCAAAGGTCTGCTAAAGGTTTGCTTACATTGTTTAGACGCAACTCCAGTGTATCAATCCTCTTCTGCAGCCGTTTGCTACTGTTTGCTTGCTTCACCTTGGCTGCTATCTGGTTTTGCTTCACAATCTTTTTTTCCAGCTCTAGTATCTGCACATACAGGGGGGAAAAAAAAAAAAAAAGGTTTAATCTCCACCCCTACGGTCTGGACTCCTGTCAGGACATTTAGCCAAAGAAAATACCCTCTGTTGACCTGAACTACAGCAAACATGTCATTAATGAGCTCACAGTTATAGAAGCAGCTTTAATCCCAAAGGATCCCATTCTGTTCACACAGAAACATAAACTGTAACTAGGAATGGGTTTATTTTTGTGTCACAGAGGAGATGCAGCTGCCTCTGGAGGGAAATTCAGCAGGTATTGAACAAGGCACAGCAGCACTCTGTGTAGAGTGGAAAAGGCAAGGAGGATGGTATTTTGGTAGTGATATTGTGCTGGCCAGGCAGGGATCTGTGCAGTCCTCCCAGGAAATGAAAGGAGGAAAAGTTTTGCCAGAAGTGGGGAGCTGCCAGAGGAAATAAATCCATGAGAAGAATGAAGTATTTGAAGAACAACGAAGCAGGGTGCAGGTGGGAGAGGTATGACTCAGCCAAGAGATCCCTGATTGAAAGTTAACCCTGTTGCGGAAAGCTCTGCAGCACCTCTAGCAACTGTAAACTACCCGAGCATGTTCCCTGACTTCTCAGGAGAAGTGATTTGCCATGTCTCAGGCAGCACAATGAAGTGTTCCATTTTTACCTCTTTTTCAGGAGAAAAAAAAGAGTCACAGGAAAAGCAGAGGGATGTTGTGTGACCCCAGGCAGGTGCATGCTGTCAAAGAGACTGGTGGGACAACAAGGTTGAGAGTCAAACCTTACTTTTCTAGCCAGCGCTGCTGACTTGAATGGGAGCCTGGCTCTATCCATTTGTCTTTGTCATGTGTCTTTTGCCGGGAGGTAGCATTGTATTCCAGTTCCTGAATTAAATGCATTTTGCATCAAGGAGTTTCAGCCATAGAACTCAGTCTGTGACTCTGCTCTGCGCTACCATACTCAGCTGGGGAATAGTCCAGATGCTCTTACCTGGTTGTCCAGGTCAGCTAACAGGGCTTTTCTGTCTCTAATCAGAGAATCATACTCATATTTGGTCTGCAAAAGGCATTGGACCTCCATACAATTTCTGTCATCCAGCCTTGCATTTCTCAGGGACGTGATCTGGCTCAGCGTTAATGATACCTCTTCGTGTTCTTGAGTCAGCGACGCTATTTCTTTTCTGTAAAAATGGAACAACAAATGACATTTAGCTCATCGCACCTGCAATGCCAGAGCAGGTCCTTACCCCTCCCCATCTCAGCACCAAGGTGCCCAGATCTCGGCATGGAGGAACTTTCCAAGCACAATGCAGCTGAGAAAAGCTGCACTCACTCCTGAGCCTGCATTTGCTGCCTCACGTTGGCACCATAAGATTTCCTCTTCTCCGCTGCTATCTGAAACTGTTTCTGCAGTCTCCTGATCTCAGCTTCAGCCAGCTTTTCTTGGTCCGTCACAGGTAAGTCCGAAAGCTTCTGCCTCAAAGAGCGCCCTCCCCGCTGCCACAGAGAGGGAGAGTTTGGTCACTTGAGCAAACACGACCAGCAGCGGTAGGCAGCAGAGGTGGACACAGGGGGTGGGTTAATGGCATCACCACCTCCAGCTGTTTGTCACCACCTTCAACTCTTTGCTGCCACCTAAGATGTCATTACTACCCAAAACACTGAGCCACACAAACCGACTCCATGAGCACTTCAGAGCAAAGTCCACCGGGTGCTTTGCTCCTGGGTAACCCACCTCCATTGCTACCGCCACACCCCGGGGCAAGGAGGTGGTAACAGCAACCAAAATCAGTGCCCCTTGATCACAATGGCTGAGCCACAGCCAGCAACTTGATTCCAGGACAGGGTGCAAACCTCCAGCGGTGGGGTGGGCAGGTGATGGCGGGTTGTCACCTCTTTTACCACTCACCATGACCGCGAGGACCACCAGTCAGAACCAAAGCTGCCCGTGCTGGGGACATGAATGAACCCAGCTGGCTTTGCCCAGGAGCAGAGCAGGAGCGCTCACATCCCCGGCTGTGGGGAGGCGACTTCCAGCTGAGAAACTGCCTAACAGGTAAGCGCTGAAGCTGTGGCAGTTAGGTACACCACTACCTGTGTCCTCAGCTGACCCGTATTCCCCAACCCTGCCTCCCCCAACACCCAAATCTCAGGCCTCATCGCCGGCACAGGAGGGCAGGCAGGATCAGCCCCACCGCAACCCAGCATCTTGTTGGCAAAAGAAAGCCCAGCTCCCCCACCGGCAGTCCGGCTCACCACGCTGTGACATTTATTTCTGCAGGTGAGATGCCCTGGCAGATCCTCCATAGCACCTGTGAAGAAGTTCAGTTTTGGGTTGTGCTTCATTTTTTACCTTTGAGCCCCTCATCTCTTCCCGCTCACTCCGCCAGTTGCTCTGCAGATGCCTCGGGAAGGGGGAAAGGAAGACTCTGAGGATCCAGGCCTGCTTTCCAAGGGGAGAAACAAAACCTGGGTAAGGGAGTGGCTGTGTCCCCCTGCCCATCCTTCAGCACTCGCTCGCGTGTTTGGCACATGAGGAAACCATCACAGATGGCTGCGTGATGAATAAAAGGAGAGCATTTGTAGTGATGTCATTGCGAAACACGCTCCTCTGATCGAGTTTATAAGTAGGGGAAGAACAGATGGTTTGAGCTATTCCACCCCGTTTGGTACCTGGGTTTCCATAGAAATCCCAGCAAGGCCAGACCCCCGCCGTGCCGGCGGGCAGAGCCCCCAGGGAATGCCAAGTGGAGGACGTCGCCTGGATTCAGCCCCCATGCCGCTGCAGCCAGCGAGGGCACCGGGGCCGACTCCACAGCCCTCACCCCAAAGCTGGTCCCCCCAGCCCCGCTGCAGCCCCCCAGGCTCCCCTCTCCCCCCGATGCTGCTCACCCCACCACAAGGTGCTGCGGTTCCTCTCCAGCCAGGGAACAGGAGCGCAGCGGCAGTCGGGTATTCCCAAGGAACAGCCCCTAGTGCCAGTGGGAAGCGCAGGAGAGGCAAGAGTCCGGCAGGGAGCCGGTCCTTGGTCCTGTCCTGCTTCCTGCACCGCCCCAGGCTCTGTGGAACTGGCCTGGGCCTGGTTGCCACGACAGCATCAACACTGTGTGGACAGATTCTCCATGGGGACCGTCACCAAGGAGGATGGAGCAGCCAGTGGCAAGGCCACTGCCATCCACGCCACAGGGAATGCTGGGTGCCCACACGACATAGACCAAAAGGGTTTCCATGCCCAAAAACCAGCCCTGAAGTGTGTGCTCCAACGTCTCCCTGGCCACATGTCCACAGCAGGCAGAAACACTCATTTTACCGGTTCCCACTTCTCTTTGGAGTGTTTGAATCATCCCATATCCTGCGACTTTGAAGCCCTTTGCTCCGACCAGAGAGCAGGACCCTGTGCCTGACCGTCCCCAGCAGCGCTTCGGGGCCACGGAGCTGCCTTTCCCTCCCTGTCCTTGCTGGTCCCACAGGTGGCTCCCCAGGCTCTCTATCTGGTTTCTCTCCATTTTGCTCATGGAGAGGCAGCGGTCACCACATTGCTGCCATTGCCCTCAGCATCCAGACACCCTCAAGGTGCCCACCACTGGGAGAGCAGCAATGGTTGGCACTGCCAACCTGGGGAAGCTTCCTGGGGACAGAGACTGTTTAGGCAGCCAATATAGGGGACAAATAGAGGATTCACACCAGCTTCTCTCTTTTCCATGCAGGGAAGCACACGGGAGCAGTGGGCTGAGTCACAAGAGCCATTGTAATCACTTCCCCATAAGCTGGAGCGCGTGGCCGGCTCCTTCCCAGGGACTCAGCAAGCCCTGAGATCCCCAGAGGGCAGAGGCATGAGACTGTGCTGCAGCAGGGCTGTGTTTTGCAGCCCTAGTGTTGCTTTACTCAGCTGTGGGATGAAGGGGAATAGAGAGCTGCTGAAGGCGAGCAAAGGGCATCCGCGTCCCAGTTTGCAGGGCTGCGGCAAGTTCAAGGCGATGAGCAAAATCCCCAACCAGTGCATCACTCCTGAGGCTGCGCCTCCCCATTATCCCGGAGACTTTGATGAGCTAACAAGCCAGCCATCAAGTTCCAGGCTAATTCACAGCCAGATAGGCTCTGAGGATGCATTTAATTGGAAATTATTTTCATGGCAGAAAGCAGAATGTGGCGTTAGATAAGAAAAATCAAAACCAAAGGCAGAGCGATGCTGGGAAGGCACCAGACCCTGAGGGTCCCGCCGGGGCTGCAGGAGGCTCCTGGAGCTTTTCATGCTGTTCCTGCATGATCGACAGCTCCATGGGATAATGACGACAATCTCTCCAGGGATGAGACTGTCACTCTGTCTCGGTGGCCCTGGCTGTGTCATACTGCAGATCCCCTCTCTCTGGTTTGCTTCTCTTCACCCTCAGCACAAATAGGACCAAACCTTCAGCTCAGAATAAAGGTAGAGCTGCAGGGGTGGACATTATTTTTCCAGAAACAGTGCCGCTGGGTGTCTCAAAAGCCTGGTTTTCCTTGGCTTGGACTAGTCCAGCCTCAAAATACAGCCCATATTGTCTGCCCTTTTTGTGTTCATTTTCCATGGACCAATTCTCAATTGTTAAGCAAAGAGCAAGTCAGTAAATTAAACTATTGAGGAGGGATCTGATTTGGTAGAGTCTGTGTCTGTCACACTCATTGCAGAAGCATTTATTTTACTAAAGGGGACTGTTTTCACCCCAACAATGCCCAACTGTCGGACTTGCTCTGAGTGAGGGTGACTTCATTGTCTGGATGGATCTTTAAGCTGTACTGAGCAGAACGGTAATCAGAGCAGGACGAGATCGTCTGTAACATCTGAATCCAATGAATCTCCATCTTCTGGGAGAAAGAGAAGAAAAGTGACTTTTAATGCAATTTTAATCTTAACCCATCTTCCCTGATTTAATAGGTACATTTAGCACTGATTGACATGGAAAAATTATTCCTTCAGCTGCAGATTTGGGGTCTAATTAAAACTACTTGTACTATATTAAGGGCCAAATTCTGATCTGTGCAAGGAGCATAAATCCTTCCCAATTTCAGCAATATTTATTCAGATTTCCCTGTTTTACCAGGTCCAGTTAAATGGTGGCTGCAAGGGATAGTCAGCGCTGGGCCGGCTCCAATCTGAGCTCACCTACCTGGGAGCGTCCCATCGACGTCAAAGAAAATCTCTGGGGTAAGCTGGAGAATCAGGCCCATATTTTCATGCAAATGTAATACATTCATGTTACTTAATGCCTATTTATAACAAATCCAGAACTTAATTCTACTTAACCCGTCTTCGGTGTTTGACACACGAAATCTGTGAGTCAGAGAACTATATATGGAACTGTCAAAACTTTCTTTTTTCCCTCCTCTAAAAGCCTGGATTAAATCATAATCAAACTCCCATCAGCTCCAACAGCAGCGCTGGGAGGAGCGGGAAGATGCTGACAACTGCTAAGGCAGCTGGTGATGGAGAAAGATCTTCTCAGCCAGCAGTGCAATGGCAAAACCTTATAGAAGAGGTCCTGAATTCAGACACACGCTAGGTCCGTCTTCGCTGAAATGTCGTCCTGTGGACCTGGAGTGATACCTTGGCCTCATTGTGTCCCCTTACCAAGGCTTGGCTTGGGAATGGACTCCCAGGAGCACATTCTCTACCCAGGTTTTCATTTCTTTCCCCTGATGAATGGTTACCTTCATATGCGTGTGAACCATACCAGCCTTCCATGGGCAAGACCAATTTTGGTCCTAAACACGTTGCAAACACATTGAGAGTTGTAGACCTGCAGCCTTTTGCAACTGGCCTCAGTTTTGCTCCATGTGTCTCTTACAGAAAAGGTTTATTTCAAAATACATGCCTTCTAGTCTTCCAATGCCAAACCATTCTCCCCCTGCAAAATACCACTTCTTCTTGCCTGCCCTTCCTTGGCACGCACCCTTCCAGAAGAAAACGCTCTTGTGCCCAGCATCTGAAACAACACTGCAAACTTCTGATACTATTTTCCTTATTTAACACTTAAAATCTCAACAAAATGAGAGCCAAGTATGCCAGACACTCTACAAGCATGTAGCAGGACATCCTTCTCACACTGAAAATTTACAGTGTAAAAATAGCAAGTGCATATCCATCATTAGAGACAACAAAATAGCACAAAAGTAGCTAGTTTTCACCTCTGGGTATGTTTTTCCTGACAGCCTGCGAGTGCAGCAGCGATAGCCTCCAGATAGCACAATGGGACAGAGATATCTCTGTATGGGCTCACGGCTCCAAGTTTTAAGAGTAATTGGTATTAAGTAAGGGGAGAGGAGGCTGTTCGCTGCCTCCTCTATTATAGCAAAGAGGAATTACAGCTGTAATTCCTTTTCACTCAAAGAGGAAATTGTCATCATAATTTCCTGCAGATGGGTTTCTTCTGAATTTCTGAATTGCTGACAACAAGCGAAATGTGATTTACAGCAGTGAACTGACTCCTTTGTGGCATTACTTGGTATCTTTTAAAGGGTCATTGTGGGAGCAAGTTGCCTGGGCCTTGACTTTGGGAAAGTAAAACTCTTTTCCACTGCAGGCTCAGCCCCTCCGGCGGAGCCTAATAACATGGATTTGCTTCATCCCTCTGTGTTAACTTACAGATGCCTTTGACTGCAGCAGGTACACCGTGCTGAATTACTGCTCAAAGGCTGCCACCACAGGTGGGAAAACGCAGAAGCAAAATAGTTGAGGACATGCTGCCGTCTGAAAGCAAGAAAAGACCTCCAAAAATTTCACTGGCCTGAGGTCAAACCTGGCACATAGCAAGCACTCACACGCTTACGGGAAAATTTTAGCTAAAGCAAGAGAAGAGAATGGAGGACTCAAGGATAGAGCCATCGCAGAAGCTGCTGTCACATGGGGTCTTGCCTGACTGGGAACAGGGTTCTCTGTGCCAAGCACTTTTTTTCCACCTGTGATTTAGGCAAAGCTGCACAAAGGAACGCTCTTAGCAGGGCTGCTGATCCCTCAGCAGTTTTGGAGGGACACAGCCATTTCACAGCACAAAACCCAAGCAGGAGACAGTCTTGCACAGGGGCGGGATATGCAATGCAATCGCTCTGAAGGTCCAGCAGAGCACTTGGCTGTGGCTAAGCTGAGCTAATAAATTCCTGCTCTGACCTCCCAGATCCCGTTCTCCCCCAGGGAATTCTGTTGGCAGATCTAGGTGCCGTGCTGGAAACCCTTTGTGCCAGATCTAGCTGGACAGCTTTGGGAAGAAGGGTGGGAGGGTGATTTGTGGCTGAGAAAGCAGCCCGTCATGGGGGGAGCCCTTCCCTGTGCTTCCCAGTGGCTCCCCATCAGCTCGGGGCATCAGAACTGGGCAGCACGGGAGAGTGCAGCAGGTACAGCCTGTTTTAGAAGAGCTATTTCCAATTAATCACTCCTGATTACCGTCCCGTGCAATGCTCTTGATCAGGACTAAGAATACCTTATTAGTTGAACACACTCTGGAAGTGGCTTAAGGCAACTGAGGATTTGCCTATAAAAGATCACTCAGGGAAACTATTTTGAATTAACATTTAAAGGCAATTAGTTAAACTGCTCTATGGGTGTTCTGCACCATCTGCATTCAGTTTATCTTCTTTTACTTTTCTTTTCCAAATCAAACTAAAGCCACTTGATCTCTGGGTTGGACACAGAAATAAAGGATCCTGGGGCAGCTTACAAGCCCCAAGAAAACCAGGACAACTGAAATAAATCTGCCTGGAGGAATTGCACCCCAGGTCCAGTCTAGCATGGTGTCGATATGGCTAGTCTCAGATCTTTCTGTCTCCCCAATTTTGCCTTATGGGAGAGGTTTGCACATTCTGGAGTATCCACTTCCAACAGCAATCACAGCACCAGGCAAGAAACTGGGTGCACCAACTGCTCTTCTTCTGGTTCCATGACATTAATGGCCTATTAAGTAGATGATGGTGAGAAACAGTAAAGCGCACAGACAAACGGAGGCAAATGACCTGAGGAGGATCAGCAGGGTTTCCCTGCCTGAGCTTCAGTATGGTGGCTGAGCTGCTGGAGCAGAAAGCCGCGGACACAGCAGCGAGCAGGTACACGGGACAAGGCAGAGCAGGGCTCCTTCAGCACAAACCCCCCTGGAGAAGAGTCAGCCCAGCAAAGCCACTTGCAGCCTTTTCATTTGATTTAGGACATGTCTCCCAGTAATTACCCTGTCTTGGCCCTGCCATTTTTCTGAAGCAGGATTTCAGATCAGCTTCATACCGAGAATAGCCGCTTTCCCAGCCTACCGCCAGCACCGCAGCCCTTCTCTGTAGAACGAACAGATTGTTCTGAACAGTCTGGTCCATTTGCCATTTCTACAAGCTGGCTGGATTTGCTGTTTATTGCCACTCACTCAGCAACTGATCTTTTGCAAGATTGCAGCTATTAGTTGCCTCCCCTCCCGTCAGCCGTTGCTTCATGCCCCTTGCTGCAGGTCAAAGGCTTTACGAGGGACATCAGCTGATATTTGTAACAGGGTGTTGTTACTCAAGAGGTGGTTTAAATTGAAGCTTTAAAAAAGAAAATCCTGAGGGTTCAGGCTGCATATTTCTCTCAGTGTAAAACTGACACGACTCCCAAGGAAATACAGAGGTGACACTGGTCAAAGTCAGGATATAATGAGTCTTCCTGGGTGTTTTGCGTGTTGTGTTAGCATATATTTCTGGGACTAGTTCAAAAGGAAGCTGCATAGATCAGAGATGGGTTGGAAGAGAGAGTAATTTTCTGACCCTGTTGCTGATAGCGATTTGCCATGGGTCGGGTGTGCAGGAGTGGTCATCCCCACCAGCCAGGAGGATCCTGTCCCACCAGCCACAAGCAGTCCCTGTCTTTCCCAATGGTTCCTCCCCAGGCAGGCGCGGGCAGGTTGGCATGGCCAGGATGTGCTGGGCTGGCCCGGCAGAGGGATACAGGGATGCAGCCATTCCCTGCCTGCTCACTGCTCAGAGGGAGGAGAGGAGCAGGCGGCAGCAGAGCTGCGCCAGTTGCTTGGCAACTCCCCTGCAAATCTCCATCCTGTCAGAAAATATTTTGTCCAGCGATTGGGATGGGTTTCACAGGCACAGGATCAGGCCCGGCTGATCAGGTGGTTTTAAGAAATCACACATCATAACTGGAGGGGCTGTGCATCCGCTTTGGCCGTGTCCAGCCATGCAGCGAGGCACAGGCTGCGAAACACGGCTCCTGATGGGCACTGCATGGCGGGGAGGGCTGCAAGGGGGCTGAGGAGGCTCCCCAGGGCTCCTACATCCCCATTTCTCCCTCTGCTCATGGACCACAATGTTCCGCATCATCTGCATCCTAGCAAAAGATGGGGGAAGCAGCAGTCTCCCCCTCTCCCATTTTCAGGCAACCCCTACATGGGGCATGAGCTGTCTCCAAGAGGAAAATGAGCAGCCGACATGAGCCCAGGCAAGCTGCTCCCTGGTCCCACTGGCCAGGGCAGGCACTCCATTTACTCCCTCTAGGCTGAGATAGAAACCAAAGCAGGCTGATCCCAGATCAATCTTTGCATCCCTCCATCACCGCAGGAGCAAGGCTGAGGCAGCACCATCCCCTGCTCATCCCAGCCAGGCTTTTCTCGGACATCTCATGCCTCAGCTGTCCTTCAGTCTGTACCTGGCTCCTCTGAGCCCCCAAACTGAACAGTCAAATCTGACCTGAAAATCCATCTGGCTCTTCTGTGATTGCCCGGTGTCTGCGGTCTTCACTCTGCGTGCAGAGAGGAAGGAGAAGGAAGACGGACTGGGGTCTTCCCAGCATTTCATGGAGAACAGGGACAGGAAGGAGCATTGTCTGAGCAGAGCAGGACACTGAGGACCACACTGGGTTTGGTGGTGAAAATACAGCTGAAGAGAAAAAGGGCAGGGGCTGAGGGAGTGCAAAACATCCCTAAGTCATTGCCAAGCAGGCTGGATCCCTGTGCATACAGCACCTCTCGGCTTTTCTACTTTGCTCTGCTGCCACTTGCATTTCCCATGGGAGATGCTCCTGGCTTTGTCACCTGCAAGCGGCAGGAGACAGTGATGGCGGCAGCAAGTCCTGCAGGAGCCCAGCATCACCATTACCATCCCAGAGAAGAAGGATGAGCCGTCCAAAAATTCCCATTAACCCCCTCCTCACTTTGGCATGAGTCAAATTTGCTGATCTTTCTGTTCAGAGCTAATGAAGGATGGAATTTCCTCAAGGAAAACAAAATGGTTGCAGCCCGAAAAGGCTTTTTTCTTCTAGATTTTTTGGTTAGGAGCAGTGGCTGGAATTTTCCTCTCAGCTACACTGACACAACCTCTTCTCCTCCAGTGTGGGAGGGGAATTTGGCTCACTGATATTATATGCCAAGTTTAGATCGGGATAATGATATACTGTTCAGGTTTCTATAGATTCTCAGGTCACTTTGGAAACATGAATTAATCTTGACAATGCAGCTGCAAAGAAATGGAGGTTTTATTGTTTCTGATTTAAAGAGAGGGAAACTGAGACCTGAGGACTAAACGCTTCTTGCAAGGTTGCAGAGAAAACAAGCGATGGAGGCTGGGAGCGAACCCTGAGTCTCGAAAGCCTTTCCGTTTCTCGCAGCGCTGCAGAGCGCTCCTTCCCACACAAACCCATTCTGGAGCATCATTTTACACCAGCCCAAAACATAGTGCTCTCTTATATTTAGCTCCCAGGTTCTGTAAAGGGACGTTATATAACAGACCTCAAGTACGGCATTTTATAATTTACCAGCTTAACTTGTTCTGCTTCTTGAAACCCGCCTGTGCAGCGTATTCCCTGGCTCAGCGCAGAGCCCTCTCCCATCTCCTTCTGAGCTGGCAAAATATCCCACCAGGCACTCATCTGCGGTTTTAAAACCCTGTGGTGTGCCACCCCCTGGCCCCAGGCCACCATGCCGTCTCCTCAGCTCCATTTTCAGTGTTGAATTTCTTGCTCCTGCAAGAAGAGGAAAGGACGTAGCTGGACGTGCTGCTCTTGGACAGCAGGTGCAGCCCTCGCTGGTGAGAAATCCTCTTTTGGGTTGCAAAATGGTCCAATAGGCTCTAAAATCCCTGGGGGAAGGTGGAGAGGGAGGGTACCTGGGCAGCTCTGCCCACCTGGGCTCTTCAGGGAGTCCCACCCATCCCTCCAGCAAAAGTTTGTGTCTCCAAAACTGGGCGTGAGTGAGGCAACGCAGCCAGCACCATGCGGGGATGGCCCCGCTGCCATACTGTCCCTATATCCCTGCTGCTCCCACCCCCAGGGCGTGCCAGGAGGGCTGTGGACCCCCATGCATCAGAAATGGGGGCTTTACGCCCTGGGATGTATCCTGAGGGAGAAGAAACCCAACCCTAAAGCTCCAGTGGCTGCGTAGCGTCTTTGATGCTCAGTGCTCCTGACAGCCTGTCCGGTCCTCTCCAGATCTACCGCCCCGGCCCAGCACAAGAGCCTGATGCTTTGGGAAGGCCCCGCATTGCTGTACACACTCGTCCTCACACGTGTCCCCTTTCTCTGACTGACAGCGAGTTAAGCACGGATGCACCGAAGTGGGAAGAGCACGTTGCCTGACAGTGAGAGCTCAGCCTGCTCCCTCCTCCTGCATCAAACTGGTGCTGCTGGGCTTGGGAGAGAGATTTTCCAGCAGTTCCCGTGCTCCGGCAGCGGAGTGGGGGACACCAGTCTGCCCTGGCACAGAGCAGAGCAGGCAAATACGAGACCACAACCACATTGCTCCCTTCTGGCATTGCGGCACAAGCCTGGAATGCCAGCAGCCTGTAGACTCCTGCCCCATCCCTGAAGCTTCTCGGTGCCATGAAGGCCTATTGACTCACAAAGAGTTTGGAAATCTGGGGTGTAAGGGCGAGGAAGGAAACACCAGTGTACCAGTTTTCAGGATCTATCCCTGACAGGTGCTGGCATCCAGCTGGGAAGGCTGCGGAGATGCATTGCGGGTCAAGCGCCATTGCAGGGCTGACACCTCCAAGGTGAGCTGATGCTGGCAGGAAAAACCTGACTGACAGCGTTTTTGGCTTAAATCCTTGCCTGCAGGCAGAGGCGAGAAGCCACACTAAAGGAATATTTGCTGAAGTGGTGGTAGAGGAGGGCACCCTGGCTCACCACCCTGTGCTGCAGCCTCACTAGATACTCCAGTGCCCTGACCTTGCTGCTTCTGGGGCCTGGGACTAGCCAGCAGGAGCCCTGGGTGGGCAGGCAGATGGACAAATAGCCCTGCTGCACTCATCCCCAGGTCAGGACAACGGGGCTGATCCCTCACCTCTTTTGGCTGAGCCAAGCAATAATGTGGAATGGCCTTAAATCCTGCCATGTGCCTTTTCCAATACATTATTTCTATACTAATATATGTAAACTGGAGCACCCTGGAAGTTCTGCCATAAGCTTGGCTGCCTGGTGCCGATGAGCAGCGAGAGCTCATCCTGCCCTTCGCTTCCCCCAAAAAGCCAAGCACTTAACTCTCAGATTATTGTAACCTTCAACGTTTGCAATAAACAACGGAAAGGACTTGGCGTGTGACTCAGATTGCGACGAGGAAATGACCAGAAACTTCTAATCCTGAGCTGAAAATACTGTTTTACTAAAAATACACGTCCAGCCTGTTTCAGTCCATGAGAGTGTCTCCGCCCTGGGAGGTGAGTTTCAGTCACAACACCAACTATCCTCATCAAACAAGTGAAACAGAAGAGCATTAATTAATCAAGCAGTTGACAGCACAGCATTTAAAAGCTGTGCTTGGGAGAACCTGGGAGCAGCGAGCAGAGGATTTAAACCACCCCTTTGTGCTCCCACTGCAACCCAGGTGAGCCAGGGACACCCCACAGCCCAAAAAGCGTTTTCAGAGCAGGATCAGTAAAAGCACAGGGATGTGTGGTCACCCAGCACGGGCATATATGACAATTTCCATATTAATCTGTGCACGATATAAAACACCAAACAGAGATGAGCTTGTCAGCGTGGCGGAGCTCCCAGCACACACGGATCAAGTGTGTTCTCGTCATCCTGGCTGCTCAAACCCCTGGGATTTCCGATCCCTCCTTGGTTTTAAGCCCCAGGGAATTCAGCAGTGGGTACTGCAGTTTCACCAAGTGACTCACACCTCTTACCTTTGGATTTTACTTCCTCACCGCTCCTGCTTTCTCATGCAAATGTTATGCTGGGCAGAGGTACTGTGGCTCCTGGGAGCGATTCTGGCATCGCCTGCTGCTGCTTCTGGAAGGAGAGAGTCAGGCTGAGACGGGGCAGGTCGTTTTGCTAGCTGGGGCTGGGAAGGGACTGCAATATGCACCACTGATAAGTAAATGCATACGAAAAATGAGTGCTACCTTGATGAAAAAATAATTTAATAAATTAATTAAAATGCATCTGCAGCCAAATAACGTAACACCAGGGCAAAGAGCTGCTGGCTTGCACCGCCTCGTCCTCCGCCACAGGGACTGAAACCACGGTGCAGGGGACACAAGGAAGCATGGCTCACGAGAGAGGAGGACACCCAGGTCTGGAAAAGGTCATTTGAGCAATCAAAATTTAAAAACATGAAGGAAGAAAGAAAACAAGCAATGGTGGCTGCTGGCCTTGTTTTAACCTGTTGTCCATGCTTACACTGTTGTTGGAGAGAGAGATGGTGTTAGCTTGGGTTGAAAAAGCAGGGAAGACAAAGCAAATAAAGGCTGGGAGAAGCAGCACGTGCTCTGCTATGACTGTCCCCATGGGTCCTCTCTGGAGATCATGGCTGCGAAGGCATCTCATCAGCAAAGCAGGCTGCGCAGCGGCTGGGCCACTCGTCTCCTGGGATCTTCGAGCTGCCCCAGGGCACCTGCGCTGACCCCAAGAGCGAACAGGTCTCGGGGGTCAGCCCACGGCTTGTGTCTCCTCCCCAGGCTTGTCCTCGGCAACTGCCCTCATATCGCCGGCCCCAGCACGTGCTTTCCTTCCTCAGCTGGGGAAGGGCAGCAACCTTGCTGCTGCTTACACCTCCTGTGTGCCAAATCACAGCTATAAAAGGGAGAAAACTTCAGCTGAAAAATACGACTCACCTTTTTATAGAAGAATATGGGATCTGTTACATTCCAGCTGAAACCCTTCCAAAAAGCCAGGTGGGATTTTTTCTATATATATCTCTAAATAAAACCATTTCTTTAAAAAAAAAAAAAAAAACCAACAACCAAAAAAACCCCCAAACAAACAAACAAAAAAATCTCTGGCAACTATCCCAGGCTGAGAAAGACATTTAATTGAAGCCACACAAAAGGCAGTTGGTCTTACCAGCAATTGTGCTTCTATCGCCTCCAGAAAGCTTGACGCACAGATTCAAAACCAAGGATGAATGTCAGCTGTCAGGTCCCTAAGGTTCTCCAGTGACCTACATGCTATGGAGAAAAAAATTATCTAACACTTGTTTGAGGTTGCGTTGGGAGAAGTTGCAAAGGTAGGACAGCTCCACAGAGGGGCGTCACCAGGCCAGGAGCTGGGGTGAAGCATCCCCCATGAAGGCACTGCCCAGAGCAAACCCCCTCTCCTGGGGAGCTTGTGGTGTAAATCCATCGGTGCATGGCGTTACCCAGGAGCAGCTCTTGTCGGTCCCTTCCTCACCCAGTGTTAGAAAAATTAAATTCAATTCACAGCAAGTTTAGCACAGAGGGAACTCTTTGCAGAGAAGTCCAAAAGTATTGGGAAAGGAGTGAAAGATGAACCCAAGGGCTGGAGGCCACCAAGGCTTTCTCCTTCGGTGGAGGCTGCAGAGAAGCAGGCTGTGCGGGTTCATGGGGCTTCTCTGAGCCCCAGCGGGGTTTCTGCATCTCTGGAGCTCTTCCTGCTTTATCTCCAGATGCTTGTGGTTTAGGCTGAACTACCTGGGAAGAGGCAGTTGTGCTGGGAAGATTGTCCCATGAGGAGGAACAGAGGAGAAGTTCAAGATGCATTTATCAGAGAAAACCTTCCAGTGTGCATAAACTTTCACAGACTGTTTTCCTTCTAAAATTCTGCTTTTTGGCCTCAAAATTTGGCCTCAAAACTTTTCCTCCTCGGCTACCCGCAATGGGCAGAACATGACCTGTCCTCATGGTGGGTTTGGGCATGCTGTGTGTGCTGAGTCAGTGAATGTTGGGAGGTGCCATAAGAAGGTCCGGTCTGATCCTCGCTGGGTATGTAGAGCCTCACATGGGCACCTCTTCCCCCCTCCAGCTTTGATGCAATGGCTACTGTCACGGGGCGCATCCTGGCTCGTGCTGGCTCAGGAGCGATGGGCTGAGATGGGGTGTCTCCCAGCAGCTATCCATGAGTCCTGCCTGATGTGTCCGGAGGGAAATGCGGGGCTGTTTGCCGCAGCTGGGTCCAACACGACAGCAGCAAGTGCTTGAGCTGAGAGGACCAGTACAGTCCTCCCCGCCTTGCAACGCTCCTTCCCTTTTGGTACGTGCTGTGATTGTCCAAAGCCAGACGCAATCAGGTTTCAGTCTCTGCCCATAGTTCACCTTTGTACTCCTCTCCCTTTCCCACAAAGCACATTAATTTCTGCAACCCTCTTTTATAAGAAACCCAAACCCACCAAACTCGGTGGTGAGCATCACCTGGAAGGGAGCGGGAGGGCAGGATGGAAATTCGGTAACAAGATATAATGAAACATTTGGCATCCCAAATGCATCCTTGAATAATCAAAGCTGTTCTGGCTGCAGGGTGAACACTTCCTCTCATCTTTTTTTTTTCCTTTTTATATGGAAGAAACAGACCACCTGTGCCCACAGCCATTCACTCTGAGGCAGAAGTTTAACAGCAGCCCCCATGTCCAGCTGCCTGACCCGGAGCTGATGCAATGCTGAAGTCCCACCCAATCCCAGTCTTGCACTGGGCTGAATGTCACCTGCTGTGCAAACACAGGCAGAGTGTTCTTACTGCAAACGAGGCATCTATTTTTAAAAGGCAAAATATCATGTGAAGTAAAACATGGAGGGAAAAAAGGCGAAAATCGAGTTCCCAGAGAGCAGATCCTGGAACAGAAGTGGCAAGTTTCCAAGGCTCCCTTTTCGCCGCAGAATAATGTTTGTGACTCTCCTGTCTCACTTGCCACCTGACAGCGTACGTGTGTGCATGGAAGCATTTACGTAAAAGCCCAGTTTGTTGGCTAAAAACCACTATTGTGTTGTTGGCTACAAACCACTATGCCACGGTGAACCCTGCCCGCCTTTCTCTTGGGTGCACCCCACAGCATCCTCTGGACGGGGGTTGAGGATAGTCTGTCAAGCCGAGGACACAGCTCAGTGCAACTCAGGCTGAGGGTTTCGCATGAGTTAAATCAGTTTCATACCCACTCCCTCAACTGGATAATTGCCATTAATTATACAGGCTTGAACTCTAGCCACACTCTCTAGGGGACCTGGGAGATGCTGCTCTTGCAGGCGGCTGTGGCTGCAGCAGCACTCGCCGAGCGAGCGGCATGGCTGGAGACCTCATCCTCCACCTTACGCCCAGTCCTGAGGGATGACGACAGAGAGGATGCCCCAGGGCAAAGCAGCAGCTCGCAACAGTGTGCCTGAGCTGTGCGGACAAACCAGAAGGGAATTCGGGGACCAAAGGCGACTCCAGCCACGGATTCCTTCAAATCCTTTCGTACTGATTTTGGCGCAACGTTATGTAAGAGCAGCCCGGCTCCTGAAAAACTGCCAGGCTCGCGAGCGGTGAGCAGCAAGGAGGAGGAGAGAATAGAAACAAATAAATAAGCACACGTGGCAGCTACCTCCACAATGGACCACATTTTCAAACACTCTGTGTAAGCAGAAACTCCAGGTGTCCGAGAGACGTCAGTGGGATTGGTTTTGATTTTCAGGAGCATAAGGGAAAACAAAACCTGGACCAGCAAAGCCACTGCCCTCTGAACACTTGTTACCTGTCCCAGGCCTGGGAAGGCTTTGGTGCACCAACTTTGGGAAGTCTGCAGGCAGCTGCAGGTGGGATTTCCCACTTATTTCACCTGTATTTTGAAATCCTGAGCAGAATTAGGGATCCCCAGAGCGTGTGGAAGATCTTTTTCTCACTCCTGCGTCTCATGTCCAGTGATGTGTCTCCCACTGGAGTCCGCAGAGACACAGCAGCCATTTGACCAGCAGCAAATCAACAGACTTTCATCTTATTTCCACTTTCCCACTCCCCTGGCAGCCCTCTTCCTTTGGTTTTAATTAGAGAAGCAGCTCACCCATGAAGCAGAGGTATGCTGGGGTAAAACCCGAGGAAGCAAAGAAGCCAGCCGTGTCCGAGGCTGCTAACGTGCATTTCTGGCCAATGCAATGAGGAACATCCAGGAAGTGCTTTCTTCAAGCCACATGAAGCTGAAGCTGCGCAAAAACATCCCACTTCATCTTTCAGAGAAGCAGTTGCCCCTCCCCACCTTGCAAAGTCTCCTCCACACCATGGGACAATTCACATCCCGCTGTAACCAGACCCAGGCAGAGGGAGGCGAGCCGTGCAGAGAGCCACTCTGCTCCCCAACGCCTCTCCCCTCGCACAGCAAAGAGAAAAGGCAAATTATGCTTGCCCCACCATAAACCAGCTGAAGAAGGGCTGAAGAGCCCTTGGATGTGTACCACTGGCTGCCATGTACGTTTTCCCTCTTTCCCTTTCTGTGAACGGCTCAGCTGAGCCCTGTAGAAACGCGCAAGAGCTTTCTAGCCGGTTATGAAACTCAGGCTTTGGCGGAGCACAGAGATTCCTGACCAAAGAGGGGAAGACGGGGGCTCCGCTCCTTGCCAAAGCAGCATCAACTGATCCGCTGCAGCTGTTCTCCACTTAAAGTAGGACAAAGCCTCCTTTAGCCCCATTCCTCCTCCTTTTCTAAGACCTTCGCCACGCTCGCCCAGGGATGCTCAACGGGGGCAGGACACAGCAACCGACTAGTCCTCCAAATGGCTCTTGTGCCTGCTCCAGCCTTAAAACTCGGATTCATATAAGAAATTCACTGAGAAGGGGGAATGTGCTGTATTTTCTTAATCTGAATAGCTATAGCAGGAAAAATCCTATTGTGGTCACTGCTATATTAGGAAAAAAGGGACTTGGGACATTTTTATATGAGAAGGATTTTATTGATAGTATTTTTGCCAATATGAACCTTCCAAAACTCACCAACAGAACATTTTTCCATTTGAAAATACCTTTCATCAGAAACCCATGAGGTACCTCAACTTTCACCAAAAAAAAAAAGAAGTAGTAGTAGGAGGGAAGGAATGCCAAATGACATTTCTCCCATGTCAAAATAGCCTGTCTCAAGATTTTTCGAGCAGAATCTTTCGATATCTTTTACCAAAAAATGTGATTTTAACAAACTTGAGATGGACTTGTCGTTATTGACAGCTTCTGTTGGTGGGAGATTTCAGATGGAAACCAGCTGTTGAGGCTGGGAAATGTTTGGCTCAGTGGAAATCAAGGCCTGGCTCTGGCACGCAGGGTGCACCAGCGAGACACGAGAGTGTAAGGAAGCCTCCGGCAGGCATCCTGCTGCTGGCTGGCTGGGGATGGAGCTTCATTCGGCTTCTGCGCGTGGTTTGAGTCCTTGGTGAGCCTCAAGGCAAAGCCAGAGGCTCCGGAGCAGCAGCCAGCCCCAAGCTACTCCCCAGGTCCCGCACGGTGCAGCCGCCTGCCTGCAGTTTGCTGGTTTTGTTGCTGGAGGGAGATCATTGCGCTGTATATTTTGTAAATAAAATATAATACTAAGAAAACACCAGCCTGTGCGTCATCAACTCCCTTCCAAACAGGACACGGACCCCTACATCTCCAGATCAGCCTCGCAGCGTGTTCCAGCTGCTCTTCTTTTCTCACAAATTGGCACGGTCTATCCCCAAAACTCTGCAGCATCTGAAATTTGGAGATCAGCAAACTATTTTAGACATCAGGGGCAAGAAGCATGCATAAAAGGTTTATCTTGATTGTAACACAAGGAAAACTGGATGCAAACAGTAGGAGTTACGAAAACACTTAAATCGCGGCTGTGTATGGCATTAGGAAAAATAACATTTGACCCACAAGTCACCCGTTCTTGTTTTTGCTGTGTTTGAACAGCCCATGTAGATCTTTGTTTGAAATGTACACAAACACATTGAATTTCACGGACTTAGCAAATATGTAATCTAAGGCAAGGGGAAGTGTGGGTGACTCGCATTTCTTAGGATCCACCTACATACAGGGATAAAATAAGGAGCATTTCATTGTTATCTGCATATATATACATGCACATGTGTGCGTATATATAGTGTATATACATATTATATCATGCAGGCTGTATATGTATGTGTGTGCATATACTACGTATATATATGTACAGAACAACAATAAAACGCTCCTTACTTTCCTCCTGTACGTAGGTGGGTATTATATGTATAATACATATATTTTTAAACACAGCCAGATTATGAGCAACCATACGATAAACAGAAGTGGCATGCGCATGAGATAGTGAGGACAAATCAGTGGGGAAAGACATTTTACACAGAGGCTCTCAAGGAATGTTACCAAAGCAGTGATTTATTTGTGGAATTTCGGCGGGGGGGAGGGAGGAGTAAAAAACACAAAGGTCTCAAAGCTGCGTGTGAGAAAACCCATACATCATCATGCATTTAGCAAACTAGAACTCAAATTGTAGACAAACAGAAAGAAGGGGAGAATATATGAACCATAAGCTTCAAAATTATGGAATGCTTCAAGCCTGTGTGCAGAGTTTAAGGACAAAGGGATTTTCCTGATTGTTCCCCCTCTAGAAATAAATCATTGCTGCGAGCAACACCGGAGAACAAAATACTTTCAGGATATTTATAACACCTTGGCTGGGTCCCTTTTCTAATCAGAGAAGCTGGTGTGGGGCGAGGCTAGTTATTTCCAGCAGAGAAAAGTTAGCTTATTAAACAGACAATTTTGCAGTGGAATTTTATTATCTCTGGCTTATCACAGAGTTTACTGCTGTTATGCAAGGGTCCTTAATTTTTATGTAAGTGAAAAAGACCTCATGCAAAGATACAGCCCCCTCCAAACAGGACACCAAGCGCTGGCGGTTGCCGTTGAGACGGGGAGCTGTAGCAAGGCGGGTTGGTTATTAAGATGATGATGGGGCCTTGACAAATTTGCCTGTATCTGTCGCTTCTTTCCCTTCCCTTTGCCTACGCCTCTTTTAACGAGATTTGACAGTGCTTTGGACTTTGCCTGATGTGGTTCAGCAAGTGAGATACGTTCTTCGCCCTGACTGCTCTCTTTTGAAGGGCAAGATCCTTCCTTCCGGAAGTACAGTGCTCCCAGTGAATTCCCAAGCACTTCTCCTGGGTTGCACCCTGGAAGGTGCTGAGCTCTCCCCCTCCACCCTGTTTTCCAGAGCATTAAAAGGAGTGAAAGGGACTCAGCACCCCACCAAAGGTGCTCGGGACTCATCCGTAGAGAGGGAGTAACAGCAGAAGGATGAGATAACATGAAGAGATTTCCAGCAAGGAAAACAAGGCCAGGAAGGTTCCTCTGGAAACACAGGACCAATTTCCCTTTTTAAATAATTCAGCTAAGTCCAAGAGAACAACTTTCCCCGCAGAATTAGAAAGGATTTGAAAGAGAAAGAAAGCATTCGGTGCAAAAGAGCTGAGGGGGGAGACGTTCCCCAGGAAGGTGCAGCACAAAAGTAGATGTAAATCTGCAAAGGCTGTCACGTTGAAGTAAATCTGAAGTAACTCTATTGTCTTCAACGGGGCTACTTTGGGCTTACACCAGCGTGACTAAGATTAGCATATCGGCTTGGGCGTGCTCGCTACGATAAGCACTCGCTCAGGGAAGTCGAGCGTTGAAGCTGTGTTTTGCAACGGGCAAGCACCTGCGCTTCGGGTAGACTCTGTCTGCGTCCTCTTATCTCCTTCCTCCTGCCAGATCCAAGGTGTGCTGAGACTGCAAGTCCTTTGCTTTATCACCCTCTCGAACCCGAACTCTGCTTGGGCCCCACCAGGGTAATAAGCTGTTACGAATATTGTATAACCGTTGGCAGGAGAAATGCGGCGCGCAGAGTGAGAGCGATTCATGTGGGGAAGGGAGGGGAGGCGGAAAGAGGTCATCGACACAGCCATCCCTGCAAATTAAAGTGGGAGTAAATAAAGCAAGTAAACAATATTTAATCAGAAATGCAAACTGAACAGTGGGAAAGGCCCGCGCAGCCCATATCCCTTGCAAATGCAATCCAATTTACGAGCAGAACCTCATTTAATTGCTTGTAGCCGAGCCGTAGCTGCCTATGGAATAACAGCAGAAGTGTGAAATAAAACAGCAAGGTGCTCTTGCAAGAGTAGGCGAATTTCTCCACCCATGAGGATTCCAGAGCTGCGCGTTTGTTCCTTATTCGCTGGGGCAGAGCCACCTTCTCCGAAGCTGCTCGGGAGCTGCAGGCCTTGCTCCGGCTGCAGAACCTCAGGTGAAGGCACAGGGACGGTCACAGCCCAGCAGCGACCAGGCCCTGCCAGAGCCGCTGCTGGGCACCGAGGGGTCGGTCCCCTGCGGGGCACCCTGCGGGCCGGGGGCCGCGCGTCACCCAGGCCAAGGCACGCAGAGAGCGGGAAGGGGCCACCCTCGCCGTCACCTGGTCCCCTCAGCGGTGGCATGGCCCCACGCGCCCCACAGGCCTTCCCCCTGGCAGGCCGCAGCACCCCCTGAGGGAGGTGGCAGATGCAGGTGTCATTTTGGTGGTGTTAGCCCCGTTTTAGAGCTGGGGAAGCAGCCGTCGGGCAGACGGGGAGCGCACCCCTCACGCCCCACGCCAAGCTGCCGCCTCGCGGGTCGAGGCAACAGAGCCTCCGAGTGGGTCCTATAAAGAGCCAGCGCTGACAGAAGCCCGACCCCAGCCACCTCCTCCCGCCACCGGCGGACGCCAAACGGCCTGCTGGTCCGGCTCACGGCCAGGGTTCCAGGGACCGAGCCCGGGCTCCCAGTGACACCGGGAGCCGGCAGCGCCGCACTATTTCCCCTCCCGTGAGCGGAAGGATTTCGCCAGAGCGGGGCGGGGAGACACACTGCCGACGCCGCGCTCTTCTCGCCCGGCCTATAAAGGGTTTCCGGTGATCCGCCCCGCTCTCGTAGTATCCATGCGCCGGCCGAGCTCGCTGAGGGGACGGCGGCCATTTTGTTCAGTGCTGGGTCCGTGCTGAGACCGGCGGCCGAGGGGGGGGGCGGGGGGGGAAGAGAGAGAGGGAAGAAGGAGAGCGGGGAGGAGGAGAGGAGGAAGGGGAAAAACGAGACAGAACGAGGAGAGAAGTCGGGCCGGCCAAGCAGCGAGCGGAGGGAGGGGAGCCGCGGGGAGGGGTCCGCCCGGCCGCTGAGAGGCGATGGCGGATATAGACAAGCTCAACATCGACAGCATCATCCAACGGCTGCTGGAGGGTGAGGGTCGGGGAAGGCACGGGGCGGGTGGCCGTGGGGTGGGTGGCGGCCGGGCCGGTGCCCGGGAGCCCGCCCGTGCGGCGCCTCCGCGGTCCCGCCACAGCCAGCGCCGTGGGTGATGCACCGCGTCCCGCCCGCCCGGTGGGGTCGGGGGCACCAAAATGGAGGGGCGCCGAGGCGCTTTGTCTTCCCGGGGCTCGCCCTCACCGCCGCCCCGGGCGGCTCTGCCCTTCAGCCCCAACTTGTCCCTCAGCCCTTGTGTTTCCGAGCTCTTCCTGCCCTCTGGTCGCCTCTGTGCTCCCGCTGCAGCGTTGGGACCAGCCGGCTGCCCTCCTTCTCCCCTGCGGCCCTAAGGAGATGCTTAATTTAGTGTTATTTTCATAGGAAAGTGTTCTAAAAAACCCGAGGTGTTCCCTTGCCTTCCACACGTGCGCCTGTGGTTTGCGCTTGGCTGGGTAGTCGTAGGGCTCTGGAAATAAGACCTAGCGTGTTTAAAGAGTCCGTGGAGGCAGCTTTTCAGAAAGTCGGAAGGAGACTTGCATGGGTTTCAGGATATCGTGGTTTTACCTTTGATGAGCTGCTTGCATTAATTCTACCATAGGACTTTGGCTCTTAATTCGTAACATATGGTCGCTTTTTAGGTGTGGATGGAGGGTTGCGTTTTGGGTTTTAGACAGTCTGTGGAAGGGCTTATTGTCTTATATTGTTAGTGCTGTGGTTTGAAAAGAGTTGCATGGGAGTTTCTAAATCAAAGGAAGACTTAGAAGTTGCAGGGGGTGTCTTCAGCATCATCCCTTTGGTTGCAGGGGTCGGCACCGGACTGGTCTTTCTTAGGGCAAAAGGCTAGAAGTAGCCAATGGCAAATTTTCTTCCAGGCATTGAGGAAAATCATAATTATTCAGAGAAGGAAGCTAGCCTTACCCAGCCTCATTTCACATATGTCAGGGTAGACATCTCATCTGGACTTAAGCTTGAAGAGCTTGGTCAGGGATTTAACTTTTTTCCATTTGGCACAAAGTCATCTGAAATGTTGCTGAGACAAATGGTGAAGAAATATATTTCAGCTATATTACACCCTTTCCTTCTTACAAGATTTTGCTTGTGTAATGGCTTGGATAGCAAAAGATCAGGCAGCAGAAATATAGTGCTACTGTATAAATTATTTGGAGTTAAAAATCGTATAGATGTATTATGGGCTTATTGAACTCGAATAAGTAAAAGTAAATAGGGGTTTTCCTCTGATCCATTTTGGGTTTTGCCTGTTACCAATTTAAACTGCCCTGGTTTAAATTATTTAAAGGCTTCCCTTCATAAATTTAGACCACGATTTTCCTGAAATTGTAGTAGTACAATTTGTAGATGTCAGGTCCTGTATGTCATGTGTTCGGTGACATATTAATGCATGCTCAATTTTACTGCAGGTATTAGTTACAATTCTTACTTCATTTCCCCTAGAGCCCCTAGATTTCTCAAAGTGTAAGTTCTTAATATCAAAAACATGGAATAAGATAATCCTAGAAAGAGATCTGAATGATTTTGAATTATTTCTTTTGTTTAAAGTTTCAAAAAGTAGTAAGGTGTGCTCTGTCAATGTGTTACATTCTTACCCAGCTTATATCCATATTATACATTTGGGCAAGATGAGAGTTCGTAAATCAGGCTTCAGACGGTTTACTGACAAGACCTTTTAAGAGGTGGTTCATGCAACTAAAGATGTTACCTGAGGTTGCATCAGCTGCCAGAACTGAAATCAAATTTTTTCCTTTATTGACATTTCAGCTGGGACTTTGGATTCCTTGAGGCAATGATTGTCTTTCAATATTTAAAACAATTACCAGTGTTAGTAACCTACACTGGTGCTTTTTTTTGTTGCTTATTAAATGCCTATTATAAACATCTTTGCCAGACAGATTAATGATTGACCTTTGTGGTAGTCTGTCATTTTTATACTTCTTTTTCAGAAAGGGCAAAATGATACGTCATTTTATCAAACACTGCATTTTTGATAGAGTGCTAAATTGTGTGAATTACTGTGCAAATGCCATTCTTTTCGTTGTTTAAAATTTACTTGACTCATTCTTTCCCTGAAATTATTACAGTCTGGCTACATAAGTGACAGGACTGAACTTCCAAGGTGGAGAGCTGCATGGAGGGTAAAAAAATATATGAAGTATATGTAAGGACTCTCAGCCTACTTCAATTTGGAGCAAAAAAAAAAATATTTTTCAGTATGGTTCTGGTAGAAAAACTGCATACTGTTAGTTATGCAAAGTCTGGTGTGTCTGTACCAGAGCTCTGTTTCAAGTGATATCCTTTTCAGATAAGGCTGCACACAGATTAAAATCATACTCAAGCATGAAGACACTGCAAAATCTGCTTTAATAGTCAGCTTACTTGGAAACTGAGTTGCCCAAATCCTTATGCAAGCTTTAATTTTTAGAGAAGTTTGTCATTTCATTACAGCTTCTTTAAACTGTATACTTAAGTATTTTTGTAATGGTTAACTTCAGGTGATTTTGCTAGTAAAATGCAAAGAATGCAAACGGGGGGCATTATCCATTTTTAAAGGTAACAAACCCAAGTATTAAGGAGGTACTTGATGAAATGTTTCAAATCAATGAGAAAATACAGTTAAGCAGGTATTTGCGTTTTATAATACGCCTTAGCATTGCATTGTTGGAAGAGACCAAGAGAGCTACGTCAGTAGTGGATCTAGTCTAATGGTCGAGGGTAAAGTTAAGTGGTTAAAGGGTGAATAATAAATGACTCTTGCTTTTGTTCTTAATATGGGACATTATATTTGTGAGGGGGTTTTTACTTGCTTTCTATATGGAATTCTCTGATCAAATGACATTATTCCTACTTTTCCCCTAAATAGTTTACATTCTCCCATCCACATTAGGCTACTTAGCTGAAATTATTAGTTTGTTCTGCAAAAGCCCAGAAGTATATGTTTAGCTTCTCATTCTAAGGTAGATATTTGAAGGGTCTTTCTTGCTCCAAATGTTTATAATACAGAGCCATTTGGCATTGAAATGTCACAAAAAACATTTTTCAGTAACATTGTTCGCAACCTTGGAAAGCTATTCAGTGAAAACATTGAACATACTGATGTGGGTTTTTTTGCTGTAATTGAATTTATATGTGTTACTTTCTTTACTAATGAGGGTTGTGTTCTGCTAGGAAGAATTTCCTGAGTACAGGTTGTCTAATTTTGCGACTTTTAGTAACAACATTTTTCAGAAAAATAGGCTTCTAAAGTATAGTAACTGACAGCATCCTGCACTGAGTAGCTAGTCATTAATAGTGGATAAAGGCTTGAATATTTCTGGACCTGACTTGCTTTACTGACGAATAAGGAGCAAACGTGAGAGCAAATTACGCTCCTTCTAGGAGGAGTGTTGTAGGCAGTAACTTCATGGTTCTGAGCTTGTGGCTGTGCGTGTCTGCTAAGTCCAAACTGCCCGTAGACAAGAAGATGCTAGAAAAGCGCCCTGTAAGATGAAGAATCAATGGCATCTGTATGGTCACGGAAAGGGTACCAGGAAATGGCAGAATTCCTGCTCAGCTCCGGGCAAAGAACGAGTGACAAATCCTGAGATTCCCTGAGTGTGAGCTTGGCTTCCTTTCCATGTCATGTCAGATGTTGTTTCTATAACTTGAGCCCCTTATCCGTTCCCTTCATCTAGTGCATTGGCAGCTTTTCACAGATAAGTAGCGTCTGGTTTGAAAATGGAGCTCATAGAAACATACCTAGAAAACAAGATTGGAATATACTAGTCTTACCATGGTAACTATAAATACCAGGGTAAAATGACACAATTTCAATATACATAAGTGGAACCCAAGTTGAAATACGTTTCTGAAAATCTTTTCTGTGCTGCAGCCTCTGCCAATGCTATTAACAGAAAACTAAGTAACGAATGGAGGCTGCTTTGGATAAAGCCATGTGAGGCTAGAACAGTGGCAGCCATTCTGAAAGCTGAAATCCTGGTTAGTGCGCTAAAATCAGCAAAAAGACTCCAAATCCTCAAACTTTCCTGTTTATGCACCCTCAGATTTCTGTTCCTGGTGAAGCCTCTTGTATAGCTGTCAAGGAGGAATTCTCTCTAATTTGCTTTAAATGGGGAAAGAGGATCATCCAGTTATTAAAAACAGTTCAAAGAGTATGGGTAAACTTTTGCTAACAGTGGAGAAGACTGCTTCTTGCAAATGTAGTTCTCTGATTTTTTTTTCACTTTTCTACTAAGTACAGCATTGAATTGGTCTGAAGGCTTGCTTTCTGTTTAGCTTCATATACTGAGATAAGTCTCTCGCTGATTCTCACAGATGTTAACCTGAAATGTGGTCAGGTTTCACTTGATACTGTGATAAAGTTTCTAATAGACAAGCAGCAGTTATTGACCTCAAACCATATAATTTTCCATAGTTTGTGTGGCTTAATGTTAATTGTTTCCTGCTGTGTTGCAGCAGTTTCTAATAACGGGAAATGGAAGTTCTCCATTTGGAAGATGAGAATTAGATTTCGATCTCTGCTGTAGATTTAAATAAGTCAGTTAAATTCTGTGTTTGTTGCCCAGTCAGTGAAGTGGAGGAATTTGTCATCTCTAAGTATTTGTGGTCAGTGTGAGTACCTGTTGTGAAGTTGTCTTCAGTGTGGAAGTATGTTATAGGATGAAAATTTTGCAGTCATGCGAAGTCTTCTGTTTGATAATGCTGCTGTGAACTTTTGTCATGCTAAAAAGTAGACTAGAACTTTTTCTTTTTAGAGGTTTGGGCACTGAGGAGTTGCTTTTCAGTTTCAATTTTGAATTTGAAATGATCTGATCAAAGTTGGTAATGCCTGCAGTAAAGTAAAACCTTTTTTACATCAACCGCTTTCAAGTTATTTATTCCCTTTGTGCCTATGGTGCAAAACTGAATGTGAAACTGTCATCAGGAACTGCTAAAAACAAGATTAAAAACAACCTACAGTATTTTTGGAAGTGTCTCTAGGATTGCAGACATCTGAACATAAAATATGGTAAAACTGGGAGACTTGCTTAATAAGCCAATAAATGAACTGACCTGCTGATAGACTGTTTTCTTTAAAACATTTTCTGTACAAGAACTTCATTCTAGCACTTTAGTTGACAGCGTTTCAATGGCTTTTTTAATGTAATATTGAAGGAAGATGAGATGTTTGGGTCACTGAAATTTCTAGTATTTTTTAATATTCTGCTAGTTTTGAATGCTTTCCTAAGTATCTGTCCCTTCCATATTAACCTTGAATGAGATAATATACTCAGTTTTATAATAATATTTGCCCACGCTAAAGGATTGTGTGACACCAAACTGAACATTGGAAAATGCTAGTGATGCGATGTGCTGTAGAAGTGTCTTGTGCTCTACATGCATGTGGTCATCTGACTGTTTTACGTTGTAGATCCCACAGTTTTTGACCCACTTATCCTTCACAAAGAAATGTATAAAAGCTGTCCTGGATGTCAAGCGGTGTTTCAACTCCTGAGAGCTGCAGCTGAGCTTTGTACTAGCTGTTTGCTTGCCCCAAAATGGCAAAGGTGCCCTTAAGTTCTTGCTCTTCTTCCTTTTACTTCCTTTTCCCCCTCTGCTGGGGTGCACTTGTGCCTGTTTATAATGCGCCTTCATTTTAGAGTTGGTATCTGTTGGTGCTTTCCAGCAGTTTTCCTCCTTGTCTTGGAAAGCAGTGTTAATTTGCATAGTTGGAAGTGATGTTCAAGTCAGTATTTCTGCAGAGATCATCCAGGCTCCAGGGAGGGATCTTTTCTGTAGTCTTTTGTATCCAGTGGAGAGCTTTTTTCTTCCAAAACTTCTCATACTTGTACAGTGGAGAAGATTTTACTTTTTAGAAGACTGCCCAGACTGGAAATTGAAATTCAAGCTCTCAAAAAATTATTTTTAAGAACAGGAGCATCTCTGCCTAAAAGAGGATGGGAATATATTACTGTCTGGAAATAGCACAGCAGGGTTGAGACAGGACATAAATAAAATATTATTTGAAATGGGCTGACTTTTCTCCTCAACTGATTAATCTTTAGCTTGTTCTGCTGTCAGTTCCAGACTGTCATTTCTGAGAGGTTATTTTTTATGCATTGAAAGAACAAATGTGCATGTACAGTACTATTGAGCTGCTATTTTGACTTTATGACCAAGCTGCCAATTAGTATTGTACTGCCTGATCTCTACAAGCTGCCTTGTTTTGGTCCAAAGCAGAGAAAAGAAACTGTAAACACAACGTATTTTTCATAGTATGTTATTTTTGCCTTTCTTAGTGGACTGAGTAACCTTAAAACTCAGAGAAAGCTTTTAAGAACTCATTCAGACTGAACATCCTGCATTTCCTTGCCAGCTCTTTCATTGCGGATGAGAAAATCCTTACACTAAAAATACAGATTTCTCAAACCAAGATGCATATTTGATCTTCTGAAGCCAAAAATATTTTTTTCCAGTTTTTCAGGATATATAGGTCAATGTTAGAAGAAATTGAACACCGTTGTTCCTTCTATGCCAATTCCATGCTAGATGAAAGTGGTCAAAATGTCATTGCCAGGCAGTGTGCTACAGAACTGAATCAAATTGTCATGTTCTTTCAGCCTGGTATCTGTGCTATTGAGTTTGCGAACTGCAACAAAGCTTCATTTTATCTTGTCAAGGTTTTCTACAAGCATATGACTAAGACTGCATGACGATCATACTGGTTCAATGAAAATATATTGGAGAAACATAAGAAATTTGTATCTGAAACAGTTAGTTTTCAGATTTTCATTTAATCCTCAGCAAAAATGAACGCATATGCTTTATTCATGAGCCCTAGTGACTCAGTGCATTACGTAGTCTGTATAATTTTTATACTTAATTTATGGATGTGAGATAGAGGTTTTGGTTTTAGCAGTTTCTAACAAGACCAAATCATGGAAAATTAGATTTTTTGGCTTCTCAGAAAACTAAATGCAAGTATATTGTATTATCTCAAAAGCAAAGGTGAATTGTAGGCAAAAATTTAACATTTATAATTCAGCCTTCTGATCACTTTATTCTATAAATTGCTGTTCTTTATTGCTTCTGGATATTTGGCATTTTGAGTAACTTGCTTATTGCTCAGGAGTGTTTGGAAAATTACTGTATAGATGAAAAAATTACTCTGTGGATGAAAAGCTTCATGCGTGATAAACTGCTGTGACAAAGATTTAACTTTCATTTATATGCTTCATTACTTCAAATATTTTAATGGAAGACTTGACGTTTCCAGTGTTGCCATGTAATGTCAGTGTTTGAGTGATAATACATAGGCAGTGAATAAGGGAACATGTATTGCTTGAAAGATAACATTATTAAAGCCATGACTTTTGACCTACAATTAACTTAATGTCACTGTCACTATACATTGTAATTTGAACTAAAGTTTAATTTTGAAGCTTGTTTGAGGAAAGGTAGTGTGTTTTAGGGTATCGTCGATGATTCTGTCCGGCAGCCTGTGCCTCCATGACTAGTGTCTCTGGGAGTCGGTATGAAGGGTGGAATGGTTTTGGTAGTAACGCTGTAAGTGCTGGTAGAGATTGCGTCCAATGACACTTTATTTTATGGATGGATATTACTCATTCTTGATCTAGATAAGAAGCATGTTGATTGAAGAATGTTTTCTGTTCTTGATCAGAGGCTTGCACAAAAGTAGGAAACTCCTGTGCTAATGAGAAACTGTAACCCCTTTGGAACACTATTGTTCTTACTCTGCCTAAAACATGCCCCCTCTCCTTCCCTCCTCCCCCCTCAGCCTTCCCTACTGCAGTTCTCACTTCTTGATTTCATATAGTGCAAGGCCCACGGTGACAGTACAGAGATTTGAGTCATCTGTACCTTCCAGGTACCTCACTCTGAGGTTAAACAGTGTCAAGGGATTTAGACTGAAATGGTATCTGAAAGGTTATTTAGGAATTGAGGAAGATAATACTGCATAGGTTCTTGTATTTGAAAGGGTGTGGGGCTTGTTGCTTGCTTTTTCTGCATGCAAAGACCAAGCCTTTTTGGATAAGAGCGTAGATTCTTCAGTCTCGATGCCATATGAGTTGTACGCAGGGCAACATTACCAGTGCAGTGATTTTGTTTCTGGAGGTGTTGTCAGAGTGTTTCCAGGCATCAGAGGCTAAAGTTCTGAGGTCATTTGGCTTTGATGTGGCTAAAGTTCTGAGGTCATTTGGCTTTGATGCAGCGGGTTATGTTGTAGAAGAGGGCTGCTTTTACTCCGTAACCTTACTGGAATTTGCTAAAGGGTTTTTGCTTCAACCTTATCAGTGCTCCATGTTGTCACTGATTTTGACACCAAATAAAAATACAAGCAGCTTCACCAGTAATGGCATAATCAGTTTATTGTCCTAACACTGATAGATGCTGTTGCATGCGACTTAGCCATAGTTACAGAATTGCTGCTGTTAGTACTTCTAGGCAGCAGAAATTGCGGGAGCAGGGGGGCAGTGTTAGATAAATGGAGGGAAAGCTGTGCTGGTGGCTGAAGAAGCTTGTTCAGGCCAAGCTGGTGTCCTTGTCCAGACTAGGAAGGCTTTGATGGATATTGAAGGGAACCAACTATTGTGAATTGTTGGCAGTGGGGGAGATTGAAGCAGTAAGGGTGGATGGGGAAGGGTGGTCTGAGGCTAGGAGAGATCTCTTACTAGCTTGTCTTTTGCTGTGCTCAAAAGGCAATGATGAGGAGAGGTGTTTTGTCATCATCATCCAAAAATGTTTCCTTATGTATAACTTGGACCTTCTAATCATGTGCTTATTTTTCTTCCATGATTGCTAATGGCAGTGTAGAATGGGGAAGTACAGTATTGTACTGGAGTCTTGTTTGTTTAGATACTGTCTTGGGCAACGTAATGTGATAGTTTAGGGAAGCTTGCACCTATGAGCTACGATGTTAATGATTAACGGAAGACTTCCTTTTCTGAAGTTCAGACAGCTTTCCAGAGAACAAGTGTATAACTGCTTCATTAAAAAAAAAAAAGAAAGAAAAAAATATATATAGTCACATTGTCCAAGATAGGTTTTATAACTAAATAGAACTAAACTAATGCTATTTAAAAAGTGACACTTAACGAGGGAAGTGTTAAGCCATGAATTCTGTTAAATGAAAGTAACATACAACTGAAGCAGAACACACTACCTTTTCTCTGGTAACACAGCAGTGCAGTTTCACCTCAGCAGACTGATACTACCTTGTTATCTTCTCATTCTGTATTACAGTGGCATTTAGTCAGGCTCTTAAAATAACACTAGGAATGTTCGTGATTTTGATAACTGACTTCTGACTCCTCCTGACAGTGCGAGGATCAAAACCAGGCAAAAATGTCCAGCTTCAAGAGAATGAAATTAGAGGACTGTGCTTGAAATCCAGAGAAATCTTTCTGAGTCAGCCTATTCTGCTAGAACTTGAAGCTCCGCTGAAAATATGTGGTGAGTACTGTGACTATGATTTGATGCTTGGAGGGCAGGCAGTGTCCGGTAGGTGTAGACCTTAAGCAGTGAACAAATAAATGCCAGGTGCTACTTTCACTTATTAACAGTGGAACTAATAAATGGTTGTAGCAAAAGCGAAAATAAAACTCTGCTGGATCCTTAGGGCGGAGGAGTTGAGGAGGAGGTAACACACGTGGGAATTGCAGTGAGGACAAAAATAGTCCAAACCCAAAAAGTGACTGGTCCGGTTTCATGAGGCCTCTTGGGGAACAGATTCACACGAAGCTTTGGAAAAGACTTTTTGTATCAATTAAATAATGTTTGGCTGAACAGGAGGAAACAAAGGACAACTACAGTAGTTTATTGTAGCTGCTATTCAGAGTTGAACAGTGGTTTGACAGTATTTTAAAATCCTGCTGGAAATTTAAATTTCTGTACTGTTTCTTGGAATTAACCTTCTAATTTGGTTTCACCATACTTGTACACAGTGGTACTCATTTTGCACACAGGTAGATGTCTAGTTTTGCTAAATGAATGAAGAATGTCAAAATAAAAGCCTCAGTAAATGCACTTTTAAAAGCTTCTGGCAAACAGTATTTTATCCTACTCTAAGACTGAGGATTTACTTCACATGGAAGTAGCTTGTTCAGTATTTATAACATTGGTAATCTAAAATCATGATTTAGCATTCTGCTTGTCAGAAACAAAACCGTGATTTAAACCAAGGGCAGAAATGCTCCTTTCATTTTCGATACTTCACTGTTAGAATTTGAATTACTGAGTGTTTCAAGAAAACACCAGAGATGGTATAAAGCAAAGCAAGTTCCCCAAGTGGTCAGTTCTTTATCAATATTGCTAATACTGTGTGTAAATACCAAGAATGAAGTAAAGGTTCCTGATTTCAATTGTTAAGTTAAAGTATTTAACTGGACGTCAGATTTTCATTTGAACACGCAGTTGCTTTCTTGGGGTCTTGATTTTGTTTTACATAAATGTGAATATTTTTAAGTAGCTACATAGTTCATCTTAGTGCAGTTAACCATTGCATTACATAGATGCCAGATTTCCAAATGTGATCATTTTATTTATAAACTGTAATTTTTAAGTATGTTGTAGGCAATATCTGACTGCAAGCTTTTTTTCTTTTTGAAGTGTCATTCATTTGTTCTTTCTCTAGAACCAAAGACTGTAGTAAAGGGTCACTTGCATGTTGTTTCTGAATACTCTTCACAGGTGACATCCATGGACAGTACTATGACTTGCTTCGACTCTTTGAATATGGAGGTTTTCCACCAGAAAGCAACTATCTGTTCCTTGGTGATTATGTTGACAGAGGAAAACAGTCTTTAGAAACAATTTGTCTTCTGTTGGCCTACAAAATTAAATATCCAGAGAATTTCTTCCTTCTCAGAGGGAACCATGAATGTGCCAGCATCAACAGAATTTACGGGTTTTATGATGAATGTAAGTAACACAGACGCTGTGTGCATCTTTGGCGTGGGGAAGCAAGCAGGGTAGGAGGTGCCAGTGTTGCAGTGTTAGGTGTTTCTTTCCTAACTTGCAGTTCCCTTTGCGTGCTTCAGGGGGATCCTTAGCCTATTTCAGGAAGAGAAATGTGTCTTTTCCTTCATCCTGTTGGAGACCAATCCCCACAGTACAAAGCAGTGTGCCAGTGGCTAATTTTATTTATTGGCTGCTATGTTAACTAACAGTCTCACTGGTACATATTATTGAATTTTTAATATAAGGTCATCTAATAAGAGATAAGAGAATTTTACTTGATGTGCTTTAGAAAAGTTCACATCTGTTTCTTTCATCTGCGAGATGATGATGATGTATACTTGTGTTATAACTTGGAAAATGGGCTGGTCTTTACTGTGGTTATGTTACAGTGCTTGCTATCTACTTCATATTAAGACGTGTAACTCTGTAATGTTAAAAAAAAAAAAAAAAAAGACTTTGCCTTTCTCGGGATGCAGTCCTGCTGTGTTGTGTGCTGTTGCTTTGTCCAAAACCAGTATGTCCTTTTATAAATGGGGCAAAGCATATGTGAAGCCTTCAGCCTGATGCATGCTTGGATTGAGCACCAGATATTTGCTCTTTCAGTAGGTGGCTTCGGCTCCAGTAGTTGTTACTTGAAGCAGCACGTCAGCCTTTTAATGAAGAAATGCGCTGGATTTATTTGGCATCGTGAGCACACCTTGTAAACAAACACGATGTTGCTACGTGGTGGATGTACCCACTCCATCACTGTGAAGCACATTAAGGTCTATTGTGATGGAGGCTATACATAGACCTTGCCCCAACATAACAAGTAATTTAGCTGTGAAGTAGAAGTGTATGTTCATGTTTCAAAGGATGTGAATTAATCCAGATAATGTAGAGGAGATTAAACTGTTAAATTAATTGTGCACTGAAGCATTCTTGCAACTTGTGTTATGGGACATACTTGGCTTGTAGCTTACAGGATGTACTCTCCATGTCTTGTTCTCCTTCAGTGAGGGAACAAAGATGCGGTATTTCAGAGTTGACTCCTCGGAGATTAATCACAGGCTTAGTCATATATCGCAAATATGTTCAGGGTTCATATCTGTTGTGAGAGTCCCTTTGAAAGTAAAATTGTAGCAGTTTCATTTTTCAATGCTGTTTCTTTGCCTAGAGAGACTTTATGTGGTAAAGCACTAGCTGAAGTTTAAAGAAAATGTACTTTCCAATAATTGCTCTCTTCCCCTGAAGAAAACAGCAAATGGCAGGATTTTCTGAAATGGATCAAATCCTCCAAGGGATAATTTTCCAAAGCAATGTTGGGACTGAAGAGTCTGGCTGCCAAGGGTGGAATGTCCTTCTGTTGAACAGATTTGTGCTATCCTCAGAACACCCTGCCACACGGAAAGAGACCTTTGCAACTTTCTTACAAGCAATAAACTATGTCAGCAGATACCAGAAAAGATACTTGTGTATAGGTTTTAATTCTAACTTGTTGCAAGTCTTAGTAAACTTAAGGCAGCCATGTTACCTTGGTTGTACTTGTATTAGAAAAGCATAGTGACTTTTTTTCTCCAAAATGTCTTCTAGGTAAGAGGAGATACAACATTAAGCTGTGGAAAACCTTCACAGACTGTTTTAACTGTTTACCAATTGCGGCTATTGTGGATGAGAAAATATTCTGCTGTCATGGGGGTAAGTAAGAGTTCCTGAGTTGATATTTGAGAAACTGTAATACTCTGGTGTCATTCATGGCAATTTCATGTTTACGTTGCTGAAGCTTCGAAACTTGAGGGATTTTTCTCTGCCTTGGTTCAAGTATGAGGTAGGGTTGAGCTTGATTCGTGTCAGTTTTGTGAATCATTGAGCTGGTAGCTTTGTAACTTCAGGCTCAATGATCTGCTTTTCCTTTTATACCAAAAAATGAAATGGTACAAGGTCTGCTTGACACTGTATTTCATCTTACTAGGCCTGATTGTTAAAATAAACATACCCTGTGATTTCTAGTATTGAAGCCTCTTAACAGCTCTCTTAAAAGGCACTTGCAAAATATTACAGTAATCCTGTAAAATGTGGAAATGGCTTTGCTTATTTTGCTTCCAGTAAATCTTATAGAAAGTAAATCTTAAAGAAAGTCTTGTGTTACAAAAGCTTTAAAACAAATGCTGGATTAAAAAAAATTAACATTGCTGCTGAATTACATAAAATTGCAATGGTGAATCAGTTTGAATACAAATAATTTTTTTTTGTCTTGAATTAATAGCTCAGTTCTGCAGAGCAAAGTTGAACTGAAATGTGAACTGCTTGTGTCTTAACTCTGAACAGGTTTGTCACCAGACCTTCAGTCAATGGAACAGATAAGACGAATTATGCGCCCCACTGATGTACCAGACCAAGGTCTACTTTGTGATCTCTTGTGGTCTGACCCTGACAAGGATGTCTTAGGATGGGGTGAAAATGACAGAGGAGTCTCCTTCACGTTTGGTGCTGAAGTGGTTGCTAAGTTTCTCCATAAACACGATTTGGATCTCATATGTAGAGCTCATCAGGTATTTTAACTTTGTACCCTGAACCATAGAATAATTCAGGTTCAGAGGGACCTAAGATGGTCGTCTGGTCCAACCCTACACACATGTACTCAACACAGGACAAACCTGTAAGCCTGAGTTCCTGAGGATCTTGTCCAGCCAAGTTTTAAATATCTGCAAGGATGGAGATTCCACTATCTCTGAACGACTTGTCCTAGTGTTTAACAACCCTTGTAGTGAACATTTTTTTTCTTAATACTTATAAACGGAGGTTCTGATTCCTGAACAAGATTATCTTGATTAGCAGAATCCTGTTTTTCTCATTGCTAATGGATTCTGTTGCTGACCTGGGTCCTGTGATGGTCTTCCTGTTGCGGTGTAACAGTTTGAAACTCGTGCTCCTTAGATGTAGCCCTTTTTTTCAGCTGCTGCCTCTGTTAACGTTGCTTTGCATCTTGGCAGGAAGAAGTGGTCCGGTCTAATATTTCTGCTTTTCTCTCTAAAGGTTGTTGAAGATGGATATGAATTTTTTGCAAAAAGGCAATTGGTAACTCTCTTTTCTGCCCCAAATTACTGTGGAGAATTTGATAATGCAGGCGCCATGATGAGTGTGGATGAAACTTTAATGTGCTCTTTTCAGGTATGGTATCTGAAGATTTTTACCTCCTACTTAGTGTAGTCACACTTTGAATTTGCTCTGTTTTGAATTGATACTTCACGGTTATAAAACCATAATGCTTGTTTCAAATAGATCTTTACAGATACCGCATGTAGACAGGGCTGCGTTTGCACTCATGTCTTCAAAAACGTGATAAGCCCTTGCTGGTCTGAGTAGGTGAACTGTTTTACCCTGGAACTAAATCATCCAAGCAAAGCTGTCAGCTGTTAGCCTGCTTCTGTGGGCTCTCAGATTAGCTGCTCTAAGCCCTGTCATAGCTCTGAGTAGGAAACATTTATTAGCACATTTATTACTTGTCCAGATGACCATTATAATGCCTTTACTAGTGAATGAATTGTTTGATTGTAAGAAAGCTAAAACTTTTTGCTAAATGACTGAACTATCTTTTCAGATTTTGAAACCTGCAGAGAAAAAGAAGCCCAATTCCAGCAGACCCGTAACGCCTCCTAGGGGTATGATCACAAAACAAGCAAAGAAATAGTCACTTTGGCGCTGCCTTGTTGGGACTTGTATTATAGTATATAACCTCCATTTTTAAAACTGTAATGTGTACTGTTCAGCTTGCTCAAAATAGAATAATGTGTTTGTGGTTTTCCTTCTGATTTGATGAATGGCATTTGCTGGTTGTAACAGCGAATGAAAGACTTTTCTCCCTCCCAGGAAAAGAGTTTTAAACTTCCCTTTCGTTGGTGTTACAGCTGTACACTCCACAGCATCTTATCCTGTCATTATGGGTAATTGTACAACTGACTTTCTGAATCTGTACAATGAGTAGTGTAAATGCTTGTTTTCTTCTTTAGGATCTAAAGAGGGCACTAGTGTGCTGTGAGAGTAGAAATTTGTTACTGTCAGAAATTACATACTGTTTATACAAACCACTGTGAACTTTTTTTACGTTAAATTTTGTTTTAAAGGGATTGCTTTTCTTTTAATGTCTTGTCATGTACACGTTAGTTTTATTGCTGTCAACATTAGAAATAACCTTCAACCTTGCCAGCATCACTGGTATGATGTATATTTAATTCAGACACACCCCTCTCCGTATACTTCAAATGACAATTAAAGCCATTATTTTAAGTGTTTGTGTCTCTTTCCTGAAGCCAAAGTTCGCTTAGAAAACTGTTCGTACACAGCCCACCACACTGAGTTGGCAGGGCTTTCCATTCACGCCTTCCTCCTGGAGATAAAAGGAAGTCCTGACTTGACATAGCAAGTAGAAATGCTGTGCTGTTTATTCTATTCCTGGTAAAAGTAAACACATTTTTGTACAGTTTCCATACGTTTGATCAAGTGGACTGTTCTAGAGACGCATCAGTCCTGCGGCAGCCAGTGTCAGAAAGGTGGGAGTTACGGAGATGGTCCTAGACCTGCCTGAATGGGGTTTGTGTGGTTTAGCCTAAGGACTTTGTAGAACAAAGAAACCTAGAAAATAGCGTGATAAGCCAACCAGAGGTGTTGATCTTGATCACCGGTTTATATAAATCTCTCACAGAATCTTGTTTTTTAAAAACTGTTAATCTTTTTTGAACAGATAACAGTGTACAATACCATGTAGTGAAAATCACTTATTAAATGAAGAAATTGTTAAATCTTCTCGGTGTCAGTTTATCGCAACGTATACACTACTGCTATCAGAGGACTGACTTAGGTAAATAAATTGTTCTGGAAATGCACAAATTCTTGGTTTGGATTTGTCTCAGCTGCAAGCACTAGAGGTATGTTTTTAAACAGGAGGGTTGGATTCAGCTCTGGTTCTGGAGCTTTAATGCACATATTGCCCTTAAATACAGGCACCCTCCCATCAGAGGCAGGGAGTGCAGGCATGAAGCTCCCGGAGCTCTTTGTGCGTTGCCGGGGATCTGCAGGACTCTCAGACAAGTCGGAACGCTGCAGTTCAGCGAGGGAAGACGCTGGTATCTGAACTTCTGTTTTTCACAGCGCTGTGGTCAGGGTAGCGGCAGCAGTTCCCAGAGGTACGCGTGCGTGGGAGGACTCACTCATCTCGCCTCGTGTTTATCGTTCTGTGTTTTGAGTGAGGTTTGCCTTGAGTACAAGGGGCCATGGACTATGAGGGTTGTAGCTGAGGACAGGACCAATTTCCTCTGGTTCTTAATTAAAGAACTGTAAATTCTGGGTGAAGAAGGGAAGTTGAGTAGACTTACCCCTGCTCTGTTCCATTCGCAAGGCTTGGTGCACACCAGCTAAAGCAGGTTGAATTGCAGGTGGTGGATGAGGTGTGATGCCAGCTCTGGGCAGTCCACTCTCACCCTTGACAGGAGTGTCCCATATCCCTTCATCTGCCACCTCCTTTCATGTGCCATCTGGAAAATACTGAAAGATTTTTAGAAGTCAAATGAGGTGGCTTGTTGAGTCTCTTCTAAAATGGCCACTGTGGTGAGCTTCTAGTGCTTGGTGGGGTCTGATTATGAGGGAGTTTGTCACTGAAATGCCCAGCTCAGATAAGCCACCTGCTCTGTTCTGGTGTCCTGCTTAGCAGGTGAGTTTCCCTTCACTTCTGGAGTGAGTGGAACCTTTTTGGACAAGAATGCATCTTCTGGGCAGTCCCCAGCCATTGATTTTGGTTTCTAATTTATTTCTGAGCCAAATCAAAGAGCCTTTTTCCTCCTCTGAAGACTTCCCCCCCCCCCCCCCCNAACCACCTCTTGGTAACTTTTGATGAGCTCATTAGATTAGTTCAGAGATTGCCATTAAAGGCTTTCTCACAAACTTACTTTCACCCTTTAAATCACGTTTGTGTTTTTTCTTTATAGCTCTATAATTTTTCTTCCTCCTTGTAAAAGTCACCTGCATGTCTTTTATTGATCTGGTGAATAATGGAACACATATGGAACCAGTTTTTATTTTACTTGTATCTAAAGGAATGCATTAACCTGTCTCCACAACCATTAGCTCACCCATCATTCTGTGCGTCACCATGTCACACCTTTTTCCTCTGTGACTTGTTTTTTCTCTCCTCAAATGCAGTTTTAGTGACACACGTGCCTATTCTGGGCTGCGTTTTCTGCTTGGCTGCATTCCCCTTGGGTGGCTCATGTACCTCGAGCTCCCCAGCTGCTCGGGCTGAAGGAAGTCTCACGGCGCCGTGGTGGAGGTGGAAAGGTTCCTGCCACGCCACAGGGGCAGGAAGGAAGGGAGACCTTGCTGATCTTGCTACGCGTTGTGATCAGAAGTTGAGGCATGTTTTATGCCTCTTTGTTGGGGGTAGGGGTTTTTGATCAGTGGAGGGAGAGGAGTAGCAGCTACCAATTTCCTATTGTTTTTCTATAATGACACTTGTAGGAACATCTGCTTTACGCGTGGAATGGAGAGACCAGCACGTGAGCTGAGGCCCTTTTTCCTGCAGCACTTTCCTGCTGGCCCAATGCTTCACAGAAGTCACGAAGGACAGGCGGTAGCAGGCCTGGCTGAAGATCTCCACAAAAGGTAGCAGGAAAGTTGTGATAAACCCAAGTTCTCTCCAGTCCTCATCTTGTGCCTTTTGCGGTATCCCCAAGACTAACATAAACATGTTACTCTGGAAAAGAGTGGTAAGATGTGAGGCGCACTTTATCGATTTGGATGTTAGTCTAGAGCGCAGCACATTTCTCTGAAATGAAATGAGCGCTCTTTGCCATCTAGCTGTTGAAAGGCAGTTTTTCAGCACAGGTCATCTCTGGTTGTTCCTGGTTTGCTTTCAGATGTGTCGGTGCTATCGTGGCTTTCAGTCCTGAGTCGTTGGGTGAAGCTGCTGTACTTAATAACCGACAACAAAACATTAATTTTGCTTGCAGTGTAAGACCTGATCCCCAGCGGCACTCAGGCCTCTGTGGGAGTATACAGGTGTTCTGGACGCACAAGTCCCTGACGTGTATGATGTGGTTTAGACGCAGGTTTAAACTCTGGCCGACACTAACTGTTGAACAAGAACTGGATCTAGAAAAGAACATTTGGGGGCGCAGCAGCGTCAGGCCCCTGAGCGTTGCGAAGCATCGGGACCCCCCAACCACAGCACCTGGGCCGTGGCGGGACGCTGGAGGGGGCTGAGCTGCCCCTGTGCTGCCCCACAGGCCCCCAAGGTGCCACCTAAAGCAGTTCTTACTCAAAGTTGTGGCTTGCAAGGTATGAGACAAAGCGTGCTCTCCTCGGGGTTTTCAGGCAGGTGGTGAGTTCCCAAGGTCAGGCCCTTTCCAAGCAGTTGGGTTTTCTGCCCTTCTTGCTTCTGTTGAAAAGGGCTTGAGCCTCAGGGGTTTCAGTGTTAGAAAACATCTTTCTGGTCTCTTGTTTTCATGGGCATTTGTTTTTGAGTTAAAAAAAGCTCTTTTTCTTTACAAGATGCAGCCCAATCCCTTCATTCTACTGGCCATCTTCTGTCCCTGTTCCCCTTTGACTGCAGGTGACCAGCACTGACACCCAACAACATCAGTCCCTCCTGTGCTGGTATTTCACTGCCGGGAGCCACCTCTGCCCCAAGGCTGGTACCGACATCCTGCCCGGGGAACAGCAGCTGCTGACGGTGCTGAGGGTGGTTCTGAGCTCTGCCCCGGGCCTTTGGGGAGTCAGCGGTCCTGACCCCTGTCATCCCAGAGCAGAGCGCTGAGACTGAGATTAACAGGTTCGGCTTGTCAAAAAGGGTGCTGTTACTGTAAAAATAAGTATAGAAACTGTGAGTTTAGCCCACCGGCAGGCTGGGAAGAAGCTTAAGGTGAGCATTCCCCGGCTCCAGTCCTGTAACACTGGATTCACCCTTAAATCACAACCTGCCACCAGCCTGGTCCTCACCAAGAGCTTCATGGCTGTCCTGGCAGTGTCTCCTCCCGCTAGGCTGACGAGGCACGTCACGTTTGTGGTTAATGAGCAGCCCCTCGGAGCTCTACATGCATGTACTGATTGTTGGGATTTTGTTTAAATTCTGAGGATGAGGCTTCACATTTGTGATCGCTCCGGTAGCTCTGTTCAGCAGCTGTGCTTGGGGCCAGGGGAGCCCACACGGCATGGACATGACTCAGCTTTTGGGGGGAAGCAGAACCTGCCTGTTTTTTCCTTAAAACCTGCACTCCTTACTGAAAAGGGCATCCTGTCTGTTGAGCTCTCAGGAGAAGACCTGCCATCCACAGTTCATGTCCCAGGCTGGTGCCTTCCACCAGTAGCTGATTGAGCTGGTGTTTACTGGAGTCAGCTGAGACCAAAATGCCTTAATTAGCTGGAAACTCCCAGGATAAAACTCCCTGCTGCTGTTCCGGGGTTGTGCCTTTGCTGTCCCAGTCCCGGGTGCCCAGCTGATCTCTGCAAGTAGGTGGTTTGGGGTGATGGTCGAGAGATGGGGGTTTTGGAGCTCCAGGAGGGCATTGCCTGTGCTGATTCCCCGTGGCCCCGGGGAGGAGGATGATGGGGCCGGGCCTTTGCACTTTGGGAGGAGGCGCTAGAAAACGTTCATGTTCCAGGAAAAGTTCTAGGCACAGTCTCCAGGGAGAAACTCTTTCCAAGAACCAAATGTCTTCATGCTTTAAAAGTGCAAAAATGGAGAGACGTTTCATAATTAGTAATATTCCAGGTTTGTTCCGGGAGAGGTGCAACAGAGGTGGGTCCCTGATCCTTTTTGCAGCTGAGTTTGCTCAGGGCGCTTCCAAAACCAGCTTGTGTTTGGAAGATGGGGGGAACCCTAAACAAGAAGAGGGTAAACACTGATCAAACACGAGCCTATAAATGGAGACAGGTTAATCCAGCCCTAATTTCTAGGGTTTACGCTTCTGTAATCCTTCTGATCCCTGGACCTCCACCTACTTTGTGGGACTAATCCATGCCCTGATCTCAGCAGAGGCTTGCGATTTCATTTCATGCCCATCCTGGACATCCACTCGGTTTGTCGGGTGGGCTGCGGGGGCTGACTACAAAAAGTTTAAATTTTTTTTTTAAAAAAAGAGAGAAACAAGTTGTTTAAACTCCATCCGGCGTTGTCCTGTTCCAGCAGCTCCCGCTCAGGGACGGGAAAAATAGCTGCGAAAACGGAAAACGTCAGAGCGGGGAGTGGGGACCCGGGGACGGGGGCCCGGGACCCGCTTGGAGCCTTTCCGGGCGCGGTGGGGAGGGAGCGACGGGGCTGGGCCGGGGCAGCGGGGCCGCCCCCGGCCGGG
>VZSF01004974.1:5250-26427 GCA_013398295.1 Chionis minor
GAGGCCGCTGTGCCGCCCGCGGCGCCAGCCGGCCGTTAACGGTGGCGGGGCGGCAGCGGCCGCCTCGGGGCCGGTCCCGGGGGCGGGGGGCGCTCCGGTCCCTCCCGCGCAGGAGCTCCGGGGTCTTTAAACGCGGCCCGTTCGGATGCGAGCCGGGGGAGCCACGGGGCCGGGCTCGGGGTGGGCAGGCGGGCGGCCCACCGCGGGGTCAAGGACATGGTGCTCGTCCGTTCCCCGGGAAGCCTGCCCGGGCTTCCCGCCGGTACGGCCGCGGGGTCAGGCGTCTGTCGGACACCGTGCGGCAGGAAGGGTGGGACGGAGGAGCGGGGAGGCGGTCGCAGGGTTAACACCTGCGGCTGGTAACGCCTGGGCGCTTCGGAGGGGCCGCGTCTCCTGGCGGGCTGCAGGGCGCCCCTGCAGAGCTCTTGCTGGCGTTTCCCCCCTGCTCTGAAGCAGTTTTGGTCAGTAACCGCGTGCCCTCTGCTCCTTCACCTTTCCCCCTGCACTACAGGTACTAAAGATGGGCCGTCGAGCCCGACAGGACTTCTTTCCAGACGAAAATCTCAGCAGGAAGAATTCCCCGTCTGCTTCTCTCGGAGAGGTGGGTGTCCTGTCAGGAGAACCTGTCTGGAATCCTGCTGGTGTTTCCAGTGGGGAAGTCTTCGTTCCTTCTGAGGTTCTTTCCCGCATGGTGTGCTCTGTCTTTTGAAGTTTGTCCTTAGAGTTGGGACCCATAGGACCGCCCTGTCCCTTTCTGGGATTGCCCTCTGCACGATGTGTAATTTTCACACAGGGTCATATACAGGGCTGTGGTTTCTCTTGTGTGAGGTATGGAGAGTAGAATCAAACAGGACTTGGGGCCTCTTCCTCCTGTACATGCGTATCTTCCATGGGAATTAAAAAATGAGCAGGCATGTAATTTTCTGACCAGTTTTGCCACCATCTATGGTAGCAAGACAGAGTACAGGTAAGCAGATGCCTTACTTTTGCACTTTGCTTTCGCTAAAGCCAGAGTACAGTATCTGAGATGGTCAGTATCGAGTTTGTATAGCGACACGCTTTTTCCTTTTCTCTGTGCACAGGCTACAGAGGTCATGCTAGGAGCCAGCTTTGCAGCATCCGAGACTTTGTGTTGTGGGTAATCACATGCAAACTCAGTTCCCGCTTGACTTTGGAGAAAAACTTCAGTCTGTCCAGTCTGTTCTGTCAGTACATTTTCACAAAGCAGAAGGTGGTCTGGACCCCCTGTTTCACAGGAGAGTGTGGCAACATCCTGTAATACAAAGGAAGATGAATTCTGAAGCCTTTCGGTTCGCTTTCTTCCTTACCACTGCAGAATGCTCAAATTCTACTTGGAAGTTTGCTCTCTGACGTTAGCATGGCTTCTTCACAGGTATCTCCTGCTGGAAGGAGCCCCTGTCAAGAAACGACATGCTCCCTGACCTCTTCAGATTGACAAGTGATATTGACAAGATATTGACAATGATATTTGTTTCAATGAGATGATACTTAGCTTTTTGCAACGCTAGTAGTGTTCTCTGGTGTACCATATCCTTGACTTCTTTAAATTGCAGAACTACTTTGCCCCACTTGCCACACTGGCATCAGCTGTGCTTCAAGCTACTGTGCTCAGAGCCCTGGGACTTTCTGTCTTGGGAGTGGCTACTCCCTGATCCCTTGTGCCATGACAAAACTCTCCTGTTACACTGAATAGTTGTGTCCCAGCCATCTGTGCCAAAATGGTTTTGTGGGGGAATATTTCCTTGGAGTCCCTACCATGCTGTTGAAAATACAGTGTTACGGCTTAGCTTACGATAACACCTCACAGAACAGGGTGGGGTTTTTTCTGGAGAAGGTGTGCTCTTTTCTCTTGATAGGCATAATGGAGAATTATCTCCCACCTATGCATTCTCCCTTCCCCGGGTATGCTGGAGGAGTTCGGGAGGGATTCCATGAGGGAGTTTGCGGAAGGCATAATTTAAGAAATCGTAATAACCGTGGGCCTCATAGGTAAAGAAAGTCTTAAAGAAACTGGCTGGTTGTTTAAGTGGGTGTAATTATTGGTTGGCCTCCAGATTAGGGTGGCTTACTGTCAGATTGTTCTCTTACTGGAACTGGCCGTCCTAGTTCATGGACTGATTCCCTGGTTAGGAAGAGACCAGTGTGTGATGCAGGGGTATGGCTGAATGACCGTAACTTACTGCAGTTGTACTTGGTGTGTCTTGCATCACAGCCATTATAATAGCTGGGAAGAGATCGTAAAGGCTCCAGTCCTTGGGCACCCGTGGAGAGGACTGAGAAATAGTTACAATCTTCTGTTTGAAAAAAGTGAGCTTTTCAGCAGCAGAAGGGTGAGGCCTTCCACGCCTTACAAGCTGCAAATATGTTATTACTGGATCTTAACCACCAGGAAGAACCGTTTGTGTCAATAGTCTCCCCTCAGACAGTTCTTTGTTGCTAAATGTTGCTGTTAACTGAAAACCTTGGAGCTACTGGAGAAGAGACAAAATCCACTGTAAATAATCTTCAGCCTTTTTCTTTGCTCCAGAGTTGGAGGCTTCTCATACACAATCATGTTTGATACCAAAGTGAGCATTTAATAGAACTAATATTGTTTTTTCCTTCACCCTAGGTTGGCAATCACCTTTTACTTTTCTTGGCTTGCCTCCAAGTGGTGGGGTCAGCTGTTACAATGGATGTCTCATTCAGCCATCTGGTCATCTTGAAACTTTTTCAAGGAACCTTCCCAAAAGAAACAATATATTTGCAAAATTAAAAAAAAAAAAAACCAAAACCAAAAAACCAAAAAAACCGCCCTACTTTTTTCTGGAACTGGCAGTAGTGGAGGAGGGTCCATGTAATTAATGGAGGTTTTATTCTTATTACAGATTTTGAAGGCAAAGGGGTTTGTCTTAAACCTTTGCTGTTTTCACATCTTCTTGTGCAGTTTCACATTCAGGATGGTGGTTCTGCCCTCAGTAGTTTCTCAGAGTTTTAAAACTGTTTTAAGATTCGCCTTGACTTTTTTTTTTTTTTTGGTGGTTCCATGTCAATCCACCCAGTTTCCATCTAGCTCATATTTCTGGTTTGAACGTATCATTTGTGCTATTGTTCTGGTCTTTTCATGACACTGAGAACCATCCAGGAAGTGTTTTCCAGTCAGAGCAGCTTGCTTGAAGGAAGCAAAAAGTACCTGTCTATCCATGTTTCAACATTTGGGCTTATTACAAGGAAATTCACTTTGAGGGGTGAACAACTCATTTAACATAATTAAAAAGATCTTTGTTTTGAAGTCAATAGGCAAATCAACTGACTTGGAGCATAGATCTTATCAGATTACTGCTGATCTCTCCTTGACCTGGGCTTTGTCTTCCAAAAGAGACTCTAAACAACGGTACATCTCCTCAACTGTGTGTCTTCTCTCACAAATGTGTTGTTAAAACCTCCTTCCTTAGGGCACAACTGCAACCTCTTGTGCCTTGTAGCCTAATTTACTTGCCCAAGCTCTATGAAAACAGTATGATAGTATCTTTTCAGTGCCTGTTGTGTGTGTCTATCTCCCACAATAAGTTCCTTAACTACAGCGATGTATCTGTAATTCCTCTGCCCAAGTCTCTATTTGATAATTCCCATTCCTGTGTGGAAGTGTCTGCATTACCTTCAAATTTAGACCTCTGTCTCTTCAAGGGGCTCACTAAGGGTCACAAAACTCACAGTCTGCCATCTGACATGCAGAGCATTCCTGGCTTTTCAGAAGTGCAAGTACTAACAAACTACACTTCAGCTATGTATTGTTTCATGAGGCAAGAAGGAACATGATTATTTGCTGTAATTGGCGCAGTCAGCATCCTCCTGCAGCAATGGCTGTGCGTGTTCCTGGCCTTTAGAGCTCCTTGGCAAATGGGCAGGCACTTCTTGGGCACCCAGGGGAATATGCTGTAAATGGGAATTCCTAGAGATAAATCTGCTCGCTGCATGCCAGAACTCCACATTTCAAGCATTCATTTTCAGAGGGGTAATATATCCATTTTTCCATTGGGAGGCCTTTCCCATCCCCTGGCTTGATGTGTTACTTTTTACTCATCTTGATGCTATCAAGTTTCTGACAAAATGGGACAAACTCAAGCTGGTCGTGTTATTTGTATAATGGGAGGGGCAGATCATATAATGAGATCTGTTGAAGATCTTTGCTGTCCCATCCTACCAGGACTTCTGGACACTTTTGTAGAATAAAAGTCAAACTTTTTTCCTGGCTCTAACATCACTGCATTCAACAGCCTGACTGCTGGCTTGGTGACATCCACCAAAAGAAGCCGTTTGGCCAGGTTTGGAGCTCTTGAGGAGATTGATTTGGAAAGCTGAGTGGAAAAGCCTTTTTTTAAAATACATCAGCAAATTTTTCCTTTTTTTATGTCTCCTCTCAGCAAGAGTGAACTGTTTGCTGTTCCTTAAGGAATCAGTATGTGAAAGTATTGTAACGTTATCCTTCTTCTGCAGTCTGTTTTCTCTTCATCGTACAGTGAGGGGATTCCCTTGGGACATTGTTCAAGGCTTCCTTGGTTTCTGCCTCTCACAATCTCATTATGATGTTGTTGGTGTCTCACTCGCAGCACTTTGTAGATCCTTTGAGTGGAGACTGCTTTAATAGGCAATATGTCAGCCTAAAGCATGGGGGTTTTCGAGGGTGTGTTGAGAATATCTCCACACAGGTAGCACAGAATCACTTTCATTTTATATCAGGATTTGCCCAAAAATCGTCTTAAGTTCCTTACTGATTCTTTTCCCCATGTTTCACCGAAGTCTGGGGAAAGGCTCTGTGCTTCCACTTCTGAAAGTATGTTCTTCTCAGGTTGTTGTACCTGATATTTGTGAGCTTGTGTATGTAGTTGTGGGTTTGGGGTGATAGTTAAAAGTGATCATTTCTGTGCTGTAAAAAATACTTTAGTCAGGATAGATTCGTGTAGACAGACAAAAGCTTGGGCCACCTCCACTGCATATTGGAACGATGTTCCCACAGATAAATTTTGCAAAGCAGCTGTTTGGACTTCCACCACCCAGCTTACAAACACTCCTGGCAGTGATTCTTTAGGCTGACATCCAGGCATCGTTTAAATAGGACTTGGTTATCTAAACCAAGTGAATAAACAACTCCAATTCAATTGCTGAGGGTGAAACCCATGTGGAAGATTGCTCAAAGAAGTGGTTTTTTAAATGCTTTTCCAACATGTGTTGTCCAGCTAGATTTCCTTCTGTGCTACTGCAAGTCCTGTAGCACTTGAGCTCCGTACATTCAGAGAAGCTTAGGTCATGTTGGGCCCCACAGAAGCCTTTCTGCTCTCTGGTGTGGGAACAAGTGGGTCCCTGGCTGACAGATACACACTTCCAACAGATTTTAGCAGTTGGGTGAATCTGATTTAACTTTTGCTGCTCACTGATACAGACATTTCTGTGCCCCAGCTCCCCTAACCCGCATGTAGCCTCCCTCTGCTCCTGTCATGATAAGACTGTGAGACCAGATGACAGATGACTAAGTGGACTCAGATACCAAACCACTTTAATCAGAGATATATGAAATTTATTAATCACATGGCCTCCCTGTTCCACAGGAGAAATGATGCAGTCCGGAAGAAAAGGTGGATTCGTGTAGTGGTTCCAGATGTCCTGTGTGTACACCTGGTGCTGGGTCATGGGGTACCCTAGATTCTCTCCCTGACTGGTTCTGAACACTGTCATTTCTAGGACTGTGTAGAGATTACTGGATTCTTAATTGCCTCCTTCTTGCATTTGGTGCCTAACAACTGGTTGTCACCGCTCCTGGTACTGTCAGTCTGCTCATCAGAAAGGTTTTCAACCAGTTTGCGACTTTCACAATGATTAACAGGCTGCTTTCCTTGAGTTGCTCATTTAGCCCATGACTAAGCTACTCCCTTATACCTCAGGGTTAGCTAAAGTTCATCTACTAAAGCTAACACTGTTGTCAGCTAGGTCTGTCTTAGCTAACTGCTACAGCTCCTGCTCCCACTGGAGAATCTGGCTTTGGCTTGAAAAAGAGTAGCTCCTGAAAAAAGGGCTGCAGCCTGCTACGGTCTATAACCCTCTGTATGATTGGTCCAGTATCATTTCAGGTCTCTAGCATGGTTGCAGAGCCTATCCTTACAAGTCTTTCTAGCATCCTATGCACCTGAGTAATTTGGTTTTTCTCATGCTGTAGGGAGAAGGGACTAAGTCTTCTCTCCTCTTGCTGTCATTTCTAGGTTTCTTTCCTTAGTATGTCTTTCAAGACTCTGATTGCTAACAGGCTTTCCTGCCTTTGCAGTCAAACAGGCATGCTTTGTAGCATCACAGTTGGTATATACATAAATGACCGGATATAAAATCTCACAACGGTGGGATGAACTTTGTACTGTGTTCAAGTGAATAAGGTTGCAAAGCATATGCTGTGGAACAGCCGTTCATAACAATCTTCAAGCTATTTTGTGCAGGCTTCCATAGTTCTTCCTTTTAACTTCTTCCTCTCTTTTTCCTGATCCTTCTAGGATGAAGACCCTGAGGAAGAGGTTGACCACGTAAGACTAGAGGCTTTCTAGGTAGATGCTGGCTCCTCTGAAGGGGACTAGAAGGACTAACATATTCATGTGTCTGGAGACTACCTTAAGAGGGGACTCTTGTACTTGGGAATAAGACAAAGTTTATCTCAGATGCAGTGCCTTTCCTGCATCCTCTGTTGCTGTTGCTGACAGGTTTTTTTATTATTGTTGTAACAGCTGCTCTTATCAGCTGCTGCATCTTGTTCTGAGGTCACAGATGTATTTGTGGCCATTGGAAAGATACTGTATTTTCATTTAAAAGCAAGGACATAGCAATTGGCTAATAGAGTACAAAACCTTATCGAGGCTACATTCGGTGTCCAGTATGGTTAGCTTGCTCCCATAACACGAAAACTTGTCTTCAGGGATTATGAAGTCTTGCTGGTGTCCCAGAGGAGAAGGCCAGCTAGTAGTAACAAGGACGCATGCCTTTGTATTTTCTGTGAGTCTTTCCTTTTTATTGCACCAGCACTGGAATGTTAATATCTGTGGTGAATAGGGTGGCATGGTGCTTCTTACCAGGCTCCTGTTATGCAGAGAAAAGGAGAAAAAGTATATCCTTTCTTGTCCTGCAGCAAAGCTAAAATACGTCTCAGCATTCATTTGGCATTAGAAGCCAGGGAGGTGCTGTTCAGAACAACCTGGGAACTAGTACCTGTTTCTGTTACAGTTTTTGGGCTAATTGTCTTGCACTCTTTCTAACCATGGATTTGTTGTTGCTCAATTTTTTCCTGGCTAGAGTTGCTCTCTGTATATGTTAGAAAATTAAAAGCATTCTCTCCCGCACTCTTAATTCCTTCTGCTGAAGCACCAGCCCAGTACTGGTAGCATAGTAGATTCACTTGTGAAATTTAAAGCCCAGAAAAGAAACCTGTAGCACCCATCTCATTAATTCTGGCCTCAAAAGTGTATGCTCATTGCAAGGAGTCAAGACTATTCAGATTAGCTCAGTTTTCTCTTGGTAGTGCTAGAGATGATATTGTAGGAATGATCCACTGGGTTTATTCATCAGTGATAGATGGTTCAGGACTATGCCCAGAGCACTTTTCCATTTATCAGGCAAAAAGAGACCTGCCACTGATGGGTATAGTTTTGGGAACTGGTTACCAAATAGAAATTTTTCCTGATAATTGATCTAAACTTCCCCTCCCCCGCACTGGAACCAGTCCTTACAGTCATTTCACTGGAACTAATTCCACCTCTATACAGTGCCCTAAATCATTGATTCCCAAGGTCTGCTGTACTGAGTGGTGGCTGGTCACATGCCACAGGCACCTTCTTGCTCCTGGCTGCTAAATTTCATTAAAATAACTAAACTGATGTGACTCTTGCACATAAGCAATCGTTGTTGCTTCAGGGATGTTATGCAATGGTGCCTGGCAAGGAGGTTTTCTTTAGTATAAAGTGATCCCTGCTTTGAAATCCTTCTTGTTCGGATAATTCCTGCACCCTTTATGCAGGCTTTTGCTCTTAAGCATCACCGTCACACTTTATAGTGTTTTTCCATTGGTAAATGCCTGCAAAAGGTAGCAGAGTGGTTAACTGAGTGTTGAGAAATCTAACTGATCAGTAAGCTGCTTGTAACTTAAAATACTATATGCTTACAGACTTCTGTTAATTTTATCATAAGTTTCTTCCAAACAAATTATCTGTGGAACTTTTTATTATAAAGTGTGATCCAAAAGTTGTTGCAGCATATCCCTCCCTTAGTCATTGCCTGGCCAAGCTGAAATACTTGGCTTCTTGAATCATTTGTCCGAAGTTGGCCCCTTTGTCCCCCTGATGGCTCATGTAACCCTTCTCTGAACTCCCTTTGGGCTGTGCTGAGTGTTACAATCTGAACTCTTCCTGGATTTGGTCCCTTTCCTCATGGTGTGCTGAAGATACTTTGTGGCTGCCCGAATACTAGCAAACAGTCCCATCTGGGCTGTCGGTGAGAACGTACCTGCTGAAGTCCTGCCCTCCAGCCATCTGCCTGCTCTGAGATTTGTTTTGCATCCCCTGGCAAACCGCTCATCTTGGATCTGAATTTTTGCCAGTTGAATCACTCATTTGGCTGCACCTTCCAAGGCTGCCTGGGACATTTAGCCAAAGGCTGTAAGGCTGATCAATGGTATAATAAAGGGTGTATCCTAATATCTCAGTTAATTTGCAGAGGCAGAATAGGCAGGAGGAGTATGAACATGGCTGTGAGCCAAGATTTTGCTGGGTTCTCTTCTTGACTTTGCCACGGGTTTGCTTTCAGGCCTTGGAGAAGTCCCTCCTCTAGTTTGCTTTAGTGCCCATCTGAAAGGAGGGCTAGAGCTTTATGCAGAAGAACTGTGGGGGTTCCATAAACACAGGTCCCCAGCAGGATTTAGATGCCTTATCCTCATAGCAAAATCCACAGGCTGTACTGGGTGCCCGTGTAGTATGTAGACAGTCTCAGGATGGGCCTGGTGGTAAAGAGTGTCTGGGGACTGCAGTGTATCTGAAATCCTGTCCTTCGTGGAGTTCTGGCCCCATTCTGAGAGCTCTAGGAGCACATGTCCCTGCACTAGCAGTGAGTGATCCTGATCCCCATCCTGTGTTTTGTAGCCTTCAGCAGTGGAGCAGGGCTTTTCCTTGCCTTTGGGGACTTCCGGGAATGCAGGTGTTAATTTTGATGTTGAAGCCACAGGCTTTATATATAAACTTAAAGATTAAACTCACCATCTGCTTGCCAAGCTGGAAGGTACTGATTTTATTGTCCTCTTCCTCCTCCTGAAAGATGTATCGAGTAAAGTTTCCCACCTCCCTAGAGAATGATATATATAATGACAAAGCTATGAGCTGTTCTGGGTCTGAGAAGGTTCTCAGTCCTTTCTGCTGAAGCTGCTGTGCTTTGCAAATGGAACTGAAAGAGTTTTGGGGCTGCAGGGAAGGACTTTCTAACTGAAGGCAACGACATTTGAGTGGGAAGACATCCGTTCCAGTCCTAATGAGTCCAACTGGGACCTTGTTCTCTAGTTGTGCTTTGGTAGATATGCCATAGGTGGTCTCAAGGTTCTTCATGGACTAAAGTGGGGAAAGCATCTGAGTTCTGAATCTTAGCCAGGTGGATGCTGACCTCTGTGACACTACATCACTCAAAGTTTGAGCCATGACATGCTTTAAGGCAACAACTGAAAAGAGGATTTGAGGATCTGACCTTTCTAGAGGGACAATCAAGTCCTTCTGTAGTTCTAGTTCACAGTGCTTTTAAAACAAGTTGCATGGAAAAATGGGCCGTTGCTTTTTAGGTTAAGACAACACATCAGGAACAATGAATGTTTGTTGGAAGAACAAATATAAAAGAAATTTAAGTACCTGAAATGTGAAGCCAATTGTGGACTTAAGCTGCCAGCTTGCCCAGTTCGGTGGGGTTGTTTGAGTGAATGTATTTGCATCCTAAAATACAGTGCAGAATGATGCAGCAATCCCCTGGTGAGAAGGAACCTGCACTGTCCCTGGGGAGGTACCAGTTTGGTTACCAGAACTACCTAAAGCTAGACTGTTTCCAGACTCAGTCTGACTCACATGGATCCTGCTTGCAGGTGTGTCTGCACCTGTGGTGTAGACGTGGCCTGGGGCTTGATATGATCAGGGCCTTTAATCAGAGCGGTATTTTCCTGACCCAGTTCTTACCCTTGCACAGTGGTTGGCACCCAGCTCCAAACTCTCATTCCATTGTCTGGTCTGGTCTAGATCTGCCCAGAAGCCACCCCCAACAAGTGCTCCTCCCCACATCCCCTGAAACTTAGAAATGTGTGGCTGAGGAGCTCAGCACTGGCTGTACCCAGCTAGGTGCTTGCTGAGGGACCTTATTTGTGTTAAAAAAAATCACAGTGGTTTAGGCACTGTCCAGCCACTCCAGTTCAGAGAGTTCACAACCTAAGAAGTTGTGTATAATTGTAATGCAGTCCTTTACTCCCCTTTTTGTATCTACAACTTGCATTGCAGTGAGATCTAGAGAGTGTTGGTGTGTAGCTGGGACAAAAAATTCCTATTCCCAAAGACCTTACAGTCTGACTGCGTTGTTTTTCTCTAGCATCCTGTTCTCCCCTGTGATATTCAGCTTGTAGAAGAGTCCTCACAAGGGGTTAGCTGCATTTTGTATATGGCACGTTGCCAGGGTTTTGCCTTCTTAGGCATGCAGTTGGGAGAGGGGTGGACTGGCAGTAGATAGCTCTTGAGACAACTGGCATCTCTGAGAACCTGGGAGGGTTCTCTGAGGCAGAATTTCCTGTAGCTATTGCACATTGCGAATGCCCTCCTATTTGCGTGCTTGTCCTGGGCTGAATTTGTCCCTCCATGTCCCAGAATTTCAGTCGTCTGTTTGGATTCTTGCATTGTGCTAATAAACACCCTCCACCAAAAGGGAACCAGCATCCAAGGAAGCATTGGCTTTTTTACCTACTTCCATTTTACAGGGGTTGCTCCTTTTTTTCCAGTGGTCTTCTGGTTGCTTGTAGAAATGCTGGACTCCCAGCCAGTTCCCGGGGACCGCTCAGCTGGAAGTTGGCCAGATTCTCCAGGAGGAATCTAAAAAATGCAGCTGAACTTTTGTTCCCTAATTAGGCCAACTTCCCCAGTGTGAGCCCCAGCACTGGATGGCCTGGAGCTCCCCAAGGCCTTGCGCTGCCTCTCTCCCGTGCACCCCGAGTGGCTGGCCAGCAAGGCAGTTATTTTCAGCTTTCTGAGGTTATCTACTAGCCTTTTGATGACATCTACTGAAATAGCATTTCTAGTCAGCCATGTTTCCCAGCCTTTCTAATAGTATCCTCCCTGCTTGGTTACCTTGATGTGGATTGGGGACAATCCCATCAAAAATAATTTTATTGAAAGCTTTTCCTTTTCCACACATTTCTGTCATGTTTCGAATGCTTCTGGACCCACCTAAAGGCAGCAAAACAACTGTAGGAGCGGTGGAGATGGATGGGAGGATGTCTGGCAGTATGTAGCACAAGGTAGTAGCAAACAGAGAGATGCTCGTGCCTAGGAGGGCCAGAGGGGCACTGCCCTGTAACTGGGTTGTGCGAGGATTCTACCTGGTAACCCTTTGCTCGGAGTATCAGACCGTTGTGTGCTGCCTCAGTGTTTTCATGCAGGGGAGAGCGATAACTCCTGGGACGGGTTAAGGTGCCAAATGCTGCAATGTGACAGCTTTCCTAGCACAGGTAAGCTGACTAGGTAGCTGACCATTGTTTTAGCAAAGAAGTTCTTGATGACTGTTTAACAGTACGTGCTGCTCCTTTACCTGCTGTGATAGATGACAGAGAATAGTTAAAGCCCCTCAAGAACTTTTTCTGTGTCAATAGCACTTTCTGCAGTAAATGAAGGTCAGTGACCATGAAGAAGGACAGTTTGTGTATGAAATGGAAATCCACTATTTTCTACTAGGCATTTAAGACATGCAAAAGTCCTTGGAGGGGATTCATTAAAATCAGATGCACTGCTTGAACCGTCTGTGGACATGGCAAAGAGGGCTAGCAGAGATGGGCTGTTCTTTGCAAAAAGCCGAGGCTTGCATAGATCTGGGAATGGAGCCCTTTTTGATATCATACATGCTCTGAGATTGGTATAGATTGTAAGTCTTATGTGCCTGCTTGAAAGCAGTGGGGCTATTTGACTTACAGCTCCTTAATTGGCAGCAGTCAAAACTAATTCATCAGGCTTTTTTGTGGAAATTTGCTCTTCCTCAGTCAGCGGGCCTTCAGGTGACTTGCTGGTGAAGAGGAATCTTGAGATTGGCCATACTTCTTTCTTGTTGCCCCATGGTCAAAACAAGGCACCTACAATACTGTATAAAATCTCACAGTGTTTGTATATTGGGTGCAACATAGATCCCACACATTTTAGGAGATGTGTTACATGACAGAATAAATGTATGTCCTCTGTTGTGTGTTGTCAATGTCATTTGAGTCCCTGCTTCCCTGCACAGTGTGTTCGCTGTTTCAGAGGAGTTGTCATGTTGATGAAGGTAAATTAATCCCTATTTCCAGACCTGCCTGGGAATCTGAGGGAACCAACGTGTCCGTAGTCTGCCTGTGTTGTGGTAGGTCCTAAAAGAAACTTTGTTGGATCCTCAGGATCCAAAGACACACAGGGTAGTTGCTTCCATGAGGGAAGCAACATCCAGCTAGCACCTTCAGAACTGCAGACATGATCTGACAAGTGGCCTGGAAATTTCTGCCTTAATGGGGAAGCCAAATTAGAATTCTATATCTGTCTGATAAGAAAGGGCCTGACTACAGATAAAGAAGAAGGTAGATTTTCTACTTTAAGGCAAGAGAGATGGAATTCAGGCCAGTCATTTTTCAAAGGAAGAGATAAAATAGCGATTATGGTGGTAGTATGAAAGTGTTGGTAAGGAAGGCGGCCTGAGAAATACTGGAAAAGTGCCATCATAAAAATGGTGAACTGGGTTTCTGAGAAAGAATAAAATAAAGGGCCCAGACCATGACAATCTTCCTTGAAAATGTGGACAATCTGCAGAAACTAAGATAGAGGAAATCTGGAGATAAATAACTGACAAAACTTAGATGGAAAAGAGACTGAGCAGCAAGAGTTGAGAGAGAACGCTGTTGCCAGGAGCTGGTGGAATCTCAGTGTTTTGGACACCAAACCATTTGGGTGAATAGCTTAGCTTTGCATTTAGGAACATAGATAAAAATCTTGCCCAAGTATAATATATAGGTACCAATAAGTTCTGATCATTTAAAGGCCTCAGTCTTTTTCTCCGAAAAGGTGTGTTCAGGAGCACATTTGCTCCATTACAGAACAATGTCCTCTGTTTCTGCTCCTCTCTCTCTGGGTTGATGTTCTTCCCACTTTCTGCCTCAGGCTGTTGCTTGCAGCCACAGCATCCCTGCCTGTCACCATATTGTGGCAATGCACAACATTGCATTCTCAATTGTAAATTATGCTGAGGTTTTGTAAATGTGAAAGTACATGAAGGTAAGTTTATTTACTTGACAAAAGTGCATGTGGCATGTGACCTTATTACAGCACTTTCCAGTCAACTAACAAAGAAAAGCTATTTATCCTCAACTGACAGTTAACATTGCCTTTCCTGTTGCTAGTGCTCCTGTGGGCAGTTCAAAAAGAATTACCTGATTTATTGCAAGAGGAATAAAAGGACATGTAGGTATATGTGAGGTGTTTTTCAGGGTTTGACAGACATTCAGGGTTTCCTGGTGTGTATGATCAATGGGTAGACGCTATAACATTGGCAGGACATTGGAATGAAACACCTAGATGCCATGGAGTCATGTCCCGTGCAAAGACCAGGACAGTCGTTCCCATCACCCTCTGATCTGGAGTGCCCAACTTGAGATATCTTGGATCTGAAGGCTAGTTTTGATGATGAGGGGATTAAACTGCAGGTGCATCGGAATGTCCTGGAGATGCCACATGGCCCAGGTTCTTTGGTGACATTTGTGTAACTCCATGCACCTTTGTGAGTTGTGAGGCTATGTGTTGGGAACATGGCCCGCTGGCTATCTGGGGGATGGTGTGAGGGGAGGAGGGTTGTTTGCATGGGAAGGATCTCCGTGGGAGGGAGTGTGTTTTTGAGGTAGGGGTTGTGTGTGATGGGAATAGGGATGTTTATGTGGGCATGCACACCCATATGTGGTGTGTTTTTCCCCTTTTTCCTGGGCTCTGGGTGTGTCCTGATCAACTGAATTCAAAATGCTCCTTTTTTGGCACTGTAGCCTCTTCTCTGGTTCGGCATCTTAAGAATCTGGGGGAATCATTTAAAGATCAGAAAACTCCATTCACTTAGGCCCCTGAAGGCTTCACATTCTGTGACATGGTCATTCCAGTCGACTGAGCTCTGTCCCCTGCGGATGAGCCCATATAAGGAGGCTGTTTCCTGCGTTTCACGCTCCCTGCCTGTCCCTCTGCCCTCCTGTGCTCCCTTTGCCGAAGAAAGCTGGTATTTTGGGACTGCAGCTCCTGCCTCATTCCTGCTCCCTGTTTATTTTTGGAGGATGACTATTTTTGCTTCTATCAGGGAGCTATGCGGGGTCGTGCCCCCTCCCTGCAGCAGGCAGCGGCTGCCCCTGGCAGGCTCTCTTCATTTCCCACACTCGCTAACAGTGCTTCTGCTTCAATAAATAAACATGGGGGACCCCTACCATCGGAGGTTAGCTCAGGCCCTTCCTCATCAGTGGCGAGAGGTAATTTGGCTTTTGCTCAGGGTCGACCCCACCACACATTCAAGGTCCCCTCTGTCAAGTCAAAAATCCTCAGGAGTCACCCAGCCCGTTCCCTTTCTTAATAAAAGCTGTGGGAGCCACCTGTCCCCCTGACCATTGCTCCAGCTTAGACTCCTTTGCAGTTACCATTTTTCCCCATTTTGGGGCATCTTTTGCCCAATCATCCTTTTTCATGATGGTCCTTTCACAGGTCCCCGTCACCCATCTTGTTCACTTGGCACCATCAATTGGGAGCTATATAAACTGACATTCATGCACTGGGTTTGCTTTGCCCCTCTGCTTTCACCACTGCCTGTCAGGCAGAACACAAAGCCACTGCTGTACAAGGTGCTTCAGGCAGGGAGAACTGAGCCCAAAACTGCCAGAGGCAGCAGGCAGCTCCCACGGTGGGAAATCGTGGCCCTGCTCTTTGAAAATTCCCATCATAAGCCCCAAGCTGAATTCCCGTTTTCTCTTGCCGCGCAGCAGAGTGCCACACAGGACAATGCAAGAAAATAGCAGGGAGGGTCTTCAAGCTCCAGACGAGCTGTAGCATTGCAGTGGTGGGATTCATCTCATGTTAACTAGAGGTGTTTGGTATGGCTGCCTGTATCTGAACTTGGCATCCAATCTCCTATTTCAGGCAGTGGACAAACGCAGACAGTTTTTAGGAACAATTCCTCATCTAAAACAAGATATCTAAAACTAAATGTGTAAAATGAGCTGACTTGTACCCTAGGAAGCACCTAACGCAATACCTCCCACTGAAACGTGGGCAGCAGTAACAAACAAGTTCCCAGTGAACTGTATGTTGCCAGGAGAGTGCATACTCTGTGGATCAGTCTGCTCCTGTACTGTGTGTCCTGGACAAGTCAAAGGCACGCAGACCTGGAACTTGGCAAGATACTGACTAGAGTGATAACGTCTTTTGCTTACAGAGATGCTTGAAAACCTGTCCTGCAATGTTTGCCTTCCTTTTGTTTAATGAATAAACAGCATTTTAAAAACTATCTCTCCATCTATTACTTGGTAAAGTGTTACATTAGTATGTGTGGACCTGGTGTCTCAATTGGCTTGGCTTTGCCTTGACTGGACCTGGCTGTAACACATCTCTTCTTTATTAAAGGGTCCACCACCTAAACCTCCACGCCGGCAAGGAGGCTGGGCAGATGATCCTGTACTGGCACCTACCAAGTGAGTCCTCACCTCTTTCCGTATTAAGAGGGGCTTAGACATGGATTAAGTGAACATCACTCGTTGGACTTTGTTGTCAGAGGCATTGGAACAGTTTTTCTGGATCTTGTAGATGGCCTGTGTATCCAATATCATTGTGGCTCCTCCAGACCATTTGAAGTATTGCTCTTGCTTGGTTCTGCTGGCTAATGGTCTTTATAAATTGGCCTGACGGGGCTCAGAACTGCGTACATGTTGCTGTCTGCCAGAAGCATTGTATTCCTTACCTCGTACTGTAACTAGGAGTCAAGAACGTAATAAGCATGTTAAATGCAGGAGCTGGGAGGAGGGATTTGACTGGTTGTGTCCTTTCCAGGAGAGTGACACATGGCAGTGCCCCACTGACAAGAATGCAATGAACCGTTCAGGATTTAGTGATCAGCCTTGACAGTAAAGGTGAAATTTGTCAATGTTTATGTGTGTATGGGGTTATGGTATAATGGAGATGGATGGAGATGGTCAGAGATGGGAGGAAAAAAGTACACAAATTGCAGAGTGTAGGTTGAGAAGCCTGGTGCTTATGAAGGACACCTGAGGGAAAGGAAGTATCTGGACATGGCAATAAAATGGGTATGAAAACTAAAGGACAGTTCAGGAGGAGATGACTCGGTTTCAAGCTATTTGTTAGTTTTCAAGCTGTAAAGTTATGCTGGTGTTATATTTCCTATTCACAGAGCTGAAGGGCTCAGTCATGGAGTGGTGTGAGATTGCTTGTATACATTAAGGCCTATAATAAGAGTGTCTGAACATACACTTTGGAGGCACTCTGATTTATGCAAAAGTTATGTATTTTCTTTCCTGGAACACTGAGAATGGGAGGGGACATCCAGAAAACTGTTATACAGTCAGTATTTCTTGGGAGGTGAGAAAGGTTGTCTTTATTCTGGGGCAGCCTTTCTGGAAAACAGTTCTTTTCTGGGAAAATTATCACTGTCTCTGAAGAATATATTGGCTGAAAATCTGGAGACTGGAGTAAAGCAAAGGGATAAAGATCTCAGCCTGAGCTCCTTCTGTTCCTCTCCAGTTTAACTCTGATAATGGTATTATTTTTCATAGGCTGGCTGCAGCTAGAAGTTGCCATTGCAAAGATGCATCCTCCTCAGGGTTATAAAAAAATGCCACCAATGATCCTGAATCTTTGTAGGACCAAGCACAAGCTTTATGGAATTGTGATAGCAGAAAACAAGGGTGAATTGCATTGTTTAGGAAAAAGGAATTCTGTAATAGTTGGCTAGGTGAAGGACTGGACTGGGGGTAATACAGTTACTCAGGGCTGTGCCTAATGTACCCTGAAGCACAGTGTACAGGTTCCTAATGTAACAGCACTGTGCCATGTGCTACTTCAGGATGTTTTCCACTGTTTGACATTAGCCTCACCTGATAGATTTGGAGCAGTAGCTTTCAGTGGTGCTTCTCCAGCATCCCCATTGCATGGTTTACAGATACAGCAAATGTCTGGAGTAAATGCTTCTATGAGGTTGGATGCAATTGAGCTGAAGAAACAGAACAGGAGACAGAGGGCTGCAGACCCTCCTACTTGTGAGACCCTGCACAGTGGTACATGAGATGAAGATATGCCCCTTGCTCAGTCATGCCTATGATATCATGTCATATCTGACAGCATTCTTTTCATTTGTATTAAGAGCTTTTAGTGAGTAACTTTTATGAAGGGGAGGTTTGTTCTGACTTTCTTTAGTTATAGGAGGTAGAGGGCTTTTGTACAACTAGTTCCCCTGCCTTTTCTTTCCTTCAGCTGTGTGTTCTCCCCAGGCTGATCTCTCCCTTAAAAAAGTCTGCGATGCTGCCCTGTAGGGCTGTCTTTGTGACATATCCCAGAGTAAAGCCTTCATGTGAAAAATCTGAGTCATTGGCTGATGTCATACTAAGTTACTGTAGCTTTGTTGTTTCTGTTTTCTCAGGCTCTATCTCCCCACAGCTTTTCAACCAATTTGACTCAGTTTGGAAGCCCATCAAGTTAACTTGCTCCAGTTTTGCTCGTGTAGATGTAGTTAGAATAACATGCTTCTATTGATATATTTGATGTAGGTATAAAGCACTTTTATGCCAGTGTAACTGAGCCTAAGCTGGGGAACTGTACTGCTTTAAGTAATTTGCTTTTCAGAACTGACAGGGTTAGAATCTGTGATTTTTTTTTTTTTTTTTTTTTTACTTGGGAAGGATGGGCAGGGGGGCTANACTTAGGAAGGATGAGCAGAGTGGCTACAGTTAGATTCTCTGTGTTGTATAAATATATTGTGGGTCAGATGGGATACTGCAGCCACTTGTGAAATGATCTTTAGCTGTCTCTGTTACTCTCTCCACATTTGAGGTCTAAGCTTTTAGTTCTGTTTCTGACAGATTCAGCCAGTTGCAAGCACCAATTGTTGCTTTTCCTGCAGGGATACTTAAACTCTTTTATGCTGTATTTCTAGTTCAGAGTCTTATCAATGTGAGGTGATAACTTGAAATTGTTCTCTGTATTTCTATTTGGCACATGTAAGAGTAGAATTTAATTTGCAACAAGTTTTTCTGTTTTTCTACCTTTGCTGCTCCCTCTTAGTCCCTTACCGGCCCAGCTCTTGTCATACCTAGATAAACTTGCAAATATTCTCACTGTCTTGCTGATTCTTTCCATCAGATTACTGCTGTCTCAGACTGTTGCAAGGCAGGAACGGGAGGAGGGCTCCTAAAGTTTTCCAACCTGTAATTAGTTTTGAAATTAATTCTCACAGTTGGTGTGCAAATAAGATAAAGTACTTTATGGTGAGTTCCAATAGCATTTACAAGAGTCAGATACTTAAATTCACAAGAACTATCAAAATGTCATCTTTTACTGATAAGTTTTCAAAAGTCAAGCATGGAAAGATTACTTTGGACCCCTACTACCTCTGTAGGACAGCTGTCATTGCTAGGAGTCCCATTTTGTAAATCTGGATAATGTTGAGGACTGCAGGTAAGTGTCTAAGAAAACCCTCAGGCTTGTCCTCTGCAATCAGCAAATAAATGGTGCGAAGCAGTGAAGGAATAATCTTTCTTCTTTTCTGATGGAGCCCTCAGCACCTGAATCTGCTGTATTTATTTAAATATGTACTAATATACATAAATATAATATAAATAATATAAACATAGAGAGGGAAGAATCACTCTCTATGAGAAGAGGCAGTCCCATTGCTGCCCAGGCAATGTTCTAGCCCCAGTATTAGAGGAAAGGGGACCAGCCAAGAACCTAGGCAGCCACTTGGGGCCTAGTACCCTGCTGAGATTACATAAATAATAGTAATTACAGCTGGTTTTGCTACAGAAGCAGCTCTCTAACCACTGGATGGAGCCCAAGTGCCATTCTGAACGCTGTGCTGATGTCCTTAATGACATCAGTGTTGACACTTGTGACAAGCAAAGCAGAGGTTTATCGTCAGGTTATCTCATGCATCAGAAGGAAGAAACACAAAGTGCCTGCCAATGGGAAAAGAGAATTCAGTTTTGCATACTGGTGAGGATTTGACAAAGGAGAGGTGCTTCCGAGATCCATTTAATTCCAGCTTCTGCTGAGCTCATCTATCTGACTTTCCTTATAGAATTTCTTCCATTTTTCTCCATATTAATATCTTTATTTCTTTGCTTCTTGGGATACTTCCAGTTTACTTGTGTCTTTGATCCCTTTGGTCTTGCAATCAGCCCCTTAAAATTCATCCAGTTCTGCAGGCAGCAGCTAGGGTTGTTGTGGAGTAAACACAGCTTGTTTCAGGTGGCCCCACAAGCAAAAGCCAAGTGCTGCTTTCAGTAGGAAGGTCCCTTCCAGTGGCTGCCTGTGTCCTTTCTTCTGCAGGGATCATGGCAGTTTAGCAACAGGTGCTCCAGCTACAACTGAAATTTCTCCTTTCTGACTGATAGGTCATACAGAGTTGGAATAATCAAGGCTTGTTTAGGAAAATGACCATATTGAAGTATTTTGGAACAGAAGTGGTGGTCCAGTGTCCAGGAATGCATTTAACAAGAAGGCGAATATTAAGGGCCCGTATGAAGGAAGGGTCACCTTTAGAGCAGGGCAACCCAGGCTCTGTGTAGATACCATTTAGGGCTCTGGAGGGTGGGCAATGGTGAGATTGCACCCTGGAGCTGGAGGAAGGTTGTTTAAGAGATTAAGGGATTTTATGATTCAAGGTCTCTAGAGGTAAGTAAAGTTAAAAACCTCCTGTTTCAAAAATATGGGCTTAAATTATCCTGTTTTCTATCTATATGAAATGACCCCTGAGAGTGCCTGGTTTATAGAACCTCGAGCCATCCCTGTCTTGCAAGTGAGAGTAGTAAAGTGCTCATGAGTTTCTCTATGTGACATGGTAGGGGGAAGCTTGTGTCATTGCTTCTGCCCTCTACTCCTAGTCCAGCAGTGTTGAGTTAAATCTCAGCCTGGGCTTCCCTGTGATGCTGCCGTGTTAGGAGTGGAGCCAGGCTCCTGTCTGTGGGGAAGACGGCAGCCTCACTCTGCATCTTGCAGCCATCTGTGGATGTCCTCGGTGATGTGAAGAGTATAGGCACAAAGGATCAAGGCTGCCAAGTGGAGGGGCACAACTTAGAAGGAGAAGAAAGAAAAGGAAGTCTGATTAAGTTTTGTCTTGAAGTGTCTGTTTTTGGGTTTGTCCCTGCATTGATCTGCAAGGGAATGAGGCAAGTAATGGCCCCTTGGGGACCTTCAGGACTTTCCTCTCAATGTCAGCCGTCATTTTCAATCACCCTCTCCCTCCCAGCCATTAATTTTGGCCCAGGATCATGGGGACTTGTCCATCTATCACTCCTAATTGACACTAAATGATCTGTCAGTTTATTGATGAACGGCAGGAGTGGAATTGTCACAATATATTTTACTTTCTAACAACTCCTCCTGACAATTTTACCTTGTCCATCTCACTCTCCTCACATAAATCTCCATTGGCCTCTCATTCCTTCTCCTGGGCTGATCTGGTGCCAGCCGCCTCCACGCCATCGGCACGCATCAAGGACATCAAGATGGCGGTAAGCTGCAATGTGCAGGCTCAGGGTGGGGTTTTTTCCTCTCTCTCTCTTTCTTCCCTTTCTCCTCCGCCCCCCACCTCTTTTTCTTCTTTCTTCTCTCTCTCTCTTTTTTTTTTTTTTTTTTTATAGGCTGAATTTTCCAGGAA
>VZSF01004974.1:26446-151690 GCA_013398295.1 Chionis minor
TTTTTCTTTCTTCTCTCTCTTTCTTTTTTTTTTTTTTTTTAATAGGCTGAATGTTCCAGGAATGCTAACAGGCTCTTGTCCTCTTGTCCCTCCATGTCATTGCTGGGGTGAGGTCTCCTTGGTGTTTCTGTTTAGGCTCAGTAAAGACAACTGGTGGAAAAAGGAAAGTCCCTAAAAGACAGAAGACTCACCTGAGGATCCCTCAGTACCACGACTGTAATGGTGGGGTTTTTTCCATTTAATTTTGCTTAGCGTGACTTGCAAGGGTTTCCTGCAAAACGAAAATGCTACACTTTTGCCTATTCCTGTGTCTTTGCAGTGCCCAGAGGAGCCTCGAAAAAGAGTTGGGCTTTTTTCTTTTTTCTTTTTTTTTCTTTTTCTCTTTTTTCTTTTCTTTTTTCTTTCTTTCTTTTTTCTTTTTTTCTTTTTTCCTTTTTCCTTTTTCTTTTTGTTTTTTTGGGGTTTTTTTGTTTGTTTTTTGGGTTTTTTTGGTTTTTGTTTTTTCTTTTTTCTTTTTTTCTTTTTTCTTTTTTTTTTTTTTTCATTTTCTTTAGCTAGATGTCTGTTTATTTTTCCTCTATTAGTGAAGTTTTGAGTTCTTTTTCCTGAATGATACTGGGCAATGGAAGAACTAGTAGGATTGTAGCCTCTTGCTCCCCTAGAATATGAAGCCTGCACGACAAATATGGAACAGGAGTGTGACATTTTCGGTAACAGTCTATGTAAGCTGCCGAGGTGGCAGAGTGTGCTCAGGTTGAAGTCGCTTTGATTTTTGATTGAGGACAAAGCATCTTCCTTCCTTAGTTCTCTGCATCTCCAAGGAATTTACAAACAAATTCAGGGGATGCTATCCTTGCTGTCTCAAATATTTCTAGTTTAAAAGAGCTAAACCTTGAAGAACACATGTAACTTGCAACCCTTTTGTATCTGTCAGAGCCAATGCTAAAAACTTGTCTGGCCTTTGTAGGTCACCTCTAAATTGTCTGTGAAGTCTAGCTTAATGCAGTTTACCTGTGGAAAGAGACCTAAGATGACCTGATTTACTTGCATGACCCTATTTCTCCCTCCTTCAGTCCCCCTCCCCATATAACCCCTCTACTATTCTCAAGTTCTTAATCCAAGTTCTTAAAATACCTTATTTCAGAAGCTGTTGCTCTCAGATGACAGCACAAGGTACCATACAGTAATAAATTAGTGTTTTTCATTTAAAAGTTTTCAGTGAGGCCAATCAGAAGTAAAGTCTTTGGCCCAGTACTTCAGGGTCACGAGTTTGTTCTCTGTTGTGGGATTTGAAAAAAACAAACAACCTTAGATACTTTTTCTTTGCATTCTACTTCTGTCTCCTTTATCAGTCAGTTAATTCCTTGTAACCACAAGGATCAGAAGTGTGCTTTTCCCTTTAAACGGAAAATGAAAAGCTCCTGAAATGCTCCTGTAACCTCAAGAGCCATTTGGTGTGAGACTTGGCCCTGGTGGTTACTGGAGACCGGAGACGTGATCACTTGGATAGGAGCCCTTGTTCTCAGGGAGGGAAGATGTGTGGTGGATACCTCTAGAAACTGCAGCGCTGTTTTCCCACACAGCAGGAATTTGTATTGAGTGTTGTTGTTTTTTCTGTTGCTCAGTGGGAGCTCTGAACAGCTCTGCTGGTCAACTCTCTACCAGTGAGCGAGCGGGGGAACCCTGGGAACATCTGTTACAGGGACGATGCAGTGAGTAGGCTGAGGTTCAGTGACCCCCATGAACTCTGTCAGCTTGTTCTTCCCTGCCAGAGCTTTACTCCTTTGTTGTTTCTGTTAAACAAGCCCACATATTAGGACACCACTTCTGCTAGAGATTGATTAGTGCCTCACAAGCCTGTTCCGGCTGGAGCAGGTTCGCTGCGGTGTCTGTCAGATCCCGTCCCACAGAGCGTGCCTACTCATTGCTGCATCCTTCCTCCTCCAGTGCCGTGCTCTAGGGCAGTGCATTCAACATCTGGTCCAGGTAGCCCAGGGAGCCTGTGAGGGACCAGAAAGTGGATGGTGGGACCATTAACAATTTAAAAAGAAAAGTGTGTCTGCCCCAAACACCGTTGTGGATGTAGAGATAGCTATGCACGCCGGGGCTTGGAAGTGGAGGGTTGTGGGCTAACTTCCCGTGACAGAAATAAAGGCTCATAGTAGTCCTTGCTCTGCTGAAATCGATGGCAAAACTTGCCTTGATTTTAGGAGTTGTGAAGATTAAACTCCACTTGATTTAGTTAAGGTGAATCTGGTTTTTCCAGGCTGCCACAGTCCAGGGAGAGGGGGCGGAAACTTAATCAACTGTTCAGAGCCCCACGGAAGGTGCAGTGAATAGCTGAGAAGACACCTTGTGGTAGTGCTTTCCAGCATGCGGGGTGCAGTTCCAGTTTACATACAGCTTTGACGAGTGTTTTTCTCTGCCTGTGCCTCAGCAAACAAGCAGTGACCAAGACCCACACTTGGGAAGCCAGGAGCACCGATCAGTTAGCACTTGTGAGTCATATTGGAGGGATGTAACTTAGTTGTGCCTTAGGCTATTGAACAAGCTGCAACTCGTAGCTCACCACCCACTCACTGTGGTGATGGGCACTAAAAAAACCCACTTGAGCAAGAGAGTACAATATCCTTTTTTATCTTCCTCCCCCTCCTCCCCCGCTCAGGCTTAGACCTGAATTGCTGTCTGTGCCCTAGAGGCAAAAGGCTTCACGTCTCCCCGTGGGCTGAGCCAAGCCTTGGGGCGTTGGGATGGGTCTGGTTTTGGATGGAAGCGCAGAGGCAGAACGCTGGCCGGTGACTGGCTTCCTCTGCGCTCAACTCTGCTCTCCCTTTGATCGCCCTACTCTCTCAAAACAAAACGTATCTCTGAACATCAGGACGTTCCCCTTTTCCCCCCCATTTCATTCTTTTACCAGGAGGGCAGCTTGAAGCAGCTTTCTGGCTCCACGTGGTTCAGAAAGAGAAGTGGTTGGGACACGCCGGGAAATACCGCAAACGCGCGGGCGGATGAAGTTCTGCCCCCCCGTAAAATACCTAAAACACCCTTCGATGTCGGCTTGCGGCCCCACGGCCCCACAGCCCCGGCGGTGCGCGCCCGCCCTCCCGNAGCGGCACTGACCCGCTCGGCGTCGGGGAGGGGCGGGGAGGGCCGGGCAGAGCAGAGCGGGCCCGGCGGGGAGCTGCAGGCTCGGGCGGAGGGCGGCCCGGCCGGGCGAGGGGGTGCCCGCGCCCCCCGGCCCTCTCTCGTCCCCACGCTAGACCGGGCAGTCCCGTCCGGCCGCCCCGGTGTTCGCTTTAACAAGCCGCCGTAGTGGCTTCCCGTTGCCTCCGGTGCGCCGCCCGCCCTCGCACCTCCCTGGGCGCGCAAGAGCGGCTCGGATCGGGCGGGCTTGACCTCCCCGGCACCCGGCTGTGGCTCCGCGAGGGTGCGCGTGTGTCTGGAGCTCTGATGAGCTGTGGGCATTAAAAGATTTCAAGGACATTTCCCCCCATTCATCCCAGTTATGTCCCCTGCTAAAATAGGTTAACGGTGTCTAATTAACCACTGCACATTGTCATGCTGCATAAAGATAGCATCCTGGCTGTTCTCTGAGCCCTGCTACTTTATCTCCATTTAGATCTCCATGGTAGTCCATTAAATGAGAAAGAAACAGTTTAACAGAGATGATGTCTACATTAGAACTGCCTTTCACCCTTCAGCACAGAAGTTGCAGGCAGCTCCGACGCAGCTCAGCTGTACATGAGGGGTGCGTTGAGGGGCAAAGCTTCCTTTTGTGGTTTAACCCCCTCTCATTAATGTGGAGGGAGGATTCCTGCTGGCCAGAACCCAGCAAAGACAAAGCTCGAAAGCCCGATCAGATCTATATCCTCTGCCCCAGGACACACAGCTAGGAGAGAAACAGGTATTCTGTACTAGGAGTTATAAAACGTGGGGTTATATGGGGTCTGTTGGGGTCTTGCACCCAGTTTCTCAGCTATTCAGCACCCTGAAATAGAGAGGGGGTCAGCAGCTGGTCAAAGCAAGACAGAGTACTCTGGAATTTTGGATATGTTCCTTGCAGTGGAAGAGAGTTTTAAACAGAGCTGTCCAGGTGATGGGGTCGGTCCATCTTCTTTGGCTCTCCAGATGCATTGGGCTTATCAGAAGAAACGAAAAAAACAGAGGTATCACAGTCTCGCAAAGCTGGGGGTGGCTGGTGTATAATACAGCAGACCAAATGCATTTCTGAGCGCTGCTCCCAGGATTGTATTGTTTTGTTTGCCCTTACTTGGGTGAGTTCATACACAATTGCTCACTTTGTAGGTGCTTGTTGCTGCCCTCCCTGGGCTGTGCCTCCAGCTGGAGCAAACGAATCAGGACAGTGCACTTCTTGTCACTGAGAATGTAAAAGAGAAAGAAATTTGTCTGTGCTGGCTTGAGTTTACAGTACAGTTTCTTCCATGTCTTTTTTCACTCACCACTAGAAAGCTGTGACCTTGTGGTGAATGAAGAGTGTGCTGTGTATCCAGGCCTGATATTCCTGAAGGATGAAATGTTGGTCTCAACGTGATGCAATTGGCATTGATGAGTTGAGCCAGTTCTCAGGATGGGGTACTCCACGGTGCTTAAAGCAGCATGATAACTTCACGAAGAATGCCAGCGGGGCTTTCTGTAGCACCTGCAGAACAAGGAGACAAGTCGGTGACTGGTTCTGCAAGTATCCCCATATATAGCTTAGCCCTTGGCTAAGCTTGTGGAATGGACAGGGTTGGAGGTATGGCACTTTTCAAGGATCTATTAACAACTTCCTTCCCTTACTGCCTTAAGTAGGGACACAGGGACCTTAGGACACAGGGCAAAGCTTGTCTTTTATGTCTGGCTCACTTTGTTAGGTAGACTTAGGTAATGCAATTGGGCCAAAACCCCAAAACATTAGCCAGGAACCAACCAAAAATATTTTGTGATTTTTTTTTCCCCCGGTATGAAACAAGGAATGTAAAAATAATTTGGCATCAAGCAAAATGAAGGGAAGTCTTTGTGTTCAAGGCTCCATAAAAAAAAGGAAGGAAATAGTAGGCTAGTTGGTATCTTCTTAATAGCCCAGTCATTAATGCCACAGGAAGTATAAAAACATGTAACTCCTTCCTGTGCTCCAGAAGTTTCTTACTATACTTCCTGGATAGTTCTCTACCTGTGAGCTTATCAATTGGTTTGATATGCCAGTTTCATCAAATAATGCTATTCCAAATCATATATTAATAAACATATCCAGTGCAGCTGTCTGGAAGCAGATGTCTCACCTAAACAGAACAACAGTCATTTCTAGCTCCTGCTCTAGTGGCGTTGGCATTTAAATGCTCTGCATAAACCACAGTACTGTCAGCATGTGAGACTGGCATCACCCACTGCCACCTCCGCACCCTGTGGCACTGGGACTAGGGTGTTCTCCTGGGGGGGCTGACAGTGGGGCTTCAGCTTGCCCTAGAGAGAGGAGGGAACTGTCTTGTTTGATGGGAGAGTGTTCTAACATCTGGGCTCTGGGTCATATTCTCCCCTCCTAGTTTATGAATGTTTTTGCCCAAATTACTATTTTTTCCAATATAGTGCAGCTATTTCATAATGAAGTATTTGCTTATTGCCCTGAATAAGTCCTTTTCTAACATAACTAGGAGAAGTTGGGAACGCTTTAAGTCTGCGAACGTGAGTGAAGCAGTCTCTGCCTCTAGGACTAACATATGACTGACTTCCCTGTGGGCCACATGGATATCTGTCATGACAAGGAGCTCAGGAAAAAGAAACAGAAATTGCTTACAGGGATAGCAGGAGTGACCCTCTCCTGGGAAGTATAAACATGTGGAGTATTTCACTCATGCCTGGGGATGGGAGATGAGCATAATGAAAAGAGTGTGAGTACTGAGGAAAAGAGAGTGTTATTTGGGGCTGGACAATTACTGAGAGTTATGGGATTCTGCTAAGAAGAGGTTAGATTGAACCTCCAGGAAATCATCTCACTGTGCAAGGCTGTGCAAAGCCATCATTTGGGATCTTTCAGCTCAGTGAGGGCAAAGCTCTAAACACAGGGTGTGGGAAGCAGTTCTGTGAAGACAGAAGGGAGGGATAAAATAGGATAAATCTTGCATCATCTTCCCTTCTCGGTCTTCTCAGATTCTAAACTCCAGTGTGAGCTGGTGGTGGGCTGTCTGGAGCCATCCCTTTCTTTCTCTCTAGTATCAGGGGGTTCGCAAGAAGTGCTTTGAACTACCACTGGGGAGAAGGATGGAGCTGGACAACTGAAAGAGCTCTCTCCTAGATTCCCCGGCTCCATTGCGTTTCTGTCTCTTGTGATGAACAGAAGGGTGCAGATATAGCTGAAAGCCCTGATGCAGATGTCACCTACACAGCTGCAGTTCTGATTATAGCAGTGGATATTATGGGGTTCAGATCACCGATTCAGTGTAATCTTTAGCTTCCCACAGACTGCAAGCTCCAGAGAAAGCAGTGGAGACAAGGAGCTTTCTTCTCCTCGAAGCTAGACATCCTCTGTGCCCTGCTCCTTGCTCTTAGAAGAGTATTTTATTCACAGGAGAACTAGATGAGGACCATGGCCTGCTAGAACAGAGAGCAGATGAGAAGCCTGTCCCATCTCATGAAAGTGCTTTAAAAGCAGCAGAGCAAGGCAACGAAACAACTTCGCTTACGTTTTTGTCTGTCCTGGGACAGTGCATGTGGTAGGGGAGAGCCCTATGTATTCCTTGTCATAGCACAGACTTCAAGGGAGGGGAGAATATTTATTCTCAACGCATAGAAATGAAACTTCACTCTGCAAAATGGCCAAAGTAATCAGCAAGTGATGGAGTATCTGCTAAAAAGAAACCTGGCATTTAATTAACTTTTCAAAGTGCTGGTTCAGCAACCTCCATGTTTTACATTTTGAATATTGAACAAGCGTCCCTAATCGGGACTGAATTACTTCTGGGCTTGCTGGGGTGGAGAGCAAGGGAGCTGCCATTTGCCAGTGCCTCCCCCCCCCGTTTTTATGAACTCCTGTTAACTCAGCCGGATCAACCCTGATTTACTGCAGTGACAGCATGTCTGACCTGAACTTGGCCAGCTCAGGTGGTGCTCCTAACCTACAAAGGCAACCAGAGAATCTTCATGCATGACCAGGGGGAGGAAGGACCTGTTGATCTCTCAGGGAGAGGTAGACAAAGTACAGCATCTTCTTCACTCCCCAGTGTGCCGACCTCTATACTCAGGTAAGGCAAGCTTTACCTGCAGCTGATGGCAGAGGGGATAAAAAAGTATCTGAGAAGCTAAAAGATCAGGGAGTTTAGCTCTTGCTGTATCTGAGCATGGCTGTCTTTTTGGACCCAAATGGTTCTGCTTCAATCTGATGCACTCAGGGACCTTTTGATACGCTGGTTTAATGGTCACTCAGAAGCCTTTAAAGGTGCGATGTGTTATATTGGACCTGGTGTAGGAATTGTTTTGCGTAACAGCGATATAGGGAAAGATGCTGTTTTTTCATTTTCTGTAGCCTTTTCTAAGCATAACCCTTTCCTTGTCTTGCAGATCAGGAAGAAAGCATGCAGAAGAAGTAGAAGAGTAAGTTCCCATTGTTGCTGAGACTTCTTCTACAACTTTTACATCTGATCTCATGGAGAAGGGATATGCGACTCTAAGCACCAGTACACCAAGACCTGGAGCTTGGGAAGGGTGCAGACCCTGACATGAATTCATGTCATGTGTCCTGGGATGGGGCAGGGCTGGCCACTCTGTAGTTCCCTGGATATGGAGTAGGTGATGGCTCTGTCACTTGCATGTGACAGAAAGAAAGAAAAGTAGAAAGCATCTGCTTTCCTCCCAAGCCCGCCCCAGGCCCTACTGTCTGCAGCCTAGGGGTTTGTCTCAGGTACAAGGCATCTTGCTTAAGCATTCTAAGCTAAGATTTCTGCTGAGTCCAGCAGTAAGGGGTATGGAAGAAGGTCAGTCTGCAGGCTAAGTGTACCTGGGAACTCCCCTTGGCAGGCCACGAGGCTTGTGGGGAGGAAGGGGACACAACAAGATGCTTTTCTGGCCTCACAATTGAAATTCTTTCTTCCTTGTGTTTTGCTGCAGCCATCGTCTCAGACAGCAGAGCCTGGAGGCATCAGATGATGGAGGAGGTAAGGTGTCACCTACTCGACTGCAAAAAGTGCCTTCATGCGTGTCTGGGGGTTCTCCAGTAAAGTGAATAGAGGCAACTGCTAAGAAATTGCAAGGAAATGAACCACCCTGGGGGTAAACAAATGCAGGAGGTGCTTACCTCTCCTCAGCTGCTGAATGAGGTCGAGACAGCAAAGGAGATGGAGAGGACGATGAGGAAGTGAACCTGTAGTCTAACTCTGGCTTTTCATTAACATAGAATGGTAAAGCACCTTTGGGAAGAAGGAAAGTGTCAAGGACGTGCTTTTCTCTGTGATTACTTGCATGTGGAGAATACTGGACTGGGGCAAAAAGAGAGCTAAAAGAGCAATAAATGGTTAAGAACAGTGAAAGAAATCACTGCTGTCCCTTAGTTTAGGTGATATTATGCTCTGCTTAGAGCCTTTCTGGTGTTTTATGGTAACATCTTTGTCTTGTACCCATCAGGACTAGTGCCTGCACCACTCTCCTGGGATCTCTGTCATGAGGGAATTCTCAGTTTAAAAAATCCGCTTGCCCTAACCCAAGATCATACATCATAAGCTAAATATAGGCACTGGTGGGCAATGCCATGCCATGCCATGCCATGCCATGCCATGCCATGCCATGCCATGCCATCCCATCCCATCCCATCCCTGTACAGGTTGTTGTGAAATCTACTGGAGTCCTGACTTAGCACTGGTTTTCTTTGTACTGTATATCACCTGCTTTTCTAGGACTGGATGAGCCAAGAGAAATCTCAGGAAAAATCAACAATATGAATTTTGAGATAAGAACTAGAGAACTGTGGGAAGCGTAGAAATTCATTAAGGTCTGTAAGAGCTACCTCAGTTTTCAAGGGCTAAGAATTTTAAACAGTGTATAAAAAGTTGCATCTGTAAAATACCAGCAAGCATCAGAAGAATTACTGGGAGTCACAAAGGATCAGACATCAGTATGGTTAATGAGATTAAATGAAGACTTATTTGGGTCTTCCAGACAGATTAAGCATCACAACATATGACTGCCAGAAGTGGCACCTTTATAGCATTGGCATCTTCAGAATAGACTTAATATTACCCCTGGGAAGTTTTTTGGGCTTCTTAAATTTCAGCGTATGTCACTGAGGCTGATAGTCTGTTCTGAGCAGTTCTTTGACTGTTTTCATACATGCTGTCCTTCTTGTTGAACCTTGGTCTTGTATTCAGAATATAATAATGGTCTTTGCTAGCTGGGCATAAAAATGCTTGCCACATGGTTGCAGCATGTGACTTTTAGTGCTCCAAGACCTTGAGTAATAAATACAGAATAGAATTGATACCGAATGTAGTATGATGAGCCTAACCTATAGTTAACAGTTGGATTTGGATTGTTTGCAAACCAGAGTTCAGCTTTCAGTTAAATCTATGTGTTAGAAGAAAGATTGCACTAATCTGATTATGGTTTCTACCAGGCAGTTTCTGGTACAGGCAAATACACTGGGTGGTGGATCTAATTTGCATATGGGAAATCTCTAAATGGTTCACTGCATTGCATACTTCTGGTCCTATTTCTACAGGGATAATAAGCAAGCTATTCTGGGCGAGGGGTTTTCCATGTGGGCTCAGCAATTGCAGTGAAGAAAAGTGATATATAAACAAACTCTGGTACCTAAATAAAATTACTTTTTTGAATAAGCAGAGAGCTACAGTGTAGAAGGCAGGGAGTAGCACGCTGTGGCTGTGCAGTAAGTTGAGTTGTATCAGCCTCCCCTTCACACAGAACTGCACTTGGGCTTGTGTCATTAAATGTAACAGAAAAGCTCGGATTCTAAACACACAAAAATCAAGACATTGGTGTATGGATCCCCAAGGATGGGTCACGGTTATTTTGTGCTGCATAATGTGTTAGCTTGTACAGCTTAATATGAACAGGCACAGTTGCGTAATGATTGCTGCTGTCAACCAATGCATTTGGATCGCCTTCTGTAACCTATTAGAAAGCTTAGCTGTACCATTCCATTAACATTGTTTGTCCCCCATCCAACCTTTTCATTAGAAGAATGAAGGACAAAACTATACGTCCTTAAAAAAGTATTCTTATGCATTTGAAATGTGCTCAGTTGTGATCATTTATACAGCACTAACATCCAGAGGCTAAGAATGTGGAGTCCGTTGGAGAAAGTGTTAAAAAAGCATAGGGCCTGGAGAGAGCCCAGTTTGACATGTGGAGAGTGGAGGGAACGTTGTACAGGCAGGTGGAGACTTTTGGGCTTGAGATGCCTTGTAGTTTGAGAAATAAAAGTAGAATTGTCTCACTGCTCCTAGCCATTCACCCTGCACATGAAATAGCATCTGATTCCTCATCTCTGTGGGAGTTTGGGAGAGAAGGACAGTAATTTCTCAGCCTGTGTGGAAAGACTGAAGTAATATGAGAGATTGTAAGTGGGTGGACCAGACAGAGACATGAAGGGAACTATCTACAATTTCAGCCATTCTTTACACAGGGAAACCCAGAAGGTGCAAGTCACACATACTGCACAATAAAGACCGTTGAAATACCAGCAGTGAAGTACCTTGAAGTACCATGTTGTGCTGAGAATTCATTTTCTCTAATCCATATCTCTTCTTCATAGAGGCTAACCTAGGACAAGAGAGCCACTTTAAATAGGAACCAGTTTTGACTTGTAGGAAAGCAAAGACGTGTTTGACTAAAAGCACCATTTGCTCCTGTAAAACTCCAGTCTGGAATGACTGCTTTGAAAAAGTGCAGTGTCTCTCCAGAAACAGCTCTGGAGTGACTAGCTGATGGATATTGGGATTTCCTATGGCACCTTCTGTGAACTTAGTGTCCATCCTCCTGCACACGTGCTGGTATGTGCTAGTACACAGGCATAACAAATGGGTAGTGCACCTTTGCTAGCTGGATGTGTGTCCAGCTGAACCTGGTCATGGGGAGACCCAGCTTCTCTGCATGGTGGGAAACCTGCTTTAGCAGGATTTAATGCATCACAACTTGAGGAATAATAAACCTTCACAAGCAACAAAAAAGTGTTTAATTCCTAATGGAACGGCCTAGTCGAGTCACTTCTGGCCAGGGGCAATTGGGGGCTTAATGCTGTGTGTGTAGCAATCTGGGCAATCTGAGAGAGAGGAGTTTAAGGGTAATTGCTCAATTTTCTGTCCATGTCAACAGGGGAAATAGGCAACAGTGACTGAGCTCTGTATGGCAGGAAAACTGCATGAGATGGGAGATGTGAGACTATGAGTGGAATTTAAAAAGTGCTATCTGCAGAGCACCGCTTCCTTTTCTGTAGCAGCCAAGAGCTTCTCCCAAGTGCAGAGTATTCTTTGTCATGAGGTGGGAGGGAAGACAGAACAACAAAGTTCACATTGAAGGGCTTTCACCTCGCTTCGCTCCTTTCTCCAGCAGGGCAGTAGGGTCTCTGCTTTGACTTTGCTTGAGTATTTCATCTGGCTTTACTCTGCTTGTGTGTCTCTTTCTGGCACACAGCTACAAAGGGCTGTTTCCTGTCAGGGTGAGAAATGCTGGCATTCCCCCCGCATTCCCATCAGCAAACTGCTTTGTCCTTTTGGTGAAAAGTTTCATTGTTGTTCCTTTCTTGTTCACCACTTCTGCACTGCTGAGTTGCACTCCCCCAGATGCCTGTCTCCTCACTACATTGCCCTTGGATTTTTCTGCTCAGCACTCTACGGGTGCTTGTTAGCTAAGGCTGTCATCTCTCTCCCAGCTATCCTTCCCCATAGCCCCATCTTCAGAAGTCCCTTCCCCCCTTCTCTCGGTTGCCCTTGGGATGCATAGCTCCTAGAACAGGGCTTTTCTTGGACGATTGGGTTGTGATGTGCGATCCTCTGTCTGCAGGAACAACGGCTTGTTATTTTAAAGCAGATAGTGTGTGTGAATGAGACAGCTGATTGAAATGAAAGCCTGACTATGCTACACAGACAACCCAAACCTGACCTGCAGGCGAGGAAAGCTGCCAGGAGACAGTCACTAGATCTGTGCCCTCAAGGCAAAACCCCTTCCTGCCTGCTGGGAAGCCTCCTCAAGGAGCCAGAGCTGATGTTCAGACCTCTCTATGCAATGTCAAACCTCTAGAAGGACTTCTTAACCTTCTGGTGTGTGCGAGCAGCTCCTTTGCATTTGAACAGGGTGGGAGTCCAGGCTTGGTGCACAACAGAGGAGGAAGTGGACATATGTCATGGTCCCCACATCCTTGTGGGGAGTGATGTCTGTCTGTCAGGTAGGAGACAGCCCTCACAGGATATCCGGCACCTGGTATTCACAGCCATAAAATATCAAATGCCTCTTGAGCTGTGTGCTAATATGCACCAATGATGAAATTGCTCCAAAGAGAGCTGAGAATAGAGTGCAGTGTGGGTTATTGTTGGCTGTATCATTCCTGATAAAGTTTGCCAGTTGCTTCCTTGATGAGCTGCTGTTTTTATAGAACACACCAAGCGCTGGTGGATTCCTGGGGCTGTGAGCTGCAAGGACAGCTGCAGCAGCTGAGCATGAGAGTAAGAGAGGGGGAACGTGCAGGAACAGTCAGAGAGATGGCCAGTGGGTATTTCATAGGAGGCTGTGGTTCAGTGATTTGGAGAGAGCTAAATGGATGAAAAGTTATAAGCATAAGTGAAATAGAGACAGAGTGAAAAACATGATGTTTTGCAAGTGGTATGAATGGGCTGAAGAGAGGGGCTTGGGGCAGAGAGTGACAATGACTGCTGAGTTTCTGGGATTCTGTACTGTGACTTTGTCTGTGGCTCTTTCAGCACACCACAGTCCCCTAACACGCTACCCCGAGACTCTGCGCAAGGTCAGTGAAGGGTAAACTCACCCCAACCTGATGCTTTCCACTGAGCTGTTGGTCCGGGCCAGTTTGAACTCCTCGAGTGACTGCTGTGATCTAGAGGCTCTGGTGTTCAAGGAAAGCTCCCACCTGACAGTCACAGTGGGCAGTGGGGAGCAGAGACTATGTTCCAAGGAATATGTCTGTAGTCCTATTTGAAACAGCAGACCACTGGCAAAGGGGCAGCGGGCACATTAATTGCAAGGGAGCACACACGGCTTATTGGGGGCTGAAAATGATGATCTGGGTAAGCATCTTCCATCACTAAATTCTGTGATATGGTAGATACACAGTCATATTGGGTCTGTGATTGCTGAGTCCGTAAGTGTAGTTGACGGACTAGGTTTACCTAAAATACCCTTTAAGAAAAAGCTCTTGAAAGATGATTACAGAATTGAGACACCATCATTTAAAACTGCCTGAGGCAAACTCCTTTGAAAATTGCAGCAGTGGAGGGACAGAGAGAGAACCGCGTAGCCCTTGATTGTAGTGTCGTTCCCTCAGGACCCGTCCCCCCTCCCCCTCAGTTTCTCATCTGATATGAGAGAGAGCAGCAGTAAGATTCCTCATCTGTCTTATGAAAATCCGATTCTGAGTGGCTCTGATCAAACCCGGCTGGCTGTCAGCAGTGGTGGCCTTGTGTGGAGGGAGGGAGGCTTCTGAGGAGTTGCTGGATGTGGAAGTGTCATGGGTGCTGCCGATCAAAGAAGGATTTTTTTAATAAATATATATAAGAAAAAATAAAAAACCTAAGGATTTAGCATAAAAGAAATGTAGTTTGTCTTGTTTTTCCAGCGTAACATGAAGAGGATGAAATAGAATCAGACACTCCTGCTCCCGAACATACTTCCACAGGAGCATCCTGAGAAGCTGCTTTCCCTGACACAGTAATGCTCTAATGCAAAAATCACTCTTCTCCAGCATTGTTGAGGAAGGTTTTGTGTTTCTGAGTTCATCAGACCCGCCCTGGGCACCTCATGCCTTCTCATCTGCTGCCCCACAGTCGAGTATGTTTCAGCAGGGGAATACTGCAAAGGAACAGGGAACAACAGCCTTTGAAAAGAGGAAAACAGATGTTACTGAAAAGGAGGGCAGGCATAGTGCTCTGTCAGGGGGCTGTTGGTAAGGCTAGGAGGTGTGTTACTGCTCTAAATGCTGATAACCTCAGGAGTATGGTGGATTCCAGGCGCCAAGCCTGGCCTCCAGTCTCTCCTGTCTCTCCTGCTGCTGGTAAATAAACCCATGCATTAAGAGGTTCCTCATCTTTAAAGCCATCAGTGGCTGCTCTTACTTCTTGCACAACGCAAGCCATGGATTACTGCCTGTTGAAGCCTTGCAGTAAGCCCAGCAACTCACCTGACAGGGGCGTTCAGTAGCCTGTCTCTCTTCGCACTTCCCAGGGGTTGAAACTGGGCAGAGGCTTTGTGTCAGTAGAAGCCTTGGGAAGTAGGAAATATGCCTGATGCTTTTCCCCAGCAAGTTCTCCGGTGAGGAAGAAGTCACACCACGCCAAGAGGTCTGTGAAGGCACAACACTATCGAAGCAAGTAGAGTGTCTCATGGACCACCCAACCTCCCAGCCAGTCATCCATCTAGCTAGCTGACAGTATCATCATTGTGTGGTGGCTGAAGAAAAAATTATGCAAGGCAAATGCATCATCTTTTAAGGCAAGGCTGGAGGGTCAGTACTGAATCCGCTGCATGACCTCCCCTAGGTCCTATGAATCTTCTGGCACCCACTCATGGCGTGACTTTTCCCATCAGCTTCGCCAGGTTGTGCTGTTATCATTCTCTTCTCAAAAGAGTGCTTTGGGACATGGGACACTCAGGTTATCTTCTGCTTGTCTCAGCTTTTAAGGCAGTGTCCTAGTAGCTGTGGTCCTGCCTGCTTTTCACTCTACTGTTTTCATCTCCCTGCTGGCTGATCAGGCAGGTACGCTGTTCTGTATTGGCCTACTGGTAGGGCAATTTCAGTCAGGGAAAGGCATCTCTATGAATTAATGTCCAAACATCCAAAGGAGCGTTCTTTATCCTCTTCATTCGCCTGCTGCTCTCCTGAGAAAGCTTCCAAGAGGCTTGAAGCTTGTTTGTGTGTTCAGCAGAAGCTGTCTGTGTCCCTTGTTCCTTATGGTTTTTTGAAGATTTTTTTTTGCCTGTTGCTTTTCACTTTTTTCTTTTCTTTTTTTTTTTTTTAATTCTCCATTTTTCCACTTAGAGAGAAAAATTATTTATTGCATTGAGATGCGCTAATTAAAGCCATTTTCTGGTATTTGGTTACTGAAGTGTTTGATGTCTCTCTGACAAGACCATGAAATGCACGGAGTGTCCACAGGGACAGAATTTGCTGAACACGGTGCTTTGTAAATGAGGGGACACAGTGTCGCAGCAGCTCATGAATATGAAACGCCCATGATGCTACCTCAGTGGACTTGGGAACACAGATGAATCCTGTCATGTGCTAAATGAGACCAATTTCTTTCACTTAACTTCATCTTCAATCAGACCTTCTTCCATTTGCCTGTTTAAAATTCCCCAAACGTGATGCAGAAGGTAACAGCATTCAGTAAAACAAAGTTTTGCAGCAGCAGAGATATTGTAATTATTTCAGTTTTACATTTTATAACCAAGCAACTTAAACTAAAGTTAGTTTCATTCTTATGCCTGCTGCGTGGCAGGGGACTGCCAGCTCCAGAAGCCACTATCCTCTTTGTGTTCTCTGGATATGGTGGTGTGTGGACAGGGAGGGCAGCACGGTCCCCGCTGCAAGAGTGTCCATTCTGAACTGGCCTTTGAAACAGTCACCTAGTTGGGAGAGCGAATCAGACTACGTGAGCTGGAGTAGTTTTTTTGGGGTGTCAGGGCATTGGCTTGGGAGACTCTTAAAGCAGCTCAGGGAGAAAGTGGCAACCACACAGCTGACCGACTGCAGGCCTGACCTGGGACATGGTTTCTAGATCCAGCTCTGACATTGATTTATTGCCCGACCTTGAACAGATTCTGTCTGTTCCCACTTATGTGCTGTCTTGTATCAAACAGGAAAGTTAGTTCTTTGGGCTTAGGACCCGATCTTAGAGTGAGCTTCTAGGACTTTAAGGGACCCACCCTGCAGGTGTTGCTACTGAACCAAAAATCAGCTCTGCCTGGGAGGGGAAGTGCAACTCACCAACTTGCAGGAGCAACTGGGTATTAAGTTGGTGCAGGTTCTTTCACTGCCTGCTCGTTGCTTTCTGTGGTTGTCTTCTTCAGCTGTCAGTAAGTTGTTTGCTAAGAGGTAAAAAAGGTGATGGTTATTGTAGGTACTCTAGTATGAATATGTAAAGTCATCCTTTGTTTATGGCTTAAAAAGATGCTATTCCTTGCTTACTGTTTGGGTATCTGCATGCAGCTGGTTGCCCTTAGCCTTTTCTCTCTGTCTTTTCTTCCTACTGTTCACGTGCTTATGCTATTGGTGTCTTGCCCTAACTTAGCCGTGAAGCTCTTTTTTTGTAACACCTGGCCCAGTCCAGCCATTCTAGTAAAAACACTATTCTTGCTTATATGCTGGTACTCATACGTTCTGAGGCAATCCGTTTGGTGCAGTATATTATAACCCCTCTGTGAGCCTGTGTTTGGTAGTGGTGTCTCCTACTCCCCATAACTTCTGCACGGATACACTAAGCTTGGTTTCATTCTTTGTTCACTCTTGTTCACCACCATCTGTGAGATGGAGGGGAGATTGCACTGGTCATCTAGGTTTTGGGGGTCACTCATTTTTTCACATCTCTACCATGACAGCTTTCTAAAGCCAATATATTTTTTCCTTATGGGGTGAGAAATCCACAGGTAAAGGCTTTGTGTTACTCTGTGTTCAGTCATTTTGCGTCACTAAGAGAAGCCTCATCCATTCCTCTGTAAGGTCACTGTATGCACGAATTTTTATGTTCCCCCCTCTATTTTCTGTTGCATACACTCATTTCTTCTGCTTGTAAAACACTACCTGACGTGTCTACCTATTCTCCCTTCCCTTCAGCTGAAATGAAAGCAGGATGCTTGCTCTCAGGGGGAGAGTGAATGTCATTTTTAGGAGCACTCTCTCTGGGAATGTTATCTGCCATCTGCAATGAAGTTTTAGAGGAGTTCTGTCTGGAGAGACTGGTTGAGGGAGGTGGAATAAGTAACAGTACTTTGCAGCACAGTGTTCAGAGGTCAGCTGGGAGACCAAGGGTGGTAAGATGGTTTGCACTCAATTTGTTCCCCTTCCTAATATTTTTTTTTACTACTAACTCCACTTTTATTTTAATGTTTCTTACTCTTAGTATCATACCAGTTTGTTCTGATTTCAAGGACTGAAGGAAAGTGGGGGAAGAACAGCTGAAGCTATAAGATTTTCATGTTGCTTGTAAGATTTGCCTACAGTTTTGATTAAAATGAGTTGATATTAAAGACTATGGAAGCTGCTCTCTCCTCCAAAATGCAGCTGAGTAATGGAGTAATGCAACATCCTTCCCCCCTGCCACTCCTCACCCTAAACCTAGAGCCAGACTGTGGAGAATCACTTTGTTTCCAAGTTTTGAAGCTATACCTTCTACTCAGCTGCAAAACGTTTCCTTTTTGTAATGCACGGGCTGTTTGTTCACTTTGTTGCAGTGACCTCCTGGTATCTGTGAAGGTGTTTTGTTTTTCACACAGGCAGGTCCTTAGCGTATAGGTACATTGCGTAGTCATTTCTAAGATTGACAGGTTGGACACTGAATTCTGGCATGAGAGCCTGGACAGTAAAGTATGTGTCAAGATTCGGTACTAAAACCACAGGTTTATCAGTGAGATGGAAAATGATCTGAAACCCCTCATACTGAACAGGAGGGGAAAAAAGTGGGTCACAGAACAAAGTACACAGAGTGTGGGTTTGTAACGTAACCTCGTTGTTGGAAAAAGCTGTAAGAGTGCTGCGGTGCGAGACTGGGAGGACATGGTCCTGCGAACATTTCTGCATGTACTACACTGCAGCTAATGGGGCTATTAAAAGTAAAGCATATGTGTGCACTCTTGCAGCCCACGTGCTTCTTCCCCCTGCAGCTGACATAGTGCCATGACTTGGCTGCATTACCAGAGCTTGCTGGAAAAAACCATATGAGTCCTAAGAAAAGCAACAAAAACAATTAGGGGGCTGGAGACTGAGTAAGGGGAAAGGTAGGCTCCTTGGTGATAGAGTGAGAACGGAGACACTTCTCAGACTGTACAGTGAGAGGAAGGAGTGGGGTTGTGGAGAGGTGGCACCATGGGAATTGGCAGAGGGAAGAGGAAATTATGGGTAACAAGTGAAATAAAGACCCAAATATTTCAGGGCAGATTTGCCACTGATAACAGTTAGCCTGGGGAGCTGATATTTTCTTATAATTTGTGACGTTTTTGTTCTGTTTCCTGTCAGTCTCTGACAGTCCTAAAGGGCATTGCTTCTGCCTAGAAATGGACAAATCATCCGCACTTTGCAGTAAGAGCAACCAGGCACTGGCCTTTGTTGAAGGGGCTGGCAGGAGCCTCCAGAGTGTTTCCAGCTCTTTTGCCTGAAATATTTTCAAAGTGTCTATAAAATATTGGTGCCTTAAATTCCTTTTGGAAAGAATTTCTACGTGATTGCCTGGATTTTGCTAATACAGAGTAGAGATAGCACTCTGCAAGGGGTTTGGGAATCTCTCCATGGAATTCAATGGCGATGAGATAAAATCAGCACTGGAGAATCTAGGAGTCTTCAGGAACTTGCAAAATGAAAGGGACATTGCTGATCCAGGCCCTAAGTTTACAGTTTTTTCCAGTGCAAAAAGATCAACAAAAGCAGAAGGGAACTAGTAAGAGGAGACCCCAGAAACAGCTGCCAAAATGAGCACTGAGTGAAGAACTTTGCTGTGAAGTTTTTTTTGCTTTGTTCGTTTGCTGTAAACACCTTCCACATTTCTGCTGTCAAAAGAGGCTAAGGATCTGACCTTCTCCTACAGGGAACGCTGCTGCTTGGGTGAGGGCAGCTCTATTCCCAGGTAGTTCTTCGTTTAGTTGTGTTTCCTGAGCAACATTCATAGTTCCCTGCTGAAGAGGATAAATTAGCTCAGGAGAGGTTAGACTGTCTCATTCCCATGCTCATTTGTCTGGACTTAGCAGAGCACCTCTGCACAGTGCTTCGTTCCTCCCCTTGGACCGGTCTCACCAGTCTGTTCTGTATTGCTTATATACAGGGACTTTCTCCCACATTGTCACTGAGCAGCTGCCTCCACAGGTCGCTCAGTCTGTCCATGGAGATGCTTTTGTCCCATAACTGCGTTTGTTACAAGTTTCACCAGGAGCTGGGAGTGCCTGCAAGGAAGAACCAGCGGGATAGCAGCTTCTACTGTGTATTGTCCCTGCGAGCAGAGCGGGGAGAGATCTGCCCCAAATGCCCAGCCATGCACTGGTGGGCCATTTCTTGCACATATCTCCCCTGTCTAAGTGACAGCCTGGGGGCCTGTTGCTGCAGTTTCCCTTTAAATGTCTTTGGGAAGTTTGCTGTAGTTGGAGAGCTGCTCTGCAGGCACCTGCTCCTTGGGCGGCTGGGGACCAGGAAGGCACAGCTCTGCTGAGGCTGGCCAAGCTGTCACTGCCTTTCGCCGTGGCCAGGCTCTCACCGCAGCCCCTGTCCTGCTCAGCCTTCCACCAGGCAGCCAATTAGCGAGAAATCCCACTGTGTGGCGTCTCCGAACAGCCACCGCGCCAAGGCCTGGGCTGACCCATGTCCTGCTGCAGCTGGGCGAGGGCTGCCTCCCGGCTGGTGAGCCACAGGGATGCGAGCTGGACCTTCAGCAGGAGAGGGCAGCTGAGAGCCTGCGAAGCTCTGACAGGCGGCTGGGCAAGGGGCTTTTCAGGAAGACCCTGCCTGGAGCCCTGAGCACCACAAGTGGGAAAGTCTTTCCTGCTCCTGAATATTCGTCTCAGCCTGGTCTGCAAAACTGGGCGAAGCCAGACCAAGGCGCCCGCTGCCCTCCAGCAATAGCGCGGCTGTGCTGCTGACAGAACTGGGAGCAGCCCGCTTGCTCCAGTGTCTGCACACTGTGCGAGTGAAACCTCTTCCCAGAGCTGAAGCACACCAGCTTCTCCACTGTCTGAGGGCTCAGGGTCTCTGGTGAGCCTTTGTGGCGGTGAATCTTTAAAGGAGCTCTGTGTTGGTGTACTCTGTCCTTGCTCTGTGCCTCCAGCTACCTCTTCCTCTCTCCTTTTTGGCTCTCTTTAATTACCATCTGTTTACAGGACTTTGTCAAATCAGAAAGCATGCAATGCTCTCGGAGACCTGCTCCTTTAGCAGGATTCAGTGTGCACCCAGTTCTTCCTCCTCTCCTCCATTCTTTTGTCTCTAGCGTCCTTTTCAGGTGGAGTAGCTGTAGCCCTTGTGCTAGGAATACCCAGTAACCCGGCCATCTGCCATTCCAGGGTCACATTGGAAATCACAAAAAGGTTTGTGACATTACAGCTAGGTGCACCTTCCCTAGTCTTTGTATCTGCAAGACCACCAGCACTTCCTTCCTCAGCTGTCAGGGTGGTCACAGGCCTCTGCACAGTCTGAGACCCAGCCAGCAGCTCCTTTGGCATGTAGTTTTACATGGCTTCTCTCAGTTTCTGCCCCACATTTAATTTCTAACAGAGTCTAGGTCACTGGTGGCTGAGCTGAGCAAATGATAATGCATCTTATAAGAAGCAAATTCTTGCCAGTCTTAGGATGGTGGTAAGAAGGCAGCAGGTTTAGTGCAGCTGGCTTCTTTCAGTTTCAAGGTTGTGTTCAAATGCATGGTCTGTGGCTATGGAGTCCTACCCAGCCCAAATCTGTTCCTTTTGCAAGATTTTTTTTTTTTTGACCCCAAACTTCAAAGCTTTTATTGCCTTGATTAAACTTATTAAATTTTTAATCACTGCCAAATAACTCTCTTGTGTTCTCTAATAAGAAACAGGTTGTTTCGTATCTGTGAAGCAAGGGAACCTTTGTCTCTAGTGAGAGGAGAGCATAAGACTCCCCACTTACTGCTCGTGCTTTCTCTTGTTGCAGACATTCCTGTGATCCCTGACTTGGAGGAAATCCAGGAGGAAGATCTGGCCGTGCAAGTGGCAGCTCCTCCCAGGTAAGAGCACTGCCAGGTGTTCTTGAAGCTCTCATCAGCGGTGCGAAATGGCTGGTGAAATTAAACTCCATCTTATCTCATGCTCTCTGGACGTCAGTGGCAGTGCCATTCAGCAGGATTTGATGCTGTGTGTCGTGGCAGTGGGGTGCCAAGCTGAATAGCGCAAACTTCTTGTTTCCTGTTACACAGAGAAAGTAATTACTACATATTCTCTCTTATAGATGCAAAACCTACATTAGAGTAGTATGCTTGATGTTGCAAAATCAAACTCTCAAAATTTAGGAATTGCTTGGTTTAAGGTTGCCTGTATAACCTCAAATGCCTCCAGTACACGTGTATTATTGCACACGCTTTGATTATGCATGGTTGTAGGCTGCTTTGCCCTCCACAGGACATCCTTCTTACTCAAGTGTCTAGTTAATTTGCAGAATACAGCCCTGTTGTTTGAAGGTGTTATCAGAATAGTCTTGGGCTTAGCTCAAGGGAGACCAGCAAGTTTTAAAAAATGAAAGATTTTGGGGGTTTTATCTTAAACATATCATTAAAGTCTTCTCTCCCCTGTTGGGCCTATTGCCAGCATCACAGTCTGGGATTTCTAGTGATTTGGAGGGGTGGGATATCATAGAATCTTACTTCTGACCACAGATGCCTCTCTCACAAGTATGGGGTAGGTATTGTAATTAAATAGCTGTTTACAAAAATGAACAACAATTTATAGTAGAAAATTTAAAAATACTTCGTCTCTCACCAGAGTTCATGGTTTTTTATCTTTTTTTTTTTTTGTAAACTGATCTGTTCTTCCTGCCTCCATAGTCTTCCTGCAACAGAAAAGGCGAGTAATTTTCATGGACAATCACAAGTGGAAATTAAATTAATATAGGCATTTTCTATAGTGTTGCATCACCTGCAAAGGGAAGCCTGGCACAACAGTGTATTATACCCCTACCCCATGTTTTTCTTTGGAGGGTATGCTTTAAGAAATTGGTATTTGATAGCTGTGACTTAGCTCAGACATGGCAATCACAAGGTCCCTCTATTCTGTAACTTGCGTGGTGGGGCTCTCAGAGCCTGCTGGGGCTGTTCCATATTCACTACGTTCCTGTTTTCTTTCTGGCCCTTGCAGCTAGTCTGTGGATCTTCTCTCTGGTGTGCTGGCTTCTCTGACAGAGTCTGTGGTCGCTCCACATCCTATTTTTATGCACGTGCACAATCTGGTGTGCAGATTTGTCAATGGCTGTTCATTTGCTCAATGGGATTTGGTTCTGCCTGGGGACACCCATCTTGAGAGTCCACATGGGTGATGTGGACACTTGAGATGGGTGTGACCAGATTCCTGTTCATGCCACCCTTCTCAGATGTGCTTCCACACTTATCCAGGCTTGTTCTTTGACTCTTTCTGGTTGCAGTGTGCAGGTGAACCGAGTGCTGACCTACCATGACCTGGACAAAGATCTTATGAAGTATGCTGCCTTTCAGACTCTGGTAAGTGAATGTTTCTGTCGGGTGACCAATGTGACTCCCTCTCCTTCCAGGTTCCCATCATCCTACACAGGAGATATAGATATGTATATATCACTACATAAAATACACAGGCCTGTCATCCAAACAAACCATCCAAACTATCCATCCAAACTTCTAGTCTGCTTTCAAGTCTGTTCCTCTCTACAGTGTGGTTTTCATGCTTGCTTGTGTCTGTAAATAGTGTGGGTATGGTATCTGCTGCTCAGATGAGGCTCCTGCTCTTCTCCTGGACAAAGTATATGTCCCTTATGAGGACATATACTGAACGTTGTGCCTAACTCTAGCAAGGCCTGCCTGGTGAAATAATGTCCACTTTCTCACCATATGTAAGACTGTGACTGTGTGTGTTCATAGGATGGAGAGGTTGACCTGAAGCTTCTCACCAAAGTTTTGGCTCCAGAGCATGAACTACGAGAGGTGAGTCTTTCCTTTGTGGAAACACCAACAAGGCAAAAGCTTCTTGTGTGTCTCAGACTATACTTGGAAAGTAAGCCTTTGTTGGTGGGGTGGAGGAGCCCGTGAAGAGAAGCTTGTCCGAGAGGATGGAGGTCTGACTTTGCCAGCAGAATATTTTAAAGATGTATATATGTATAAGGCTTTCTCAGTCACTATGATTGGCCCCTTCACTATGAAAGAGCTAGTAAGGAAAATGTAGAAGGGCCTGGTGCTGTCTGAGATCCCTGCAGAAACAGTGCTCTGTGTATTGTCTTTCCGTGGCCACCATGAGCTCCACGTAGTTCTGCAGGGCAGTACAGAGGGACAAAGGCAGAAACGTTTGGGTTTCGGGCAGAGGGATGTGTTAAAGCAGGGCAGAACAACCTCAGTATAACTGGGGGGCACAGGAGCTCAGGACTTGCAACAAAGGATTTCTGCCGCTCAGAATTGCAGATGCTTCAGCAGAAGTGTTGAAGATTTTTATGGCTTCTCTTTATACCCTGCCTGGGAGTGTCTAAGATTAACAAGTATCAAAAAATCTGTCCTCTACAGAATTTTGGAGCATGAATAATTCTGTCAGATTCCTTAAATTGTGGCAGGGATTCACATTTCATTCTGGCTAGGATTCCTGTTCTAGCCAACTGTATCTGGGACTTCCTGGCAGGAGCAGTTACCGTTTAGTTTCTCTCTTTGCTGTTCAACTTGAGTATTTGGCATTGTTCAGATAACTTTGGGTGTCACCAGTAACATTTCAGCATGTTTGTCTTTTTCCTCTTGGTAGGATGATGTCAGCTGGGATTGGGACCATCTCTTCACAGAGGTGTCCTCAGAACTAGTGACTGAGTGGGACCTGGGACAGTCTGAGAGAGAGGACCACCTCAGTGTGCCCTAAAGCACTGGCAGACCAGACATCTCATACATGCATCCCCTGTAAATAGTTTAGCACTTTAATTTTCTATTCACTTGTTTGTATTTGAGAGCTTATTTCGGACATAAAAATAAGGGCCTTGCTTCACAGGAAAACTGGCTTGGGAGAAATTTTGGGTATTTTGTAATAAAAATCTTTGCTCTCAAAAGAGATTGAAAAACAATAAAATATTTACTTATGAACAGTCACCTCCACTACCTTTACAGATAACTGCAACAGTTGATCTTTCCTCTATGAAATGCAACCTTTCTGGCATGGACTATCTTACAATGGAGTGTGGTTTTCACTGATGGCTATCAGAGAAGCTTAGGCTGATAGGATTTGTTTGCCTAGGACATCAGGATTACCATCTTCCTCACAACAGATGCCACAAGTTGTCAGGATACCCCTTTTACATTTCATCCAACAGCCTCCAGCCATCCCCTGCCAGTTTAACCTTTCTCCTGGAGTATTACCTCTGTATTGACTCGGAGGAAGCAGCATCACGTATTAAACTGACAATACTGCTTCTTACAGTGCCTCTTTTTTCCCTTGAGGTGTCCCAGCTAAGTTCTGACCAGGCCTAACCCCTTAGCTTTTGCAGTCAGGTGAGATCACAGCCTGAACGGAGATAGCTTCAGGCAAGAGGTAGTTTGCAAAGAAAATACTGTTTATTCCATGCCTGTGAAAGGATGGAACCTGCTGCTCTGAAACAAGGTGACTCCCTGGTGGGTGTCTCCTTGGAACCAAGTAACCCATTCTTATTGTCATCTAAAGAAAAATCCGTTTAGCTGTTAATGCCCTGTCCCCATAGAACTGTGGTCATTATTTGCAGGAAACAGTAACATTACTTTTAAGCCAATGTCCTTCAAAGCCTTGTCCTGCTGGAAAATCTTGCTATATACTCTGGGGGGGCAGTGCCGGTGCTGGGAGGAAGGCTTGCTGTGCTGCTTACCATGTTTGGTCGGTCTAATAGGGCACTGCATTCCCACTCTTATATTGACAGCAGGACAGGTCAGATAACTCACTGGGAATTCAGTACTCTGCAGAATTTCAGATCAGCGTTGACAGGCCAAACAATTCTACCAACAAGAGAGAAGCAATCGGGTTCCAGTCTGAGACCACCAAAATAAGGGGAGGCTCATCTGTGTCAAGGAGACACTAAGCTTTTTACAACCAAGAGATCTCCCCTGTAACTAGAAAACTAGGTGACAGAAGCTTGGGACGCCAGTATATGGAGGATAATCCTGAAGTCTTTCTCTGAGCAGAGAAACCTGTTTTGGTATGAACAGAAACTTCTCAGCTGAGCTAATGTCTATTTTTCTGTGACACCTATTGTTCTTGGCCAAAGAGAATACAGAATGCTTCCTACATTCCAGGAAAAAATACAATTAAATTCAGCAAACTAAAGTAGTTTAGTAAATCGGACAAATCCAACAAGCCAGTCTGAGAGGAAGAGAATGGTAAAGGGAGGAGGGGATGGGATGTGGATTTGCTCAATTCATCACTCGGACATCACAGAGAAAGCAGAGGCACTCTCCTCTCAAACTGCAGGACCACATAGTGTGGGTTCTCCCCCTTCTACTGGATCTGAGGTTCTAATCTGCACAGCTCCCATAAGCTGCTTGCCTGGTATCGCCAGTGGTATCTGCTTCCAGTGAGACTCCAGCTTCTTTGAAGCATGAAGTGAACGTAACTTGCTGTGCCCTGAGAATGAGAGGACAAACTTTGGTGGTTCCAGGAGCAGCCCAAAGCAGACTACCAGCACGCCCACTGAAACTTGGGTCTCTGCTCCTCCTGCCTCTACCAGTGAAGTAACCGTCTTCCTACTACGATGCTGTGCTCGCCTCCAGTTTGTTGAGGAAGAGGGCAGGAAAACAACACGCAGAGAGAGAGGGAGGCTGAGAGGTGAACCCACCTTTCTCCCTTCAGTCAGTGTCTTAGGAGGCCTTGCACTTTTGTGTCACCTCATAAAACCACATAGTCACCAGTTGCAAATCAATCGGTTTTCAATGACCACAAAAGCTGAAGATGCCCAGGCCTGAAGCAGAGGAGTGGGTGAGCTATGAATCCAGCATCTCTGGCTGCCCAGCCTGAGCTGTGCTGTGTGATATGTGGCACATTATGTGTTGCGTTTTCTTTAGGGGCTTTGGGAGGTGGTGTTGCTGGTCACATGGAGCCACTCTTCGGAGTGGATAACTAAGCAGTAGTTAGGACTGTAACCACTGAGTGCTCCATGCAGGGGTCCTGCTGAGCCTATTGCTCCTCTAGCAGCTGTGTGCTGCACCTGGGCTGCCTCTGGGAGGGCTCACAGAGCCATCTTCTGCCTCCAAGAGCTGCTTGGATCATCCTGGGTGGGCAGAGCACTCCTGTCTAGCTGCTCTTCCAGGAGGGAGGAAGGAGAAGTGGATCTGGGCTGTGCAGTGGTGCTTAGCCCCTCAGAGGCCTCAGGGGCCCTTCAGGAGTCAAGAGGAGGAGGAAAGCACCCCTTGAAACAAGAGCGGGAGGGACATCGGACCCTTGAGATCCTCCTGGAGACAGTGAGAGGTAGGAATGGGGGAGGGCCGTTTGAGGTGTGGAGAGGAGGGGGCCAGGAGCAAGAGTGGGGTTTGTGGGGAGGCAGGGTAGGGGCAGGAGGACCAAGGAGGTTGAATGATTCAGGAACAGAGCATGCACAAAATTTGGAGGGGAGTGAGGCCAGAGCAGGTGCTGGTGGAGAGCCAGAAGAGAACAGAGCACAAGAAGAGCATAGTGGGAGTTGAATGAGGCTTTTGCTGATGAGCTGTGGTCATGTTATGCTGGAGGAGCTGCTCTAAAGCTGCATAAAATCTCCCAGAGGAGTGTGCCTGGGGCCGTTGGCTACCCAGCTCTGGCCTGGGGCGCTGGGCAGGGATGCTCTGGGCTGGCAGGCTCTGTGTGTGGGCCAAGCCTGTGCCCACTCTGGGACCTCGGGAGACCAGTGAATACCCACCCAGAGATTGAGAGCAGAGCGTGAAAAAAATCATAGCCTCATCTATTGTGAAGCAGGAAGAGGTGGCTTTGATCATTTAGTCTGACCTGCTATAATACAGGCCATGGCAGAGTCCATTGAGGTGTGGCAGAGCTTTGCCTGTCTTTAGGAAAGGCAGACAGTATATTAGAAACTCTCCCCTCTTTAGTTTTTCTATTAGATAATTGCCCTTATGGTTCAAAATCTGTTTTATTTCTAGACTCAGTTTTTGAGTTTCATCTTCTGTTCCCTGAGCCTGCTTCCCAGTCAAGCCATGCTGACGGATATTTTCTCCTTGCTTCAGTATTTATGTGCACTGTGATCAAGTTGTCTCTTTAATTTCCTTCAATAAACTTAATAGACTGAGACTTGTTTCCATGTCTTTTCAATTCCTTCCCCAGCTGGAGGAGGGGAGGCGAGTGTCTGGCTCCTGGCCTTCCTCCAGCAAGCTGTTCCCACCCACCTTCCTTCCTCAGTCGTGTTCTGGTTGCAGTGCTGGGAAGGGGACTGAGACCTGTGCTTCTCCTCTCTCAGGTCCTGAGAGAGGACCAGAACCTGCTCTGGTTGCTCTCCTTGCTAAAAAGAAAAGATGAGGTGCTTTTACGACGAGGTGCTTTTACACTTTTTACTTTTTTAACACGTGAAGAAAAAAAAAGCTTTTTACAAGCTTTTACATGCTTTTACATGACCTACCCAGGTCAGGTCTTGGCTTGTGGTGCCGCACCAGTGTGTATTGACTGTGACAAAGCTGCCTCAGGAACCTGCATTTCTGAAAATTCCTGTGGAAAGAGCGTGCAAAGGAAGAAATGGCAGGTGCAGATTTTTTTCTTGTAGCCTGCAAAGGTGTAGCTCTGCTTGATCCTGAGGTGAGGCGCGAAGTGAGAGCAGGGCACCCGGCTCCTGGGAACTCAGATCAGCCCTCTGGGCTGTGCCTAGCCAAGGAATCCAGCAATAATCCCACATCAATCTCCACAGACTTGTATCACAGAGGGGTAAAGCAAGATGCAGTGCTGAGCCCGCAGCCACACAGCAAATCTGTGGCAGAATCAGGGTTAGAAACAAGGAACCTCAAGTGCCTGATTGAAACATGGGGTTTCCCATCTTCAGTTTGATATGGTAATTCAAAGTAGACAGTCTTGTGTCCTCCCTGCTCTTTGTTCTGCTCTTTCCAAACATTGCTGAGGGAGAGCTGCAAACCTGCTGAAGTGTGCGTTGTCAGTGAGCTAATTTGGGGTGTCTACCCAGGGATTTCCTGGGATTCTGGCTGAGTGTAAATATCGACCCGCAGGTAGCCTCTTGCAGGCTCAGGGCTCAATAGGCTACTCCAGGCAAATGATGAGCCTCATCACAGGTGAAGTAAAAGAAGTGCACAAAGGAAGAATTAATTCTAGGTCCTACCAGTTTTAGGAATCTCTGGGTTTGCTTATAATAGTAGATACAATGTTTATAGGCTTTCTTGGTGGATTACAGACTTTCTTGGTGGAGATGTTTTAATAAAGTGCAGTTTGTTGTTGGTGGTGGGATATTGGGGCAGAGACAGCATACACAGTGCTGGAAAAAATGTAGAAAATAAAAGCTGAAAAAAAAGCCAGACCCAGCAACTTTCCATTAAAGAGCCTGCCTGCCAGCCAGGACCCTCTTAAAGGGACTCTGGCTGGCTGTTTTATTAAGTGTGACAAAGTGATGGGAGGTGGGGGGGGAGCTCCTATGTTAATAAGTTGGAAAGGCACTGCTGTTCCTTTTGCCAGAGCGTCTCAGGGAAAGTGGAATTAATTCATGGCATATGCTCCCAGCATCTGCCGCGGTGACCCGGAGTGGTGGGAGCGCAGCGCCAGGCAGCGCGAGACAGAGCCCGTATTCTCGGTCCTCTCTCGGGCCTTGCTTGCCGCTGGCCTGTGGCTGAGCGTGGGGGCTGTGTGGCCACTCCGGCTGAGCGCCCACCCGGCCACCCACCTGCCTGCCTGCTGGCTCGCGTGGGATGGGCGTCACAGCCCGTGGCCAGAGCCTTTCCCTCTGAAGAAGGAGACATGCTTTAGACTTGGGAGGGAGATGGGGATGTTTGGATGGAAAAGACACCAATTTGAATGGAAACCAATCCAGTTTGTCCCAGCCTTAATTCCTCCCACAACATACCCTGACCAAGTCCTCCCTTCAGCCGTCTGACTTGTTGTGTGGTTTGCTGTGAGGCTCTGACTCCTTTCCCACTGCATCTCTACAGATGATTTGATCCTGTCTTTGGCAGAGAGGACAGAGGTTATATTTGCTGTTAGGTGGGATTTCATTCTCTGTTTAATGGCTCCCGGGAAATAAGTTTCCACACCTTATTTCCCCTCGACTGACCTGCACCACGGCCAGGAGCTGTAGCCGGCTAGTACAGGTGGGTGCACTGTGGTGTTTCCAGGCTGCAGTGATCTTTGCTGTGCTTTATGTCTGCATGTGAGCTTCCCCTTCGGAAAGGGCACCCAGACCCAACCCTCTGCTGGCTGCTCTTTCTTCAGTCACATCCTTCTACCTTTTTGGACAACTGCCTGAGATATGGGACACGTTCCCAGCCTGGAGAGCTGACAAAGCCAGGAGAGACCAGAGCAGTGCATGATCCCCAGGCAGGGCAGAGATATCCCACGCTGCTTCTGTGCTCTCACAGCAACTGCCTCACACCTCAGCAGCTTCTCCCACTTGTGCTCCCTTTCAAAATGTGGCACCCCAGTCCCGGGCTGTGCTGGGACTGTGTGGCGCTGAGTGAGGGCCAAGGCAGAGTCCCAGCTGTGGTGCAGCATGAGGGATCCACGATCGGCTGCCCTGGTGAGACCAGTCCTCACAGGGCCATGCTTTATCTGGGGGGACAACCCGCACTCCTTGTGGACACAGGTGAGAAGCATCCCAGTTGATTCAGCCATGAATAATGCATGTCATGGATGTCCAGAGCTCCTGAGCCCATTCATCTCTCTGCTACAGCCCCTGGGGAGATGAAACCTCTCCTCCTCATGCCCCGCTACCCAAGTCTACCCCTGCAGGCTACTCTGTACAGACCTCGCTGAGGCCACAGCAGCTCCGGGCCATGGGCCCTCTTATCAGGCTCCATCTCCTGTCACTTTCAGGACCACTTCATTATCCTTTTATTAGCCCTCTTCTCCTGCTTATCGTTATTAATAATCACGCTGGATCAGCTGGAGTGCTGACAGCTGCCCCTTGTCTATTCTTTCTGTCTATTTTAATCCTTCCTGCTTATCTGGAATAAACCTGATCCTTTTTCTTTTAATTAAAGAAATTTGGTCAGCCAGCCCCTCCTCCATGCAGAGATAGGACTGATCCCATGAGTGATATGCAGAGAGCAGGAAAAGGGGCAGATTACCGGGTGACAGTGTTTTCCACAGCCCAAAGATATGGGATGTTGGAGCAGAGGCTGGAAGAGACTAGGGCGCACGTGTGTGGAGAAGACAGGCTGTGCAGCACTATGGGAGTGCTGGTTGCAGCATCTCTGTGTCTGGCCCAGTGTACTGGCACGGGGCTGTGCGACTGCATCTGTACTGCAGGCGAGAGGCACCGCTGCACCAGCGCAACACAGGCAGGGGACCTCTGGGCACCCCTCTTTCCTTAGCACGGGTGGCAATAGCAATGCCAGGCTCAGAGCCTCTTCAGGTGGCACTGCCAGGGCTGCTGGGATCGCTGCAGTTCCTACAGGGACTAAAGGATTTTGCTTATCAGCGCTTTCTAATGTTGACAAGAGATGCCAGTGCTGGGCTTCACAGCGATGCTCCTGCTTTGCGCTCCCACAGGCATTGCTTCCTGGGGCCACAGATCTCATTCTAGTCTCTTAAAAATGCCTCGCTGGGCAGTTCGCTTCAGCTGAAATATTTGTGTTGTCTGAAGGGACAGGTCACTGGAGGAAGGGCTGTGCAAATAGGCTGGGGGGAAATTGTTGTGCTAATTCACACTTTTATGAACCCATAAACTCAAATCTGCATTCATTGCAATCTGTAAAGTGACTGGAGTGCGGGCTGAAATGCTTAGAAAGTGTTAATCAAGAGTCCGTAACAAAGCAAAACGCTCTGAAGTGCAGCAGCAGGAGCTTGGCCGTAAGCAGCAGGAGTATTCAACCTTAGCGCTAAAAATGCATATTCTTTAGTTCCCGAACGGTTCATTTCAGATGCACAAGTTGTAGCGTTGACTGAATGCGTATGTACCCTCTTGCTATGGAATATGGCAACTGGTTCAGATTTGTAGGGCTGTTTCACCCCTGAGAAGCTGCGGGCCCAGGAAGGGTATAGGGCAGAACTTCCTGATGCTCAAGCGAGAGTGTAGCTCTGAAATCCTGTCAAGCAGAGCCGCGCTGGCTTCTGTCACTGTGCTTCTGTTGCTTTTGAGCATTTCAGCTGACTGGGATGAACGTTAACCTGCAGTTCAGATGTTGGTGAGGGAGCCGCCACAATACAAACTCATGTGCACGGTTTAGCAGGTCCTTTAAAAACATGCAGTTCTGTAACAATCACAGGAAAGAACTGTGCATGGTGACATTCGTGCTGCTGCTTCCATGTGAAATGTCCTGCTTCTGTTCAACTTAATGTTGAACAAAATGTTTGAAAGATAAGAAAATGCAGGGTTCGTTTGCCTCAACTGACGCACTAATAGCTGGTCAGAGCTTTTATTATCTGACCCTGCTCCTCCAGCAAAAATCATCCCCCCTTCAGATCCAAGTAAGGAAAATTCTCAGGATGGTTTTTGGCCCTGAAATGATGAGGGACACCGTTTTTGGTGTTGTGGGACATTTTGAATCAGCCAAAAAAGATGGACTTGCGGTCCATGTGATAGGCTGAAGTCTTGCTTTGATCATTGCCCCGATCAGCAGAACTACCCGCAAAGCCAGAGAAGTGCCTTGGGAAATTGCCAAAGAATTTGGTCCAAGTCAAGCAACCTTCTCAGCGCTTCGAGCTCCAAAGCCAAACTGGAGTTAAGCTTGTGGCTCGCTGTGGGGCTATGTGTATAGATGGCTGTATGGCTTGCTGAATCGACCTGCTAAATGATAATAGCTCAGGCTATTGTAGCTATACCTGAGCTCACTCAAAGCTAGTCCAGATAGCAAACTCCGTCTAACCCAGAGGGATGAGAATTAGCCTGGATTTGCCCAGCTGAGCGCTGGGGCTCCTCTTCTTCAGGCGTCTGAGCTAGCTTTTTTAAAGCCCACTCTGGTATTGCCCCTATGTATTGCTCTATGCCCCATTGAGACACTCTTACTCACTTCCATGGCTTTCAAACCCGTGGTATCCAAGACTTAAGACCCTGTCTGTCCCTGTGTGAAGGGGATTGGATGATCTTAATTTCATACATAGGTACCAGAGTCATGGGCTGATAATGCAAGTTCTCCAGGGTCCTATGGTGAGACTGTGACACAGCTACGAACTGAATCCAGCCCCTCCCAGCACCCATCCACTGCCGCAGCCACATTACTTTTACTAAAACGATGCACAAGGCCAGGCTATTTGTTTATTTTGATTTTCAACCAAAAGCTGGTTTCAGGCTATAGAACTCCTTCCAGATTTTCAAAAACACAAAGTAAAATGCAAAGTCTCTGTACAAAGTGCCTTCCCCAGGAACAGCACAGCACACTGCACACCTGGTAGTACCCCTGCTGAGACAGAAAACTGTAATCGTCTCCTGCAAAAATGGGTTCCTACCATAAGCCTGCTCCCCTCATCCCAGAAATACCCAGGGAAAGGGATGAGCTGTGAATATGCCAAAATATTTTCCAGTGCAAATTCTGGAAGTCTGAAGCTTCAGCCTGCTGATGTCTCCCTCTACAGAGTTCCCAAAATCAAGCTCTTCTGCTCAGCTCAGCAGAAGAGGACCACATATTAGAGTTGAGAAATCTTCTTCGTGCTGAGAAGGCCATTCAGAAAGGCTTTGTTAAGTCCCACAGGATCACATTGCCCTAAGATTAACCAAACAAATGTGTTTTGGGTTTTTTGTTTTTGTTGTGTTTTTTTTTAAAGTCACACGATGGTCAAGAACCTTTAATGAAATTGTGGGCCCTGTCTGTCCCATGGGCTGTCGGCTTTTGTCACAGGGTAGCCCAGCCCCAACACGCTTAGTTCTTAGTCGAGTGGGACTGGTTGCAGCCCAAAGTCTGTGACAGCTTCTTGTGACATAAGACGAGCACAGAGAGAGCTTTGTAAGATGCTTATGACTTGCACGACATGCAATTGAGTATGACCAGTTTGGAGAGTAACGTTCAGTACAGGCAACGTCACATTAGGCAAACAGATCTGGAATTCGTGCATGGGTCTAAAACATCCATCCTCAACTTCTCAGATAAATGGGTTTTTGCTTACATAAAGTGGATATGTGCCTGTGTCATACTGGATACTTGCCTTTCCTTGTCTGGAGGTGTCTTTGTGCCGTATAGAGCATACCTATATCTCACTGAGTGGGTTCTGTCCTGTTGGGCCCAGGGATCTGTTCGTCTATCTGTACAACGTGCACACGCACCAGTGATGGCTGAGGTTGGAAGTATTTATGGCAATTAAAATGTTTTGCCTGGAAGCTGTTTTGGGGCTTTTTTGAAGTGAGGATTTTCAGACTTCAAGGTGTTAACAGCCCCTCTAAACGGTTTTGTTTTTTAATTGCAGCAAATGACTGTGGAGCCATTAAACATTCGCCTCTCTGCAGTTGTTTCTAAGCCCTTTCAGTCCTTCTTCTATTTATTCTGTTTAATTCAGTCAGGTAGCTTCGGGGCAGTGAAGATCAATACTTTACTTTGATAGAAAAGAGTCAGGTTTGAAACATAGAGATAAAACTGACACATTTTGTATAAATTTAATTAAAAATGCACCTTTAGTGGCTTGTTGCAAGCACAAAGCCAGCCCTCCATCTAGCTATCTCTCTGTCTCCACTCTCTGTCTCTCTCTTCCCTTTCTTGTTCCTAACAGGAAGATCTCTGAATCTGCCTCACCAACAAAGCACCTCGTTTTATGATTTTTGTCTTGAAAGTTTAGCACTGAGGGAGCAGGATGGAAGGGATGTGAAATTCTAAACAGACCTTCTGCTCTCTCCCCGGTCCCACTCCTTTTGGTGGTGGCGGCTGGGGGGACGGGGAAGGAGCTGTCTCCCCAGTGGGGGAAAGAGGGGGATGAGGCAAAATGAATTTTTTTTTTTTTTTTAAAACCCAGCAGATTGGACACCCTGGGGCACTTTCCATTTGGATCTGTAGCTTTCCTCCACTCCCACCCCCCTCTTCTTGCTTTGTTAAACTGAGAATTATTTTTCTGACTACATGTGCATCCCTGATCCCACTAGGATACTGCTGGCCACAAGGCAGTGTCTTTATTCTCTCTTTCTTTTTCCTCCTCTGCTCCCCCCTCATTTCTTCCTGCTCCCTCTTTCCCTAACCCTGCTGCCAGTGGGGACATTTGTCTTGTGTTTTATAATCTGGCCCCTTCACCCCCTTTCCCTGCATGTCTCTCTCTCTCTCTTTCTCAATCCTGTTTGGCTCGGTTCATTTTTCACTTGAGTGCCTTTCCTCCCAGCCTCCCCTCAGCTCCGGCCTCCCTCTGCTCAACACCAATAAAACACGCACAACACAGGTAGAACAAGGTGCCAGGGCTCAGCATGACAAACGGCTCACACACCACTCCATAACCACGGCTGTAAATTGCCCCCTCCTCACCCTCTGCCACCTCCTGGGGACGGTGTCTCGGCTGGGATCACGTGAAACATGCTGTCCTGCCACAGGGTGGGATGGGGAAAACCAGCGGGAGTTTGGACACCAGCCACCACTAGGGCAGAGACCTTTCCAGCGCTGTCATTTGGGATTGTGAGATTTAATGTCCCTGTTTCATTCCCCGGTGGGGCTGTGCAGCCCCAGGGACCCCAGGGGACTTGTTGGATGGAAAACGGGGGTTGTGCAGCGGGGGGGGGTGCGAACTGCCTTCCTGACCTACAAACCACCTATTTAAGTCATATTTTGTGACCAAGAGCCTCAAGACTCATTCCATCCATGCGAGCTCTGGGAGGGTTTTAAAGGGGAAGGATGACAGTGTCTTCTTGATGGTTGCTCTGTTTCCAGCGGGCAGAGCTGGGCTGGCACCTCTGGCTGGACACCACGGCACCTCTGGGAGCGGGGGGGCTCCATGGCCGGAGTTCACTGTGCCTGTGCCAACCCAGCTGAGGCACATCAGCCACCTACCCCTTGCTGCTGAGCCGCAGCACGGCCTTCCCTGGGATACAGCATCTCTGCCTGCCACATGGGCTTGGCCGTGCCGGGGATGCCCTGGCTGTGCACTCGCACCGCTCATGTCGCTGCGGTGCTCACGTGGGCTTGGTGCTGCGCACTCGTGTTCCAACAAACATACAGGAGAGAGAAATAAGCCACCGCCTGAGAAAAATAAACCACACATCAAGGAACAGGCAAGAGGAAAATGAGCAAACTGGGTAACAAAATAAAGGTGGACAAAACCTCTCATCAGCTGGCAGCACCTGTGATCAGCTTCTTTGTGGGTCTGTGGAAACTCCATTGAGAGCAGTGGCATTAAAGAACACACAGAAAATTGTTAGTATGTTATGGATGGTGTGGGAAAAGGGAGTGAGGGGGGACAAAGCAGGTGTCATTGGTGGAGGCTGGACAGAAAGGAAGGAAAGGGTCTGCAAGATGAGAACAAGCTCGAGGCTTGTACACAAGCAAGATGAGCTTGTGGAGGAGGCTGAAGGACAAAGAGGCACAGACACGTATACTGAAGAAGCAGCAGCAAAAACTGATGTGGATGATGGGGCAAAAGAGAGGCTGTGTCGGCTGTGTCTGCCTCCCTGGCCGTGGGCCTGGGTGGCCCCGGGGGCATGTGTGTGGCTGGGAGGGGGGTGCCAGCAAACAGGCAGTGCCCCAGCTTGAGGCAGAGCAGGGGCTCTCAGATACAGCCGCAGGGAGCGATGTGCAGCTGCTGCACAGAAATGTACTCTTTGAATTCCATTGTGTTTGACTTTAGCTGTCAAAACAGTAGTCGCTGTGAATTTTGCTTGAGAACCAGAGGATGCTGTGCAGGTGGAGCTGCTGGTTTTGCAACAAGATCCAAAGCTGGGTCTGTGCCCCACAGATTTCAGGTGTCAACCCCTCTCGTCTTAGGCAATTGCCAACTCCAGCAGATGTGCGTGTCCCCTGTTGCCAGCTTCATTTGGCTCTGGGATTCCTCATCACCTCTCCCTCTGTTAATTTGTGCCAGTAATATATGTAGCACTTCCTACCCTCCTATGTGCAGGAGGCTGCATTTCAGCTACAAGTGAAGAAACTGTATTTTGTAAACTGTTAACTAGTGCTTTAGCTTGCCAGTGTAAAAGGAAAACACTCATTTTTGCATTGCCCTGTGCCCCAGCCTGTATCAGCACCTCTGCTCTGCAGTACAGGCTGCTCGGGTTTACCAGCGGCAAAAACAGTTTCCTTGCTAAGCCAAGGCAGGATGGGGTTAACTCTGTCAGTCTGTCTGCATAATATCGGCTGGAACATCAGTTAAAGTCCTTCTGAGTGATTCGTGGAGGTGAGTGCTGAGGGCTGGTTTCTCAGGGACTGTACCAGGAAGGAGTGCGTGTGGCACACAGTGCACTTCTGCAGACAGACAACTCCCGTGTCTTCTGCCTTTAATCACGGCAAATGAAAGTTTCTAAACAAGCGGAAGATGCCAGGCTTTTGTATTCTGCCACCGGAGCTGTCTCTGCGCCTCCGTCAGTGCCGGTAATTGCAGACAGAAGCAGCTTTGTGTTAAAATGGCATCAGTAATTGAAACGGAATTCAGAATCAGGACCCTGCAGGCACCACTCGGTGAAAGAAGAAATAAAGATCGTTTGGGTCACATCTTTTGTAATTTGCGTTTAATAATCGTACCAGGAGGTACATACAAAGGGAGAGGAGACATGAGAGGCAGCCCGCTCCCCCTCCTCGCGCGCTCTGCCTCGCAGCCTTCCCACGGAGACGGGGGAGGCTGGCGGGGACCCCGCACCCCTCTCGGCGGGGCTGGCGTGGCAGGAGGGCTCAGGGCTGCTGCGAGGCCGAGCCAGTCCTGCCCGCTGGCAGCCAGAAGGGGAGAACGACTCCCTGGGCCCGTGTTAAACTGGACGCTCAAGTTCGGGTTTCCTGGTTGGGCTGAGGATTTATGGGCGCAGGTGCTGGCCCTGGCTCGGTGGGTCTGGCTAAGCACCGAGCACTGGAGGGCACTCCACTGATTGGCAGTTTCTTAGTTTCTCTTTGAAACAGGCTCCCTTTGGTATCCTTCGATGGACTTCCGCGGTTGTGCCTACACAGGTATTTTCAACCAAACCCAGGCTGTACAGCATGGCTTGCACCAAAATGTCCCAAACCTCTTCTACCACAGCACAGCGAGGCCTCCTCTATTCTGCTTATGGGGATCAGTGTGCTGCCTGTGGTCCCCTCGCAAATCACAGCCAGGCAGTGCCTGGGAGGGCAGTAGCTGGTGGGGACCAGCACCCTGCCAGGAGCCTGCCCATGCTCAAAGAGTGCCAGTGCTAGAACCCGTGCCCTGGTAAATTCAGTAACATAGATGCAGCTGTGTAGTTTCCTTCTTGCCCTGTTTGGTGGGTGACCTCCGGCCTCAGGATATCAGATTTACCAAGAAAAAGCCATGCAGCAACAAAGACGTTGCTTAGAGCTGCTCAGAAGGCTGCGGTACAAGGCACAAAGATGCTATCGAAGACTCTGAGGAAAATGGGTGTGTACTGACTGTAGATAACTTCTGCTCTTTTTGGCTTCATGTTGTGCTTAGCTGATGCTTGTTTGGCCCTGGAAGAAGTGGGATACAGTCTCTTTTTTTCACATTAAAGCCCTGCACTGGTTCTTGCCCTATTCCAGTACTGCTCCCAGTCTGCCTGTTAGAGGCAGGATGGTGGGTTGGATGGCCCTTTGGACTAACCCAGTACAGTCTGTTTATCTTGTGCTCCTGACAGCTTGTCATGACACACTTCTGCTGCGCTTGCCATGGAGGTTGGGTCAAAGGCCCCAGAGAGGCTACAGCAGGTTGGAGATGAAGACCTTCTCTCTAAGCCTCAAACTTTCCAGGGACATTCAACTGGTCTTGCAGTGCCCAAAGCATGCACTCACAAGTCTCTGCTCCAAAGACTGCATCAGCCAATGCCTTGTTCCCCTTAGCCCAAGCTCCTGATCCTGAAGGAGGTAAGGCTGTCAGGTACCTCCCCCACAATCTCCAGGACCACCAAGATCTATGACACAGCATCTAGCGTATGTGAAATAAGAGGATCTGGTTCTATGCTCGTGTAGTCTGCTGATCTACCCTGTGATTTCCCTTAGCTTTGCCTCTGTTGGGCCTTGCCGTGGTGCAAAGATAACAAAAATTTATTCTTCAGTAAAAAAAGCCCCAGCACCACCACTTTTATTTCTTATGCTGAACCCAGCCACATCAAACCTAAGAAATGGCAGTATCTGTTCAGGTATTCCACTTTGGTCTTTCTAAAACCCAGTGACATCCTGAGAACCACTCTAAATCCAGATGAGATGGAGGTGGATGTGAGCAGGACCAGTCCATTCCATCTTAGAACAGTGTGCCTCTCTACCCCAGACTTCAAGTACATTTTGAGGAACAAACTCAACCCTGGTTACCTTCATTGGTATCCTGTTCATCTCAGTGGAAAGGAGCATGTGGCGCTGCCTGGGTTTCTTTCATACAATGTACATTTTCTCTACCATTCGGCTTGACTCAGGGACAAGCTTCATTGTTGCCTGTGGTCAGGATACATAGGAGACAGCTCTAACGTCCAGCAGCTCCCCTATGCTCTGCATTGATGTTGTAACCTCCTGGTTTCCCTTGCACACACACTCTGCATTTCTTCCTTAAGCTGCTCCTGGCAGCTCACCATTTCACAGTTCTTGCCTATGGCCAGGAAGAGCATCATCTGTCAGCTACATCTGGAGCTGCCATCCTGCTTTCTCCCCGGGAGCTCAAGGGGTCCTTACTAGAGGGCCAGAGCTGCAGTTGTGGCAGAAGAAATTTAGGCTGGGGAGAGGTACCTTGGCTTCTTCTAGTTTTAATTGCTGTTGCAAGGAAGAGTCTTGTTAAACTGAAGAGCCAATATCCTGATTTTTCTTTAGCCTATAGAAGGCAATGATACGTGATTTGGCATCCCCCTGCACAAATATTATCAGTAAATACCCAGACACCTGAAGTCAGATGAGGGAGAGCATCTGAAAGAGGTAAAGAAAAGTTTCTCTACTTTGTGGAGAGTGTCCAAGCCCTGTATGATTACATACAGACTCCCAACCTTTCCTTTCTGCCTGAGAAACAGGATGCATTAGCTTTTGGGTACAACAGCAAAGCTACTGAGGAGGCCCACAATCAGATGAGGAAGTCCATAAGAGGCACCGTGGATGCTTTGTCCTTTTCTCTCCAAGACTTCCTCTCACCTTATGCACAGCAAAGACCTAGCAGGCATCATCACATTCATCCTTGTCAGCACCTCAGGAAATGACTGTGTCACACCTGTGTCCTGCAAAGATACCCAAGTGAGGTGGACTGCTGCATATGAGCGGCTTTCTGGCTGGGCATGTATGTCCTACAGAGGTTTTGTGGGGTGCTGCGGCAATGCTCCTTGCTCTCTTCCCTCCTTGGTTCAGTCCCAAATCCCCCCCGCAAATCCTCAGCTCCAGTTTCAGCATCTCCACCCTCTTCCTCCATGGAGACTTAAAGATCTAAGGTGGCCGATCACATGTCAGGTGATGGAGAGAAGAGAAGCCTCTTGAAGAAGAGTTTAAATGAGCCCTACTGGCCTTGCCTTGCTTCAGTAACTCTCTCAGGGGGCTTTTTCCATGGGCCTGCTGTTTGGCCCTCTGACAACGGTGCTATTGAGCCCCTCTTGCATGCTGCAGAAGATGTTGTTAGAAGGAGAAGGCCATAAAGCTATCAGCAACATCCTCCCCTGATCTGCACATCTCTCTCACACACCCCTTCCGCCACCACCCATCCTCGCACAGTGATTTCATTCGCACTTCCCACATGCTCATCTGGGACCCCCATATACCCACACCTACACTCACACAGATGCACCATTCTCTTATTTTCTCTGTTCCCCAGCCTTCCTTCCCTCCTCCCATCTGTCTCTTGAATAATTCCTGGCTAAGTAACTTTCTCTGCGCAGCCCCCAGGCCGGGGCATGGGGACTTGTCCCCTCCTTCCCCCTGGCCATCCAGGGGGCTTTTGAACATGTGTTTCTGGGAGGCAGACACCAGCTGGCTGGGCGACATTTGCATAGTCAGCTAAAAGCCCCTGAGCTGAGCTGGGGACGTCTGGAGGAGCCCATGGCAGGACTGAGGGAAGAGGGAAGCGCTGGTCAGCTCGAGGTCAGCTGGAACAGATTTCCAAACGAACGGACAGATGGCGAAAGGAGATGAGGGGTGGGGGGAGCATGCAAAGGCTTCTACATCAAATAAATAAATAAATCACTGAATGCGGTAGGGGAATAAGTGACCAACGTGCCTATGGACATGGCAATCACTGTGCTGCTTCCTTCAGAGCCTGTGGGGTGGATGGATGGGGTGAGTGGGGGCTCTAATTGCTCTTGGTGCCAGGGAGGGGAGCAGGGTGGATGATGGACCAGGGAAGGGGCAGGGAGAGGCGTGTGGGTCTGCGGGGTGCCAGTGCTGCGAAGCAGCAGCAGGGAGCTGGAGGCTGCCCACAGCCTCCTGCAGTGAGCTGGAGGGGCCCTGCTGCCGGACCTCCATCCGGGTGCCAGTGGGGCCTGCTTTGGCTGTGAGGACAGACCCCCAGTTTGCCCAGCCACACTGTGTTTCCAAGGCATCACTAGCTTGACAGGTTTTGGGACTGCGGTTTGTGCAGCCCCAAGCGCAGGGCGCCCTCACGGTACCGGCTCTCCGTCCCCACTGCTCCCCCCTGCTCTTTCCACCACTTCTCCCTCCACTCCAGCTAATTTCATTGGACTGAAAAAAATAAAGCAATCTGTACAGTTTTGCTCCTACAAGGACGTGTCTTTGCCATTCCAGAGTAACAGCAAAACATTTTATTTATGAGCCCCTGCGCTGCCTTTGCACTCTCTGCTGATCACCATTCCCGCCTGCCTGCCTGGTTTCATGCTCTCTCCCGTCTGCACAGTTCACTCCTCAGGACAGAAAATACACTTTATTGTTTGATCCCACAGCACCTTTTGGAGTGCTGGGGAAAAAAGCACTCCCTTAGCACATGAATTGCCCAGGCAGAGAGAACTGATGTGCCCACCCAGTGCTCAGGGTGACCACAATTGAAGACTTTAGGAAAAAAAGGCCAAGAAACACTGTGGTAGACAATTAGGGGCTAAGACACCCAGAGAGTACTGTTTTCCTCCTTCCAAGCTGTTTAGCGGTTGCCACATGCCCTCGACCAGGAAGGTTCACAAATTACACGTTGTCTTTAAAATCCTGCCTGCCCTAACTCTGGATGTTCCCCTAAACCACAGAAGTGCCTGAGCCTCTCCTGGGCTTACTTCCTTCACAGACCGTCGGCAACTCCTACAGGCTAGTTTTGCACTACAGTAAGAGGTATTGCCATTACATGCTCTTTTTTTTTGGTTTTTTAAATTCTTCAGGAGAGGTGGAAATGCATTTGTTATTTTTAATGCAGTTTGAGGGAACTGCTGTTTTTTACCTTTTTTTTTTTTTTTTTGGTGGTTGTTTTCCCCCCCCCCCCCGCCCCCCCCCCCCATGCTGTTGCCTGGTTGGTGCGAAATCCTTTCCTGAGGGATGCAAACACATGTTCCCTGTCGTGAGTGCAGGCAGACAGATGTTACAGGAGCATATAAGGAAGGCTGTCACTAAAGGCCAGCTGGCGCAGAAGGGCAATTCCACATAAACTCCCCATGTGGCTGATCCTACCCCAGGTGAAGGGAGTCAGTACATTAAGCAAAACTGTGAGGGTCCTGATGGTACCAAGAGGTTTTAATTACCCTGAGTGGTCTCACCTGGGGGCCCCACCCACACCCTCTCCCCAGGGTGCCATTTAAGCTCAGCCTGGGTCACTTGTTTCCTTCCTGAGCTGTGTTGTAGGTCTGTCTGTAGCTCTGTCTCTGGCCTCATCTCCTGGACAGACCTCAGACCTATGCTACAGCAGTGTGTCCAGCCCTGCCTCCTGCTGCTCCTGATGGGACTCCCTGGATGAACCCTGGACCTGGTTTGTGACTTTGACTTGTCCAGGGCTGTGGATGGACCCTGTTACCAGCACCTGCCTCTGGCTGCCATGCTCACGTGCTGCAGGACCATGCCTTGGTCAGTGAGGGCACTGCCTGAGCTGGGATCACCCTTGGCTTCTAGCTCACCCTCCCTTTGGAGCAGCCTGTCCTCACTGCTCCATGACACAAATTGCCAAGTGCAGTTGGCCTGACAAAGACAAGCAACTGAACGTGTGCTGCCTGGCATCCACCAGTGCTGTGTGTGCCTGCTGTCATCCCTCTCGCTGAAACACTCCACTTCTCTGGCCTGGACTTGCTCGTCCAGCTATGTTTTACCTACAAATCTTGCTACTGCTGTGCTCACTCCTAATCACTGACAAAGGCATCAAGCAGCATTTTGAAGAGGTCACATCCTGGTATCCAAAAGCTGTTCCTCTGCTATGCCAAGATTAGCAATCTACTCCTTCTTCTCCTAATGCCGGAACTTCATTGTCACCTCTGCCTCGCCATGGCTTAGCTTCATGAGCATCCTCTTCAATATAATGAACTTTTTTTTTGGAAGTCCAGGTAATGATGTCTTCTTTTCTTACAGTTTTGCTCAGAGGTTTCTAGTAGACTAAGGATGGCTGGTTTTCTTTTACAAAAGCATTTTTTATTTGTCCTCAGTTTCCATTCCTTTTTGCTCTTCCAGTTTGTTAGCTCCAGCCTGGAGATGCTGAGCTTGGAGAGTTGATGGGCAAAAGTCACTTAGGCTGATGTGGACTTGTTCAGTGGTCTAATCCTTTGCACTCTGAGCAGTAAACTCAGAAATCCCCTCTGACTGCTTAGATCCTGCCTTCAGCTTCCCTCGTAAACTGCAGGGCTTTTTAATGTAAGAACACCTATCATGAAGAAATAGATTTTATCTTTCAACAACACTGGCTGAATTTCTAACCTATTCAGTACTTTTTTGGCAAACCCATAATTTATTAAACAATTGACTTCTCCGAAGTATTAGGTGGTCTTAACTCATCCCAGCTCCCCTTGCATTTAATCTAAAAGTTGCTGTCCTGATGCACTAGAAATGAGCAAGTAAGACATCCTCTGCAGTCAGGAAAGCGTCATCTATGCCTGTTACAAGAAACAATTAGTAATTGCTATTAGATGTTGCTATATAAGAAGTGTATCGTTGTTGGGTGTTTTGAGAAAGTCCTGAATTTGGTCTTCAGGGTCTTATTCATCACTTGGAAATATTCACATGCCTGTTGGGATTTCACCTGAACACTTGAAAATCCTCAAAGTTTCATGAATGTTCATAGAGGACGCTCTCTTCTGTCTCAGGTGTGAACTGTTCTGTTGTTCTGTGCTTCAAAATGTTTGGCCCTCTAAAGTGGGAAGAGAAACACTCAGTATAAGTGTCCCATGCAGCTGTTAAAAAGCTGCATTTCTGCTGTGCCGGGACGCAGCAGGGCAGAGTGGGGAGATCACTACGCAGGCTGTTCTTGCCTGCCGCTTGCTCCTCTTTGGGTCAGATATGATCCTCAGTCTGAACACCCCCCTCTGCGTTTTGCTGAAATAACGTCAATGAAGTACGTAGGGAAAGATAAAGCAGGCTTGTGCCAGCTATCTCTGCATACACATGTGCACACGTGCACGCACGTGCTATCACAAACCCTGCCAGCTCCCCGAAATCTCCAAACTGCTGGCAGGATACAGAGAATTTGCCTATCTCCAGACTTGAGTGTGTGCTTCCCACTCCGTGGGCAGCTGCTGCCAGATGCCCAGCTCATGTTTTGTTTTATGAATCCCTTGCTTCTATGAGGTTTTTTTATTATTATTATTTGAGCTAAAATGGATCCATAACCTTGTGGGACAAGGACATTGGCCTGGCTGGCAGCGCACATGCTTTCTTGTGCTTGCGCTCTCCCTCCCCTCCACAATTACTCTTCATGCAGCACAGAAAATAAAACATTCCAGCAAAATACGACTGCCCCCTCTCCCAACAGGAGGTCACCGAGGCTTGGACTAGCACATGAAAAAGAAAGTCCAGGGAAAGAGCTGTTCCTTTTTGATTTATGTGCTGGCTGGGCAACAGGAAAGACCGCTGAGTGGAAGGAAGGTACTATGGGAGCTGCTAATTGAGTAATTGCAGCTCAGAGCTGCAGAGAAGGTGGCAGGAGCAGGCGAGAGGGGCCTTCTCTTCTGGCTGGTAGGAGCCCCTTACCTTCTCTTCTTGCCCTGGGTTTGAGAGCAACAGGACAGGCATATTTGCCTGCTTCTTGGCATTGCACAGCACAATTGCTGTGCCTCTGCTGTAGCCGAGTCTGCCCCTAGCATTTGCCTCTTCTCCTCATGTTTCCCCTCAAACCCCTTTCATACCTGGAAAGTTTAATGTAGTAGTTGTGTGTCTGAGTAGACTTAAACTCATTTCTTGGCGCTGTGTCCAGCCCTTCTTGGTGCAGAGAGGTGGGAAGGTGAACGGTGTTGTTTGCTTGCCTTCTTTCTCTTTGTGTTGAGCATGGGATGCTTGTCATGAATATGCCCTTATGCGCAGTCCATCATCTTTTCTGTCCACACCTGGACACTGGGGCTTTGAGGCTGAATTCAGCAAGAGCCAAAAAAGCTCCTCTGTCCCACAGGTGAATGCAAGATGCTGCAATTGTCAGGTTGTGCGAGGGGGATACGGTGTCTCCTGGCATGGCTGGGCTCAGCGTGGTACCTGTTGTTCCTTGCACCTGCCTTTTGCCATGTCGAGCTGTCAGCTGCCAAACTCCCTCTCTGCCTGAAAGTGAACTTCAGGCACGTGTTCCAAATTGCAGCCAAACTGCACATCATCTCCCAGCACTGGCAATTACCCATCTTCCCACATGCCTGCTGAATCGTATGCCTGATCCCAGGACCATGCTGGAGCTTGGGCAGCTCCATCTGGAGAGGCTAGGTGTGGGCAAAACCTGAGCCCATTTCACTTACCTTTGTGAGTTCTTCTGAACCCCCTCAGTCTGGTGTAATCATTCCCCTCTTCTGAGTATCACCTTCTCCACGGATGAGCAGATACTCCTGTGATCAGCCCTTGTTTTTCTGCTCAGGAGGAAGGCGATTACTGCACTAGTCAGAGCAATCGAGACATTTGTTTCTGGCTGTGAGGGATGCTCAGAGGGGGAAGACAGGCAGAGTCCCTCCAGCATCACTAGAGGTCTCTCTTTATCTGTATGTGCTTGTCTGCAAGGCAATGGGAGAAAAATACACTTGCTCAGAGTAATTTCTTCATCTGCTTCTTGACATGTCACAGCCTCGTAGAGCATGCAAGCCCAGCGAAGTCACAGGGCTGAGTTCTACTGGCTCGGTTTCTCTGGATGTCAACTGCTTGAGACTGTCTCTGTCTGGGATATGCCTTCTGCTGCTTGGCTCTCCCGAGCTCCCATCTCCTCCCAGCACCCTACTCTGCAGCTGGGTGGCATTGGTAGCCCTCTGTCCTCAGTCAGCCAGCCCAGGCACCTGCTCAGAAAGTGATGTGCCAAAACCATGGTCTGAGCTTTCTAGGAGTTTAAGAGCTGGTCCTCTCCTGACCCCTTGCCCTCCGGCCAGGTTGTTGTCCATAGGTTTCAGCTTGCCTCTCTGTGCCCATACCTCTGCAACTCCTGCATCCTTGATGGGTGCTGCAAAGTCTGATGCTTGATGCTGCTTTGGAGTTGACATCAGTAGAAGGAAGGGGAACAGTGTTATGGGTGCTAAGATTTTTTTTTTTTTTGAGGATTGGTCATCTGCTCTGCCACATCTCACTTCACTGTAGCAATGGTGAACCACATCCACATCCGAAGCAAAATCTTCGTCTACAGGCTACCTGGAGCACAAGATCTGTTCAGGAGTTGGAGTATCCATACCTATGACAAATATCTTGCCGAGGACATTGGCTTTTTTTCCACTCTTGTGTTTTCCATGCACTATTTGGTGAAAGATGATGAGCCACAGCCCAGTGATGTGAGGGCCTTGGCCTAGTGCTGTGGTGATTGAAAGCTTCAACTGCTTTCTCAACAGAGAGAAAGTTTGTTTCTATATTGTGTTTTCTTTTCCGTAGGTGGTGGTATGCAGAAGCCATTGCTGCTGTGCAGGCAATGCATCAGTGCCAGGACCCCTCCAGCAGCCTCTGGCCTCAGGAGTGGTACTGCAGGGTGGTTTGGTCCAGATCACGAGCTACCCAGCTCCTGTAGCTGGTCTGGTCTTGCAGGCACAGAATGTGCCAGAAGCAGCCTTGAGAGTGGGCAAGTGGACTTCATGTGGCTTCCATCTCAGCCCAGCCGTGTTGAGCTTGCATGTCCCCTGTGTTAAATCACTAGCAGCTGGGGCAAAGGGTGTGCTGTGACTTTTCCTAGCTCTGCCAAGCTCCCATGCTCAGGTTCTTCTGCAAGGTTCTCCCTTATTTTCTCATCTTTTGATTGTTTTTTCTTTTAAGGTGAGAAGTGGGTGAAATGTTGGTGCTTATGAATTAAGGCACTAACAGGATGAGGTAGACTGCAAAGCCAAGCTGTTCCTCACAGCTCTGTCAATGCTCCCCCAGTCTCCTCTGACCTATTTTATGCTGGTTTAGCCCTTTCCACCTGCACAGGCTTGCAGCCTCACTGGCAGCCCCCAACCTGACCTGCAGTCCTTGGTGGCAGTGATACAGCAAAGTGAGCCATGTGGACCTGGAAAGCTAGTCCTGGTGGGTGGGAGGTGGTCTTTGGAACATCCCCACCAGGGCCTGGGAAGGTGGAAGTACCGTAGACAGAGGTGGTGTAGTCAGTTTGCATGTAGCTAGAGATACTGATTCTGGCACACTACTTCCAAAAGGCCCTTTTGGAAACCTTTCAGATTAGATCCTTGTCTTGTTTTGCATTCATCAACTGCTCCACTCGTTATATCTTTGCTAATGTTCCACTGAGCAGAAAGACAATTCAGGACATGGCATGTGAGTGACTTGGGAAATGTGAATAAACAGCATGTCTGCAGATTTCTTGTGATGCATTTGACTTTGGAGGCCAGGAAGTCACTGGCTGAAAAAGACTGGTTCATTCATCCATTGTTTCTTTTTTTTTTCGATGTGCTCCACTGCTCTAGTCTCTCTTGCTGTACTAAACACCAGTGAAAACAGTGAGGTGGTGATATTCTGTGCCAGGAATATTTTCTAAGAGTTTACAGATGCCATCCTCTTACAGATAATGAAGGCAGATGTAGACATACCACAGTCTGGCTCTTCATGGTGAGGTCCTGCCAACTGCTTCTCCTGGCTGCACATGAGTAATTTTTTAATTATTCTACCCCACTGCTAAATTGCCTACCACTAGCTTTTGCTGCCTGCTGCAGGTTCTTCTGTAAGGAGCACTGCAAGATGAGGTGGAATTAGGTGATCCTGAATGCTGGAGTCCTGTGAGGGTGTCAACTATTTGGGATGTGATGATGACAGTTATGCAGAAACCTGCCTTAATGCACTGAAGGTGCTGAGAAATGATGCAATACCTGAGGACTGCTCCTCTGTGCTTGCTCCTGGAAGGGTGAGATGCAGTGGACCAGATTTGGTGTTGCTGTGTCTCTGCAGCCTAGAGAAGTGCTATGAGATGGCAGCAGAGCAGATATTGGGACATGCTGCTGTAACTTGTCTTTCTGATAGATTTCCGCCCCCCCNGTAATCTCTGTTTGAAGGAGCTCTAAGGGAGGAAAGTGCTTCCCAGTGCAGCTTTTCCTCCACATACATGTGTTCTCAGGTCAGTGCTGGGCACATTTGCAGAACCAGTCAGCTAAGTAAAGGCTGAGAAAATAAAACAGAATGGCAGAGGAGGGGGGAAGCTTTGGTTTCCAAACATACCTCCAACAGAACCACAGGCAAGCATTGTGTCAGGGAGTTTCCTTTCCATGAATCCCAAACTTGGTGTTTGGCTATAGGGTGAAAGACAGTGCTTGGGATACAGAGATTCTTTGAATTTGGTGGCTGGGAAATGGGCAGCTTCCTCAAGGGGAAGAAACCAATACATTAACTGAGATCCAAAATCCAGAAAGGGTAGACATGAGGGATGCCACATCAGCTCTTTCAACATGTTGCATTGGTGTGTAAAATCTGAAATACATTTATCCGTTGAGCTCTCACCGACCAGGGAATAGGAAAAATTGGGCAGATACATTGTGAGCTGGTGGAGGAGGGGATTCTCACCCGAAGACCAAGCATTTGCCTTCCTCTACCTGCTTTCAGTGCAGTGTGGTTTATGCACACGTGTTAATATACCTGTTTATGCATGAGAGAAGCAGAAAGAGTGACACCTGCTGCTGCTGGTTTCAGTGGGATTTAGGACGCCTAAAAGCCTGGCTGTGGATACATTTAACCCTACTCTGCTGTGTCTGTGCATCTCAGATATTACTGTACACGTTTACAGGCACACAGGCAATTATCTGTCTGCATTTCTCTGTGTGCTCATGTGTTGGTAGGTACCTCGGTCTGTCCGTGTATACCTGTGTCTCTGCCTGGGGGTACAGTACAGTGCCATAACCAGGAATGTCCTGGAGCTGAGGCTGCTGTAGTAATTACAGCAGATAAACTGCTCTGCTTGAGGGTTGCTGTCTACACCAGGCTGCAAGGCAGGCAGCCTGGCTTCGCCACTGAAGTCTATTCATTTTAATAAGAGGGACACCCTGTGTTATTAAGAAGAGTGTTTATTACTGTCGCTGCACGCTGACAGCAGCTTCCATCATCGTTAAAAGGCAGATGGGGGGGAGGAGGGTGGGGAGCTGTGTGCTCCTGTCTCGGAGGCTAGGACCCAGCTGGTGAGGAGGCTGGGGGCTGCAGGGCTTCCCCCTCGGCCCAGGGGGAAGTCACTGGTGGAGAGGAGGCCTTTGGGAAGGATAGAGAGGGAAGTGTGGGGCCCTGTTCAGTACCTTTTCCAGGTCTGAGCAGTTCTTCCTCCAGGTCCCAGCGTAGATGAAGTCTCTCCTGTGTGGGAGGCAGCCCTCCCTACCTTGTACAGGGGCTGGGGGGCTGCAGGCAGAGATGGGAAAACCAAGGAGGGCAGCGGCAGGGAGCACTCGCTGGGGAGGAAGGTACAGGGTATGCGTAGGATGTTGCTGAGGGCTGTGCTGAGCCCTCTGCTTGGTCCAAGAGCCAGTCTCAGCACCTCTCTTCCCCCCCTCATTCAGCTCCAACCACAGCACTGAGCTGTAAGGTTTGTACAGCCCTGTCTGGGGCCTCTCACCTGGGACATCTTGGCATACAAAGCAGGCCCTGGCCAAGGAGATGGCACAAGCAGACCTTCACCCACCACTCTCTGGACACACCTTGCATTTCAGCAACTGCTGTTTCCTAAAAAATGGGAGGATATGTGCTGCAGCACTGCGAGTGCTATGAGTTTGTAGGTCTCAGGGAAGTGCAAGAGGAGATGGTTGAAGGTGGTGCTTACGCACAGTGTGAACAGCCAGTGTTGCTAGTTGGCTTTGCTGGTGTTTTCACTGTGCAGATGACTCCTGAAACCCAGAGGAGCCACTGCCAGCGCAGGACAGGATGGGCAGGGCACCAGTGTAAGAGGTCTGCACAGTGCCTTCCTGCTCCCTCCTTGGTGCTTTCACATGTCTGAGCACCTGGGACATGGTGGTTTCCAGATAAAGATGTTTATGGAGCCAAATTCCTCCTGGTTACTGGGCTTCACCTCTCTTGTGTTCAGTCAGAAACAACTCCACCCAAAGCTGGAAGTGGGCTTCATTACTTTGCTTCTCAAAGCAAAAGGAAAGTCATTGATGTTTTCGGCTTTCAGCTGAAGAACTACAGTTTCAGATACCACTTCCAGTTTTCAAACAAATGAAAGAAAATGTACTTAAAATTTCCCTGGTTTTCTCCTAGGTGTTTCCCTCTCCCTAATTTCTCCTCCAGTATGTTTAAAACTGCCCACAGTTCTTATCTCTGGGCTTCCTTCTCCTTCTGACACCTGGGTTAAAGCTCCTTGACTTATCTTCTCTGAAAGTGTGGTACTAGAGGATTCATGGCACTACTGTGGACATCAGCCACTTGCCACTCTCTCCTGAGAAATATATGCGTGAGAGGGACAAGAGGACCTGTAGAGACTCTGTGTGGTGACTGTCATAGAATAGAGCTGATGATCCAAATGTGTCCTTCTGGTGCCCTTTTTCCACTGCAGCGCCCATCATAGCAGGTGTTAGTGGACCACACTCCCTTTTGTGCCTTGTACAAAAGTAAAAGGTCTTTCCAGTCCCAAGAGGAGAAATTCTGTCCCAGTAGAGGAGCAATGGGGGACTGGTCCTTGATGGAAATCCCAAATGTCCTGTAGCTTTATAATGGCAGCAGCTGATGGATGCACCAGTAATTTCATCCTACAAAGCAACAGGTGAGTGCAAGCAACCAGGTGGAAAGGAGGTATATGGCAGGTGAGCAGAGGACTGGTGGGGAGGTTGAAGGAATGTGCTGGCTGGGGAGAAACCTGTGTCCTGAGCCAGAGGTATTTATGCCAGCGGATCAGAGCACCCACTGCTGCAGCCATGCTCAGTAGAGATGGAGAGGTACAACTCTGGGGTCCTCTGTCCTTGTTCGGTGTGACTTAGTGCCTTGCTCTGACAGTTGAAGCTTTTGCTGGTCAGATGGCTCTGGCAGCTGGGGCCTCCTCTGGCTACTCCCCTGGCCCTAGCTCACCTCCTTGAGGCTCTCCAGCCATGCGTGACATTAAGGCTCCTCTAGGTCTCTGCAGGTTTCGCAAGGTTGATTGGGACCAGCGCGTGTCACTCTCGGCCACTTCCTCATCACCATAACTCTGGGCTGAATAACAAGAGGCTGAGAATCTGCTAACGCAGGCCCCGGCAGAGTGCCCCATCACTCTCTTTTATTCGCCCTGGAGATTTATGCTGCCTATCTCCCTTCCCTTTGTCCACCAGCCGGGCCCTATAAGTCATGTCCCCAGGCTGACAGGTCACGTGGCTCGTGCCGCTGCCCTGTCACAGTGACTGATGCCAGGGGGTGATTAAAAGAGAGGAGGGGTGAGAGGTCAGCAGCAGGCGGCGTGATGCGAGCGGGGGGATGTAATTATCACTCCCATGACATACTGCTGGGGGCTTTCATGGATCGTCACCCGGGCTGGAGGTGGGGAGGGAGGTGCTGGAGCAGAGAGGGGGTGTGGATGGACACAAGGCGAGGGTGGGCAGTGGGGTTATGGGAGGCAGGGGCTTCCCGTTTTTGAGAGAAACTAGGAAGTGTAAAGCCCAGTCTGTTCCCCAAACTGAACTTCTAGCCTCCAGAAAGAGAGAGAGGGCATTTGGAAAGCTGCAGGGATCTCTGCTGGGATCAGGAAGCAGCCCTCTGTTTGAAAAGGCTTTTGGCCACTTTAAAATGTTTTAAGTTTCCTCTGCTGCTGCCGCATCCCAACACTGACAACACAGCACAGGCAAGAGTGCCTTCAGACATTCAACAATGAGATGCATGTGTGCTCTGCTGGGGATGACAGAGAAGTTGGCAGGCTTAGTTGCCCAGTGCTCTTGTGCTGACACTGCCCATTTCCCTCTGCAATTCCCCTGTCTGGAGTCTTTTGTAGACAAGATGCGGCTGCCTCGGTAGTCTCCCAAATACACCATGCAAGCTACACCTTTGAATGTTCCCTTTCTGGCCAAAGGTAGAGATGGGATCCTCATCAGAGCAAAGAATGAGGAAAAAGTGGATGAAGACAGATTGAGAGGTACATATGTTTATCCTGGAGAAGAGGATTTTGGATGGAACAGGAGGGCAGCTGTCATACAGCCATATAAATGAGAAATAATTTAGATTCTGATAGTGGGAAGAACATTTGCTGGCAGATAGAGGCTGGAGAGGTTGAGAAATGTCTTAGCAGTGAGTGTAGTCATGAGTACAGTCAGGCTCCAGGGCTATTGAGCTTTAGGGCAAGAACTGAGAAGATCCATGGGAACATTTCAGAGAGTTCAGTTTCTGTCTCTGATCTGACTTAGGTAATTCCAGGGTATCAGAGTTTTCCTATGAATTCATTTGTTGAATCTCTAGTTTGCTGGAACTTGCATCTTGAATCTCTAGTTTGCTCTTCTTGTAACTGGGAACCACTTTATCGAGGTGTTTCCTAGGCTAGGACTGAGAGCTCCCAGCCTCCAGTTTCCAAGAGTATACATGGGAGTGTTTCTGGTTTCCATGTTTTCAGTGAGTCAAACTGTCTTGGTGAGCCAACAGATAGCATGGGTATCGCTCCCTATAGACAAGCATGATGTATTAATTTGGAATATGCATGGGAAGGTGGTGAAGAACATACAGTATTGTGATGTTATGCCCTCAGTATTGAGGGATGCAGGAATACACCTTTTGAGCAGGAAAAGCAGTCCATCTAGTTCAATAGCCAGCCTCTAACAGTGGCTGTCATTAGCGTGTCACGGGGAAGTTCATGAACCAGGCATATGTGCCCCACCGCTAAGGTGTCCCCTGAACTTTTGTAGTTGGAGGATGGTGATGTGAACAGCTGTACCTCATGCTACTTTGAGCTTTTGACTAGCGCTCTTTGACAGTACATGGAATGACAGCCCTTCAGACTCTCGGGGCAAATATCTAAGTTGGAGTTGCTCTCTTCCTCTCTCAGAGGAAGAGATGGAACTTCCTGATGATCCATAAGCCAGGGACCTATCTTGTTCGTGGTGCATCCTGGTTACTGAGAATGAGTGGTTACATATAGATGTCAGAGAGCAAAAGCTACCTGACATAAACAAAATTAAACCAATCCAAAACAGACCAAACAAGAAGGAACCAACCAGCCTTGGTAGCTTCTCATATGATTACTGTTTTGACACTGGTATGGTTCTAAGGGAAGCCAGAGGAATAATTTATGGTTAGAGGAAAAATATCACTGAATACACTAGAGTAAATATTATTCATGCAGTCTGAATTAAAGCATAAGTGTATTCTAAACATTGTCTTTCTTGCCAACCCTGGACAGAACTACTGTCACACCTCATTGAAGCTTAAGGGCTCAGAACTTAATTTATCATTAAATTACCTAAACTTGGAAAGAATCACAAAACTCAGCAATATCTGCAGCAAGCAATCTTCAGTCTCCAAATTATGCATCTTGGCCTTTCATGCAGAGAAAAGGACACACTCCTTCAGATTCTCAGCAGTGTCATGGTAAATGTATAGTGGCTCTTTTCTCTGCTTCATTTTATCACAGCCATGCTGGGAAGCATAGACAGGACTTAGCTAATGCCTCATGTTATTATCATTCACATGCTAATGTGGCTCCACTGCAGATGTTCAGGTAGGTGTTTATTTCTGAAAGGGGCTATGTGTTGTGGGTAGTCCCTGTCATATCAGCAGAGTATCATCAATATATTTTCAGATTCAGAGAAAATACCACAGGAAGGAATCCTGAAAATTCATCTTATCCAGCCCAAAGATAGCTATGCGAGTCTCTCCAAGTGCTTACCAAACTTGGTCTTTAAGAAAAATTTGGTGCTACCACAACCTCTCTAATCAAATTATTTCAAGACTTTACTACACATACAGCTAAAAAGTTCTTGAAGCTTTCTAAATTTCCCTTGATGCAGTTTAAGGTGGCAATTTCTCCTACTTTCCAAAACCTCTGCCTCTTCAAAGCAGCCTGCTATGTATTTGAAGATTGCTATCATACTTCCTGCAGTCTTTTTTCCTCTAGACTAAACAAACCTAGTTAAACCTTTTCCCTGCAGGTCAGATTTTCTAGGTAGGTCTCTAATCATTCTTGCTTAACTTCTGTGGGTACTTCTGGCTCCTCTACTTTTTTCTTGAACTTAGGTGTCCAGAGAGGAACAAGGAAGGGCCAAGAAGCCCAGCTCAGGCCTTAATTACACTAAGGAGAGCACATGGATTAGTTTTTGTGCCTTACAGGCTATTCTCTTGTTTCTAACTGCTTGCCTTTTCACAACAGTTTGGCATGGGCATTCATCTTCAAATTGTGACCCACTATTTCTCACTACATCCATTTCTATAGCGCTGCTACCTACCTGATCCTTCTCCAGATGTGTGATTGCGTAGTTGATTATTCAGGCTCAAATGTACTGGAGAGGGAATATGCTAAGGGAGCTTTAGCCCATCTCCTCTATCAATCCCAAGTGCAACATGCATGTGATGCGTTCTGTGCAGAGGCAATGTGGCTCTGCAAGTCTCTCACCTTCTGTTTAGTTGCATAGGTGCATCTGCTTGTGTTATTCCAACCCGATGGCTGAGTGTGGTCCTGTGGTCCTTTTCTACAATTTGTCAAGGTCATTTTGTGTTCTCAGTCCATCCCACAATGTCCATTCAGTCTCTTCCAGCCTAAATAATCTGTAAATTTATGAGCAAGCTCTCTGGTACAGTGAGGCTTGTGACAATGGGTGACCGCCCCCTGGAAAAGAGGAAAAGATCATATTTCATTGGGAATCAGCTACAAAAGTTATTGAAGATTGGAACAGTGGGAACTGGAAACTGAAAAGGATGAGCTTAACTAACACATTGTCCATTGAGTCACTTCCTACTTGGTGATGCTGGAACAGTTGCCATTTTTAGTGTGACTTAAAGAAATCCTGTCACTGAAAGTGAATGTGATTGGGAAATGGGGAGCCCAAGAGTGACACAGCGTAGAAAGTTACTTGCATTAAAAAGAGCTGTGTGAATACAAGCAAGTTTTTTTGCAACTATTAACTCTAATAAAAAGTGGGATTTCTTTCCCTTGCGTGTCTTTTCCATAGGGGTTATAGGTAGTGGGCATTGGCAGGATATGTTTGGTGAACTGGAAATTTTAATTCAAGGAGGAGTTCCGGATGTGAACGTTTGTGTCAGAAACCTTGGTTATAGGGCTCTTCTAGGATATTACAGCATTGGGGTTACAAAGAGCTCTTCCACACCAAACAATTCAGTTGTAATCTTGCACACCAAGTACAAAATCCCTCTTTTCTTCTGTCTTCAATATCAGATTCATTCCTCAAAACCCCTTGGTGAATTCCAAACAGCAAATACACTTGAGAGAATTCAACCTGAATGAACAACGCATCAATGGAGAAATAGGTTAAATTTGGCAAATAGATATTGCTTGCTTAGCTTTACAGGGGACTGGAAAGGACAAGCCAAAACAGCTGTTCCTAGTCTTTGCATGAGAAGAGTTTCCTTAAAGAAGGCATTAGGAGCCTGTTATTCTGGGACAGAAAAGATGAGAGAAAGGGAAGAATTTACTGACAATGAGCTCTGGTAATGGTGATGGGAGGCAAAAGGACATGGTGGTAAGCAGAGAGACTGGATGAGGATAGGCAGGGAAAATGAGAGCAACAGATAGGAGCGGGAGATACCAGAGGGGTGGGGAGCATGGGGGAGGAGGCGAGGGAGTGAGCCAGGAGAAGACAGCGTGACTGTGTCTGATCTACACTGACGAGTACCAATGTTAACTGTCACCTCTCATCTCCAAACTAAATCACACCTGGAATTGGAGGCAGCGAGGAGCTGATAGAGTCAGCCTTAGAGAGCCGACAAGTCAATCAGAGCGGAGATGCGTGGAGAGACACCAGCTTTATAGGGCTCGGTGCCTTCATTCATCGCGGGATTTACACCTGTCAGCTTCCCGGCGGGGGGAGCGCGCTGGGCCTCACTTCAGCACTGCTTAAAATGGGACAAGAGGCACATTACCACGATCACCCTCTGCTCCCCTTTCCTCCGGGGGGTGCGTTTTATATTGCAGGGAGCTCAGCTGCCTTTGCTAGTTGCGTTTGAAGCTGAATGCACCTCCTGCCGTAGGGGAAAAGGGACTGCCTGCATTTCAGGACCTGGAGGGCTATTCCCCACGCAGCTGCAATGCCCCAGACCAAGGCGGGAGGGAGGGCTGTGCAGGGCAGGGGGAGATGACAGGGTAACCACTCACTAACCAAAAAGCTTCAGGAGCCATGTAGACTGCACAAATCCATCTCCTTATCTGAGTCTGTCATGATATTTGTTAGAAGAGGTCAGCAGAGGCTGGACCAAGAGATCAGCCTCCTTGTCTACTACCTAGAGCTTCTCAAATACCTGCAGTGCTCCATAAAGACCCTCCTCTCCTTTCAAAAGAGCCCCCAGATCAGAACTCTTCCCTGCTGGCTAAATCCTGGGTACCAAAGCTTGTGATACAGGCTTTGAGCTGCCTGATCTCTTAATCCAGCTGTGTGTATTCATTTGAAACTGAAAGCAGCTCCTTTTTGTCGTCTGCTTCTCAGCATTAACTTCTCTTTGATGTAATTCTTGCTTCCGATGCTCTCTCCCTTCATGGGGAAGATTAGTGTGAAATTGGCCTGCTTCTCCAGAGACTGCAGTGTTAAGCCTCCAACACTTGGTCCTTATTGGAAATCCTTAACCCACATCGAGAAGAGGGGGAGGGAAGGAAAGTGCAAGAGTCCCAGAGTTGACTCTGCCAGGGCTCTGCTGCCTCCGCTCCCTTCACTGTTTTGGGAGTGAGGAGCATGGGTGTTCAAGGAGACAGGGATGTCCTCTGAGTGATGCAGGTATTTTAAAGCAGGGACAAAGATGGCACACTAGGCATATGTCCTCTCAGGCTGAGAAGGCAGTAGGGTAATCAGAGGGGACTGTGAATGTACACACAGTTGCCCAGGCTGCTCAGAGCGACATCCACGTTTCGGGAATTAAGCCACAAAATTGGTCATCACTAATCTTTGAAGAAGTAGGCTTGGAGACGGATTGCTTGTGCCCATGTGATGGGGGTGGAGTGCAGGGGACAAAAGCTCCCTCTTCTCCTGGGAGGGATGTGGCTACAGGGTCGTCTTGTGCTTCATCTGGAGTTTTTTTTCCTCATGAGAAGAGGAATGGGCTCAGTGGGGATGACCTTCAGTGAGCTCCAGAACTGCAGTTCCTGAGTGTCTGTGCCTTAGACAAGTTGCTCGTGAGGGTCTTCCTTCCCCACAGTGCCAGAACAACATCCCTTGATCTTCCTTTCAGCCTACTTCTTGTACTTACCCTCTCCCACACAGCTGCTCTTTGCTTGTCTTCCATCATCCCACCATTAAATGTTCTTCTGCTTCAACTTTACCCCACCAACCACTTCCACCAGCCCTTGCACCCATTCCTGCTACCTCCTCCTCCACCAGCTTCTCCTGCCTCCACTGTTCTTCCTAGTGGCTCTTCCCTACTCCCCAAACCCTCAGGTCCTGACATGTGCTGCACTCCAGCCCCACTATCCCCTCCTGCATAGTCCTGCTCGGTTGCCCTCCCCACAAACAAACGGTGCTATTATCTCGGGGAAGGGCCTTGAACACCCCCCTTGGTTTAGCCTTGTGCTTCCTCTCGCTTGGTCGCCCCCCTCCCTTACCCAGGTCTGCAAATCACTCCTTCCCATGTCAGCCAGCAAATTGGTTTATCCTCCCCCCATCCCAGCTTTCATTACCTTGCCGAAATGAAGCGATATCTCCTCGGCGGAGGCTTCCCGTCGCTGCAGCCAGTACCCAAATCATGAGAGCTGGCATAATAAATGAAGACAAAGTGCTGGCGGCCCGGGCCATCTCTCCCACTGCGCCACTAGCCGCTGCCAGCTTCATTATTCGCTTAAGTTGCCGGAGAAAATTACTTAACCCTGACCCGTGTATTAGGGCCCTGTATTAATGCTGCGACAGGCGTCTCTTACAGCAAAGAACAATTTATTAGAGCCGAAACAGGCTGCTTTTCTCTGTCATTTTTCCAATCTGAGCTTTGAACACACATCATTAAACTTGTCTGACTCTCTCCCCTTCTCCATCATTCCTTTTTTATTTTTTTAAACAGAAAGCGCTGTAGAGAATGGAGATTGTTCTGAACTCACTGAGTGCCTCGGACTTTGCCCCCTCCTTTCTCCCCCTATGCTCTTTCCTCCAAACACAGCCCATGTCTCCATCTCTCTCTGTCTAATTCACCCTTATGCTCCTCTCTTTGTAGTCACATTTCTGTTTTTCAAACTCTTCCTCCTGAAATTCTCTCATATTCTCTGCTTGCAGCTCTGTTTTGTTTGTTTGCCTGTCCTTCTTTGTACAGGTGTCACGCTCTCTTTCGCTCCATGAGTTTAGCTAATCTCCTCATTTCTTTCTCTGTGCTGAACTGGAGGAAAGATGCTGGGAAGTGCCCGCTCCCCATGCCAGCACAGAGTTTGTCCCACCAGAGATCATCAGAGCATCTCGGAGCTGCCCTATGAACTGATTTTCAGCACTTTCACCCTCATCCCATTCTTTCCAAGGGCTCCTCCTAACCAGTGTTTGGTCCCAGCAGTGCCCAAGCAGTCTGAGCACCAGGAAGGGTTTCAGCAGTGCTGGGTCTGTGCGTATGAGGGAGCTGCCTTCTTACTTGCTGAAATACTTCCACATGCTTTGGTGGGGTTCAGTTATGCTCTCTTTTTTTATAGCTGACTCATTATAAGATCTAGAGTAATGCTTAATAATACAGAAACCTGTGATCAAAACAATCATGCTGTCCCTTTTGAATGCCACACTGACAGACCAAATGCATAGAGGCAAAGAGAAGTTATATACAAGGTGATGACCAAGAAAGTAATAATAAATAGGAACATTGGTCATTTTAGCACAGTAGCATTGAAGATGCATGCACTGTCTTGTCTGGTTCCCCACCTTCCCTCTGTTAATTTGTTTTTTTTTTTCCTCTCTCTTTGTATACCATCTATCAACTTCCATGTTGTTTTCTCACTGACTTATTTAATGAAATGACTGCATCACTGTAATATTTAAGTTCTGTCTCTTCTTTTTCCCTTTTTCAGTGCTTTCCCCTGTTTGAGAAGCTGTAATCCTCTCTTCTCCTTCCCAATCATCTTCTTGTGTTATCTCAGTCATTGTCCTTGGTTCACTGTCACTACTTGGCTCTTTTTCCCCCAAACACCTCCCCTTTCTGTTCCTTTTACATATTCCAGTTGCCTCCTTTCCCAGTCTTATTCCCCTCTAGTCATTATAATTGACGCTTCAGAGCCATCAGTTGGGATGGGTTTAGCAGGAGGCTGAGTGTGCAGTCTACCCCCTTTTCTACTTCCTGATGGGCTGCAGAGAGAGAGAGAGTGAAAGGATGCGAAGCAGCCATATAAGTTCTTCCTCAGACCTCATTGCTGCAGCCTCAGAATACTGTCTGAAAAAGAAAATAGCTAGTAGCAGAGGCTTTTGCAAATACCTGATTGCCTGCTCATTTTTGGTTTAAGGCAAGGCCTAGACTTCCCCAGGTGAAGGCAACCTGGGCGATGTGAGTGCAGAACAATAGCTCAGACTGGGTATCCAAAGCTGGAGGCTACCAGCTCACCATCACCTCTGTGGAATCTCAGCTGTGTTCAAGGTTTGGTGAGAGGTCATTTGTGTCCAGCTGCCCAGGGTTGAGTGCTTAGTCCCTGGGTCAGGCTGCCTACCATGCTATTGCATTTTGTCTCCAGAACCCCTCTGGACAGAGGTCAGATTAGCTGAGGGGCTGGCATGATTCCTATGTTGGCCATAGTATCACTTGTATTAGACCAGAGCTATCTATTTGTCACAGTTTAACCCCAGCCAGCAACTAAGCACCACACAGCCACTCGCTTGTCTCCTCCCCCCCACCGCCCCGCGAGGCATGGGGCAGAGAATTGGAAGGGTAAAAGTGAGAAAACTCATGGGTTGAGATAAAGATAGTGTAATAAGTAAAGCAAAAAGCCGCACACGCAAGCAAAGCAAAACAAGGAATTCATTCACTACTTCCCATCGGCAGGCAGGTGCTCAGCCATCTCCAGGAAAGTGCAACTCCGTCATGCGTAACAGGTACTTAGGAAGACAAACACCATAACTCTGAATGTGCCCCCCTTCCTCCTCCTTCTCCCAGCTTTATATGCTGGGCATGACCTCAAATGGTATGGAATAGCCCTTTGGTCAGCCGGGCTCAGCTGTCCCGGCTGTGCCCCCTCACAGCTTCCTGCGTGCCTCCTGCCTTCTTGTTGGCCAGCCAGCATGAGCAGCTGAAAAGCCCTTCACTGCTTAGCCACAACTAAAATACTAGTGAATTATCAACATAATTCTCATCCTATACCCAAAATACAGCACTATACCAGCTGCTAGTGGGAAAATTAATTCTACCCCAGCTGAAACCAGGACACTATTAATATGGGATCTTCCTCTTTATTCATTAGTTGACTGGTGACACTAGAAATTCAAGGCTAAGCCCTCAGCATTTTTAGAAGACGATGACACGAGTAACCAGAATTTCAACACACAAACTATTTATGACAAGCATTCTACTCCGTTTCCATTTTACTGGTGTTTTTCACAAGAAATCAGCAAGAAATGGACACTTTGTTAAAGAGGAAATGCTAAATATACAGACTCTCACAAATTATTCTGGCTTCAAAGGTTTCTAAGTATGGCTCTGGGCCTACTCTTAACTGTCTGTTTGCAATTTGCACTTTGCCAGTAATTGTCCCATGGGGATAAGTGAATGAAGAGAAATTGCGAAGGCTTGAATGGATCTTGGTGACCACTCTGCCCTCCAGCTAGCTTTGCAAGAGACCATATATTCCTGGACATGTCCTCCACTTGTCAGCAATGAAACTTGGTGCTAAAATGGGAGGCCTTGCCTTGTGTGGAGGGTCTGCTTCTGTCTGGACCTCCCAGAGGAGCTGGAGATTACTAGAGCTCAGCACATGGTTGGGGTAGATGGAATTAGGCTAAGAAGAGGTAGAAGACCTGTCTGGGGTAGGAGCTAGGAGAGGTTGTTTGTGCTACTTTTTGCAGAACTCCATAGTCTGTGATAGTGAGCACTTCTGTCTGCCTTCACATTCTCCTGCATGATCTACACGAGAAGTAGTCCATTTGCCTTCTGAAAGCATTTCTGTTTTCACATCAGTTTATTGTGAGTGCCATGCTACAGCCTATAGAGTGAGACAATCTGCCCCTCATCCTGAGCCTAGAGGAACAGCTTTTATCAAAGGAAGAGGAGAGGTCAGTCCCCATAATTTTTTTTCAAACTGTGGCTGCTCAGCTGACGCTTTGACTTCTCTGCTGCAGCTCTTCTTTCCAGTATGGGCCTTCCTAAAGATCCCTTTGTCATCTCAGAATGGGATTTCTGACAGTCTTAAGTACAGCATTGGCAATAGACTAACAACAAAAAAATCCTAATAACTAAATTATTAACTAATATTAAGGAGTGATGGGTTAGATGGATTACTCTAATTTAGTAGAATCATTATTATCTGCCTGTCCACTGCAAATTTGTCTGGGATGCTTAAGGTTTATACTGAAAAAAGAAGGAAAATGGAAGCGATGGGGTTTGGGGGTTTTTTATTGCATCGTTCACATGCAATGTAGGAGAAGTTCAACTTTTTATCCTAGTCTCATCCTCTAGTGTTTATGCGGGCTGGATGAATTTTCAAGGCTGCTTACCTTCCCGAAGGGGGAGAAAGTTATTTCTAGCAATGTCAGGAATCAAGGGGATTCTGTAGCTATTTGTCAGGGGAGTGATTGTGAGCTGAAGGACAGCAAATTCATGAAGACATACACATGGTGTGTGAGAAGGCTTGGGGGCTGGTGGGCTGTATCACAGCAGTGATACCTCTAAAACAGGGGAAATATCTCAGGAGTCACGCCTGGGAAGAGTGGTGCAAAAGCTGGATCAGACTAGAGTCTGGGGTAGTTTTCTTCCACTTGTACCTCATTTCTGTGAGACAGTCAGTGGTCCTAGCTTTCAGCCACCTGTTGAGGAATCAGCTAATGAGAGACACTCTGAATGGATACATGACCTCCCCACGTAGCTGGGAGGGAGGCCAACATTTTTGTGCCTCATCTTCTTTGGCTGTCAAGGAAAGGCATTTAAGATGAGCGGTCAGCTAGGCCTTTAGGAGCTGAACAATGCCACTGAGCTTTTGGTTGCAGGCGTTCAGGTTCTGCCACCATGTAAAGCATCTCTCCAGCCACTAAAATTGCTGATCTTTGGAACTTCTTCATTGCTTTTTCCTCAGATGTGGGTAGGGGGTCAGTGGGGCTGACAGGGAGAGGAGGGGTGGAGGAGATGGCAAGGAGGGTGAGAGCGGATGGTTGGTTGATGCGGCTGCCCTTCTGCTGGGAGTCCCTCCCGAATTCCCTGCCACTCTCCTGCTTAGCCTGATAGCTCCTCCAAGTTCTCTAATCACCTTCTTGCTGTAATGAGCCTCTCATCTGACTGATGGAAATCAGGGTATTTGGTTATGAAAGGGACACTGTTAATAACACGATCTCTCTCTTCCCCACTCCATCCCCCACTCCCCCCGCCAGCCCCCCTCCCAGCTCTCCACACAATTCTCTCAATTAACGATAGGCAGAAATTAATTTTTCCCCTGGACTGAAACAATTGCTTGGCGGAGGATTGCCAGCTCGGCTCCAGATAGGGACGTTTCCCAGCAGGCCCCAGAGAAAGGAGGAGAGACCGAGGCGATAAGCAGGGCCCTATCAGCAGCCACAGGACACAGTAATACAAATGTTATCCTTAGAAATGTATTTAAAGAGGATATGTTTATAATTCGAAGGGGATTGTCAGGCTGCTCCCCTCCCCCTCCCTGCAGATCCACGCTGCTGCCTTCTTCCTAACCATGAAGCGCACACAACCCTCCAAAAGGCTTGGCAATGTCAGCACCGCAGGCTCTCCTGGCCACAGCACGGGATAGCAGGAGGGGGTGCCTGGGTGCAGTGCTGGGAACGGCCATGGAAAGCCACAGCACACAGCGAGCAAAAGCCAGGTAAGGCAGCAAGCAGGATCTGCTCAAGGGGCAAGGGCTTGCAGCAGATCTACTCGGGTCGTGAGCGACAAGAGGCAAGGACCAGGCAAATACTCTGTCCAGAGAGAAAGCCGTGGTGGGAGGAATAAGTAACGAGATAAGGGAGAAGAGCCCTGGCTGCAGGCTGGGCTGGAGGGCAGTGGGAGATTAAGTTCAGTACGGGGCAAGGATCTGGCTGCTGTTGCATGCAACTGTATTCCAGTAACGCCTTTGACTCAGAAAATGTGACTTTTGGTTGCTTTCTAAAGCTACACATTTATAGATACCATATGCGTAATAGCTCCATGTTTAAAAATAAGCCATCCAGCCCAGCCCAACCTATGGATGCCAGCCAACCTATAGGGCTACTCCAACGAGTGTGCCCCTGGCTGAAACACCCAGCCCGGTCCACACAGCCGGCGAACAGAGCACCTTCACCTTCCCCTCAAATGAGGAATGACAACGCAACCAGTGAGGCTTTCTGGCAACCCTCGCTTGGCTACTTGTGACATGCCCTGCATAAGGCCTGCTCTCCTGCATACCAGGCAGATAATCTCACTGCAACAGGCAGGTAATTGCAAGATGCAAGGACAGCAGGAAAGGAGCAAGAGACTCCACAGAGGACTTTCAGAAAGCAAAACCTGCCATCATTATAATGGCAAAAGGCATCATTCCAGTCTCCTCGAAGCTTCACCGGTCCTTTTGGGTGATCCCCACACTTGGCTGCACTGGCTTTCTTTGAGGCCTGTAGCTTTTGAAACGTCACTTGTTCTTGCTGAGGGCAAGCTAGCACTTAGTTCCTGCCACCTGACATTAACATCCACGATGTTCTAGCCCTCACCAGCATCGCTGGTGCCACTGCCAGCTCTCTGCTGCCATGGCAAATGTATTGCTTTTCTGAACATGAAAGCATCCTCAGGGGATTTAGCTGGGTCCTTGAGGCCAGCTGAGAGACTGCTGGGTGCCTCTCTGGGTGACTCAGAGGTCACTGCTTTTACACCAGCAAAGGCAGGTGGACAAGCACCATAGTAAGAATCCAGACCATTCTAGTCCTACAGAAGTCTTTGATCTATTGCCAAATAAAGCAAAATCATCCAATAAAATGTGCTAGATAAGAGATGAGTAGCTTCATGACCAGGCTTCCAGTTGCAAGAGTAAGGGGATTCCTGTAATTTGTTTAGGGGTTCTTCAGTTCTTGCCTTGCTTGTGCCCAGTTTATCTTTTTATTTAGTTCTTGCTTCTAAGTTACAGCATTATTAACATCTTGCTTGCTATATTTAAATGTCCTTTCCATGGAAGAACCCAAGTAAAACTGATTTCTCTTGTCTGTCGGCTGTCACAGTAATAATCACGTTTGTTTTATGTTGCCTCACACCTGTATTTACAGTGTACTCTCCACAGCAATCAGGAGTTTGACTTGGCCATATCAGCAGGAGCAGCACCTTGTCACAAGTCCTTAACATGTACCCCACACGTGGTCATTGCTCAGCTGACTGCCAGCAGCCACAAAGTCCCCGTGAACCCTGACTGAGGTAGGATCTGCATCTCTATTCAGTGTTCAACACACAGTACTGGAAGGAGGGTAGTTTTCATACACACTAGGTTCCATAAACCTACTGTCTCCCCTCACTTCAGCTCTCTCTGTCTCCATCACTGTCAGACATGTGAAGGTGGGCAACAGTCCCAGAAGGTGCAGAGCATCTCTATGACTAGTGGGGCAGCAAGGCTGGAGGAGAGGATTTGATAGACCCTGCCAGTGCAGGGGAGGAGTGTCAGACCAGAGAAGATCTGATTCAGTGAGCCTAAAGAAAAGATGCGTATTTTAAAATACAAAATTCATTTATTGCTGTTAGGTGTGAAAACCTCTTCCATTTGCTGCCTGCAAGTGAAGTTTTTTGGCTTCATGCAGAGGTGCTGTGGGCAAACAATAATGGGACTAGCTTGACCCACTGGGAGATTAAAATACAGCATTTGCAGACAGGCCAGCCCCACTTTCTATATTACTTCAAGTTCATAGCTAGAAAGTTCTTCTAGACATCTCTCCACAGTGTACTAGAGTCACTGGAAATTAAGCACAGGTCTGTTACAGGACACTGAAATACAGGTCGTCCCTGATTATTGAGACTATCAGGAATCCTTCAAAGTCAACATTAAATGAACACCAAAGATGCTGGCAGCAGATTACCAAAGAAACATAAATGTAGGCCTGAGTGTCACTTCACTCTCAGACATTTTAGAACCAGACCATATTAGGGAAACACCAGCTGATGCTTGTAGACCAGTAACCATAAATAAACTGACCCTCTCTGCCCCACAAACATTGGCAAGAGTCCTGCTGTTGGGCTGAGAAAGAGCATTGACTGTAGAGAATAAAAATATCTTCTACCATGGCCTGTAAAGGAATGCAGACAAGATATCTGCCCTGCAAATGACTAAAAGAAGCGGCAAAAGAAAACACCAAATTTCAGGGTTTTTCTCTTTCTCCCCCTCCTGCCCTGAATCCTTCACCAGCTTGGCTTCTGGCCCAGTTCTCAGAGCTGCCGGACAACTGCCTCAGATCAGCAGGCAACGATACTGATGGTGTTGCAGTAACCTCTGTCACAGATGAGCATGTGGCGACTTGTGCTTCCAGGTCTATGTGAGTCACTAATCTGAACTGTGGCTGGCTTCTTTGACAACACCTATGGAATGACACTGGGGTGTGAAGCTGGGATGGGACCACTGTGTGAGGGAACATCTGTCTCTGCAGTTGACTGATGAGCTTGAGCTCCTGCGTTGAAGTTCTTGGGTTTGACATTTGTTCCCTTCCCTCAGCGTCTCCCACTGCTGCCAACCTGACAATTCACTTTGAGGTTGTGGAGCCATCTATCCTGGTGACAGTAGCTTTCATCCCTTTTTTCCTCATATTTGGTAGTAGTAGTAAAATATTCTTAATTGGTTGTGGTGTGCCCAGCTACCCAGAAATGGCTGAGGCTACCACTAGATGGCAAGATCATTTGCATGGCCTTTACCAGCAGGGGTTCCCATGAACCCAGTGGTACAAAATGCTGGGAAGAGAAGATAAGCTCTGTAAGCGTGTTGGGTATTACGGCACTGTCCTGCCTAGCCATGTTCTTGGGGCTGGTATTCACTGCCCCGTGCACAAGGCCACCACTCTCCCTGCCATCTTGATCCAGCTTTTGTCACTGGGCTGCCCATGCTGGGCCAGCCTAGCGGCAGTGACACCTCACACAGATGTCCACGTTGGTGGACTCGCACCACCAGATGGGAGCAATCCAAGGCAGATTCTGCCAGCTGCCAGGGGGAGGCACCGGGGAAGGTCTTATCACGTGCACAGCCTCCCAGGCACCGCTTCTTTCCACATTCAGGTGCTGTTTAAGTTTGGACAGTGTTGGCAGCTGGGAAACTGGGCTTTGAAGGTGTGTGAGGGAGTCTTCTTACAAGATGAGTAGACACAGCCCGTTAATCACACTAAGACATTGGGTTTTGTGGGGTTTTTTTTTGGCAAAGACACGCAGAGAAAATCTCTCCCTCCAGCCCGAGATACCTGTTTCTGGTAAGGGCCGTATCTCTGAGCGAGGATACATCCCACCAAACCCACACAGCTTGACCAAACTGACAGCCCAAGACTTTCCAATGGGCAGCTCCCAGCTCGACAGCCAAAGTCTTCAGAAACTCCTTCCGGGTGGTGGGGAAGGAGGGAAGCGTGGCGGTATAGCCTTGTCCACCATGCACTTCTTCACTCCCTCCCTTTCAGCCCTGTCCTTTCTCAATACCCAGGAAAGATTAACTCCTCTCTGCGTGCCAGAGAAAGTTATTATCATTAATGAAGAATTAAAAGGGAGCAATTAATAAAGGGCCCTTATCTGGCAGCGAGGAGGAGGCTGGACAATGGGAGGAAGATGGAGAAAATGAAAAACAATAAATATGAAGCGTAAAAGGAAGCGAGCACTGCTCCCACTTGTTAGATCGCAGCTGCATCTCCTGAGGGGGGAAGGCTCCAAATTGCTAATTACTGCCTCTGAAAAGACCTCGCTCTGATATGTTTTCTGCTGAAAGGTTCCCATTAATGAAGCAGCGATGATGCCGTTTCCCTTTGACTTGCCTTCAATTCCCTCCCTGAGCTTCCTCCCAAGCCGGGAACAATGAGGCCCTGGGAGCTGGCGGATCCCACAGGCCTCTCGGAGACTAGGCCGGGGGCAGCCGAGTGAGGGGAGCCGAGCCGGCTGTGAAATATGGAGGGGGGAGATAAGGCAAAGACAGAGGAAAGAGGCTCACTCCCAGGAGCCCAGGGAAAATTTGCAGTTATTATGAAGGAGATGAGACAGATTAAAAGCCCTTGTGTTCTGCGCTGCCCTTTTATTTAGTGGCTTCATCTCCGAGATGAAAGAAGTTGGAAATGACTTTCTCCGCGTTTTGCTGCAAGAAGCTTCACGGCACATTTTTTGACTTTATTCCTCCCTTTGTCTCTTGTCCCCTTTCTGTCTCTCTCTTTTTCCTTTTAACCCCTGGAAGGTTTTACTGAGAAGCACCATGGGACCAGGCAGAGCATTTGCTGGGGTAGAGCAATGACCCCTCTCCTCTCCCGGTCCTACCTCTCCCTACTGCTGCCCGCCGGAGAGGGAGCCGGGCAAACGCGCCGCAACAACACGCTGCTAGTATCCAGCCGAGCTTCCACTCCGGCTCACCTGGGAAACTCCCTCACCACTAACATCTCCTCTCCCACCTCCAGGCCCAGCAGCAGTTCAAGCCCTGGTGACCACAGCTGCCGGGCCGGAAAAAGAAACCTGGATCAAAGCCCAGTTATGGATAAACAGCCCAGTCGGGGTAAGAGTGCTTGAACATTTTGCATCCTTAGAGCATTTCATGAGCAAAACCAGTGCTGAGAAGATGGGCCAGTTCCTGTTGTCCATGCAGGGAACCTGCAAACTACACAGAGAATAAATGATTTGCCAGGGACACAGGATGGAGTCGATGCAGGCAAGGATTCAAAATTTATGGTCACTGGCCCACTTCAGAGTGAACCTTGTAAGACAGGACAGAAATACCATAAACCGCTCAAAACCAGATTAACCCAACTGCCCTGTTGTATTTCTCCAAATCCTATTCCCAATTTTCTGATTTTTCTCTGTACACATCAGTGCTCCATTGCTGCACCCTTTTAGTTCTTTGGACTCTTGCAATTGCAAAAGCAGCTTCTGCCCTATCTTTTGCTTTTGCCCTCTCCCAGAAAATCAACCCCACGCACCAATCTGCTGCCTTTACTGAGGCCAAATGCTCCAACATCTGTTGAAATTCAGGGCTAAAAAATTGGATGGGTGAAGTAAAACTTATACCATTTGCAAAACAGTTTGTTGACCAACAGAAACAGCAGATAACTATTTGGGAAAATGAAGGGAAAACAAGAGAAATTAGAATTGGCATCTGCTGCCATCTCCCCAGGACATCTAAATGCAGGATTTCTTGTACACAATTGTTTGTCTGGTTTGTTATCCTGCCTGGAATGGCAGGCAGTACTGAGTGCTTGAAATGAAGGGGTAAGAAGCTCTGAAGTGGATGTTTACAGAATAACCTTCCCATCAGGGGAGTTTCTCTCTAACCCAGACGTTTTGTAGCTGTTTTATATCCTAAAGCATGAAAAAGGATTGCAGCGGTGAAACAGGATTAGATTTTAGGAGGGATTGGCTCTCAGATCTGAGAGTAAAAAGAAAACCCCCTGTATTGGAAACAGGAAACTGGCAGGGAAAACAAAATACTGTAGACAAGCAGGGTGAGTTATTGCCATGGAAAGGGTTAAAAAGACAAAAAGACAGAATTTCACAGACAAATCGGTGCCGAGGAAGTAACTTAAATGAAGTCAGATATTGGGAATGGGATAAAAATGATCTACCTAATGACTGTTTTTCTTCTTTTAATATTTCTTTTCCGAAGAAATTTCTCAGGGAACTAAAAGGTAATGAAAATGTTAACTTGACAGCTCAGACCGACATAAAGGACTAGTTAGAGAAACAGCATGTAGAGAGAGCCCAGTGAAGCAAAACGATGACTGTCCTATAAGGGTATAGGAATCAACAGCGAACTCCAGGATTCTCTTATTTTTGAAGTATCTTGACAAGCTAGGGAGGGTGCCAGAGGACTGAGGAAAAGCAAGCACTGTACCAGTCATTGAGGGGGGAGAGCGGGGAGGAAGCAGTGATCTTGGCAATTATCACCCTTTCAGAGCAACTTCTGCTCCTGGTGAGATGATGGAATCAACAGAGGTGGGGAAAAAAAAAAGTAAAAATACAAAGGATGAGATCTATGAGGAATAAACAGCAGCATAGATTATATTATAGAGAACAAACCACGTCACGCAAACTTGGTCGCTTTCTCTGGCTGAATTCACAAAATTAGTGAAGAGAATGCCACGACCATAAAACAGCCGGACTTCGGCAAAAGCCTCTCACACGCCGCGTCGTAAAACGTCACGCGGAAAATGACCCAGCACCGGCTCGAACACGAACGCAGCCACCCGGGTTAAAAACTAACAAACAAACAAACAAACGGCAGGAAAGGTGAGAAAACAGACGGGAATGCCAAGCGAAACCGGAGAGGGGCAGGGTCACGCCATCGGCTTTACCCCGATGGCTGCCAGTGCAAACGACGACAGGCACGGCCGTGCGACGCTGGAGGCGACCGACACCGTGAGGTTTAATTCAGGAGATCGCTAATTTCCACCCTCATATATGCAGCGGGCGGGGGCGGCGGGGCGGGCGGGGAGGAAGTGGCCCGGGGAGGCCGGAAGCGCCGTTGACGAGGGGGCTGGCGGAGCGGGGCGCTGGCCGGTGAGTGGGTTCGGGGTGAGGCCCGGCGGAGGGTCCGTGAGGAGGGGTGGGATGGGGTGGCGGGGGCAGAGCTCTCCGGTGGGGTTGTCCGGCCGAAGCCACCGGCTTCTCAGAGGAGGAGGGACAGGCGGCGTTGGCCGGGTCGTTGAGGGCGGTCGGGCTAAGGGAGGCGGCCTGCGGCAGCAGGTGCTTCACCGGCATTGCGGGGGGGACACACACGGGTGTTTCTGAGCCCGAGTAAGAAGCGGGGAGAGAAATCCCGCCTCTGCGAGGCGCGGGTGGGGAGAGGGAGGTTGTGAGGTGAGGGGTTTGGCCGGGACTTTGGTATTAGCTCCCTGACAGCCCAGAGGTGGAAAAAAATCCCAGAGGTGGGATTTTTTTTTTTGGCATTAGGAGTTGGGGCTCCGTTTCATACACCCCGTCCTGAGGAGCGCAGGGTGTCCCTCACGCCTTGTTTTGCTGTTGAAGCGATGCTGGCTTGCAAACTACCTGTTTTACTGTCTGTTTTACTCTCAGCTTTGCTGCTTGCCTACTTTTTGGAAGACTCGATCTGTTTGCGAGCAGGCTAACTCTTCTCTGTGGCTTACCGACGCCAGGTAGCGAACTAGTTGCAGGCTCTCATACCCTTAAGATGTGTAATAGACCATGTTGCTTCAGCACAAAAGACGCAACCTTAAGGCCTTTTCAGACACAGAGCATTTGACCCAACTGCTGCAGTAGCAAGATCTCTGCTACCATGGTTAGAAGAGAGATTTAACCCTTGCAAAAGGAAGGAGTGAGTGTTAGCCCAAGAAGTGGCAGTTGTCCTGCACTGGGTTCTCGCGGGCAACTCCAAAGTAAGTATGTGACTTCGTTAATGTTTCAAAGGCTGTAGCATACTGTAGCCTAGTGATGTGTTGGTGTGCTGGGTTGACCCTGGCTGGACACCAGGGGCCCCCCAAAGGCACTTGTATTACTCCCCCTCCTCAACTGGACAGGGGAGAGGAAATAAACAGAAGGCTTGTAGGTTGAGATAAGGACAATTCACCAATTATAGTCATGAGCAAAACAGGCTCGACTTGGGGAAAATTAATTTAATTTGTTATGAATCAAATCAGAGGAGGATAATGAGAAAATAAAAACAAATCTTAAAAAGCTGTCCCCCCACCCCTCCATTCTTCCCGGGCTTAACTTTACTCCTGATTTATCTACCTCCTCCCCTTGAATGGCGCAGGGGGACAGGGAATGGGGGTTGTGATCAGTTCATCACGTGTTGTTTCTGCCGCTCCTTCCTCCCCAGGGAGAGGACTCCTCACACTCTTCCCCTGCTCCATTGTGGGGTCCCTCCCACTGTAGACAGTCCTTCATGAACATCTTCAACGTGAGTCCTTCCCACGGGCTACTGTTCTTCATGAACTGCTCCAGTGTGGGCCCCTTCCACAGGGTGCAGTCCTTCAGGAACAGACTGCTCCAGTGTGGGTCCCCCATGGGGTCAGAAGTCCTGCCAGCAAACCTGCTCCAGCATGGGCTTCTCTCTCCACAGTGCCACTGGTTCTACCAGAAGCCTGCTCGAAGGTGGGCTTCACACAGGGTCACAGCCTCCTTCAGGCATCTGCCTGCTCTGGCATGGGGTCCTCCATGGGCTGTGAGTGGATATTTGCTCCACTGTTAATCTCCATGAGCTGCAGGGGAATCTCTGCTCAGGTGCCTGCAGCTCCTCCCCCTCCTCCTTCACTGACCTTGGTGTCTGCAGAGTTGTTCTCGCTCCTCTCTCTGGTTGCAATTCTGCAAGTTTTCCCCCCACCCACTTCTTAAAGAGGCGCTACCGCTGTTGCTGATGGGCTCAGACTTGGTCAGTGTAAGGGTCTTCTTGGAGCCAGCTGGCATTGGCTCTGTAGACCTAGGGGAAGCTTCTAGCAGCTTCTCACAGAAGCCACCCCTGTAGCCTCAGCTATCAAAACCTTGCCACGCAAGCCCAATACAGTTGGTAGTGGCATTTACGTCTGGTGCTAATTGTTTGTCATCATTTTTAGTAGGCATTGCCAATGGATGAACTGGTGCATGACTTGGCCTCAGCCTTAGAGCAGACTTCAGAACAAAACAAGCTGGATGAGCTATGGGAAGAGATGGCCCTAAGCCCACGGCAGCAGCGGCGTCAACTTCGCAAGAGACGGGGTCGTAAACGGCGCTCAGACTTCACACATCAGGCAGAGCATGGGTGCTGCTACAGTGAGGCCTCAGAGTCAAGCTTGGACGAAGCTGTCAAGGATTGCCGTGAGGTGCTGACAGCCAATTTCAGTGACTCTGATGATATGGCAGTGGTCAAACGACACCCAGCTCTTGGTGCCACCCTGAGGAGCAAGCAGCACTCGTGGCATGAGTCAGACTCCTTTACAGAGAACGCGCCCTGTCGACCTCTCAGGCGCCGACGGAAAGTCAAACGTGTGACATCAGAGGTGGCTGCCAGTCTCCAGCAAAAGCTCAGGGTGTCAGAGTGGAACTACGAGAGGGGCTGCAGGTTCAAGTCAGCCAAGAAACAGCGTCTTTCACGCTGGAAAGAAAATACCCCTTGGACATCATCCGGTCATGGCCTTTGTGAATCAGGGGAGAACAGACCTTTCCTCAGCAAAGGGGGAAGGAAGGAGCGAATGGAGTGTGAAGCTGATGAACAGAAACAGGGCTCAGATGAAAACATGTCAGAATGGTGAGATCTCAATTTCTTCCCTGTGTTAGTCAGATGGCCGCCTTGCTTACAGCTGCTTGTAAACTCTGTGCCTTGCTTTTAGAAGTTCTTACCAAAATTATGCAGTGCTGTTATCTTTTTGAAGAGGAGAAAATATCTCAGCTACTTCTAAACTGTAGATTTTTTTCCAAGTCTTTCCTGTCAATACTGTACTGATGACCCAAAACTCTTCCTTGAAAAGTTGGCAAGCTGATATATTTCTGGCTCCCGTTACACAAGGAGCCCTCTGAAATGTCTGTGGCCCTGCAGCTACAAAGTGGCATGCTTGTGGCCTGAGGTTTGGAGAATAAATCCACCACTGGCACTTGTGTTCCGTGATTGATATGAACTGACCTCAGTTTCTTGATTTCAGAATTTACCCTAAGTAGTAATAAAGAACAGACAGATCTCCCATCATGACCGTTAGCACTCTGTGCAGGTACTGTGTGAACCTCAGTCAAAACATTTCGTTTGCAGTTCTGCATCTCTGCTCTGGGTCTGGAATAAGGTCCTGAAAGGCTAACTATGGGGAGAGTGTAGCGAGATGATAAAGAGGTTGGAGGGAAACTAAATTAATACTTANCCTGCTCCATTGTGGGGTCCCTCCCACTGTAGACAGTCCTTCATGAACATCTTCAACGTGAGTCCTTCCCACGGGCTACTGTTCTTCATGAACTGCTCCAGTGTGGGCCCCTTCCACAGGGTGCAGTCCTTCAGGAACAGACTGCTCCAGTGTGGGTCCCCCATGGGGTCAGAAGTCCTGCCAGCAAACCTGCTCCAGCATGGGCTTCTCTCTCCACAGTGCCACTGGTTCTACCAGAAGCCTGCTCGAAGGTGGGCTTCACACAGGGTCACAGCCTCCTTCAGGCATCTGCCTGCTCTGGCATGGGGTCCTCCATGGGCTGTGAGTGGATATTTGCTCCACTGTTAATCTCCATGAGCTGCAGGGGAATCTCTGCTCAGGTGCCTGCAGCTCCTCCCCCTCCTCCTTCACTGACCTTGGTGTCTGCAGAGTTGTTCTCGCTCCTCTCTCTGGTTGCAATTCTGCAAGTTTTCCCCCCACCCACTTCTTAAAGAGGCGCTACCGCTGTTGCTGATGGGCTCAGACTTGGTCAGTGTAAGGGTCTTCTTGGAGCCAGCTGGCATTGGCTCTGTAGACCTAGGGGAAGCTTCTAGCAGCTTCTCACAGAAGCCACCCCTGTAGCCTCAGCTATCAAAACCTTGCCACGCAAGCCCAATACAGTTGGTAGTGGCATTTACGTCTGGTGCTAATTGTTTGTCATCATTTTTAGTAGGCATTGCCAATGGATGAACTGGTGCATGACTTGGCCTCAGCCTTAGAGCAGACTTCAGAACAAAACAAGCTGGATGAGCTATGGGAAGAGATGGCCCTAAGCCCACGGCAGCAGCGGCGTCAACTTCGCAAGAGACGGGGTCGTAAACGGCGCTCAGACTTCACACATCAGGCAGAGCATGGGTGCTGCTACAGTGAGGCCTCAGAGTCAAGCTTGGACGAAGCTGTCAAGGATTGCCGTGAGGTGCTGACAGCCAATTTCAGTGACTCTGATGATATGGCAGTGGTCAAACGACACCCAGCTCTTGGTGCCACCCTGAGGAGCAAGCAGCACTCGTGGCATGAGTCAGACTCCTTTACAGAGAACGCGCCCTGTCGACCTCTCAGGCGCCGACGGAAAGTCAAACGTGTGACATCAGAGGTGGCTGCCAGTCTCCAGCAAAAGCTCAGGGTGTCAGAGTGGAACTACGAGAGGGGCTGCAGGTTCAAGTCAGCCAAGAAACAGCGTCTTTCACGCTGGAAAGAAAATACCCCTTGGACATCATCCGGTCATGGCCTTTGTGAATCAGGGGAGAACAGACCTTTCCTCAGCAAAGGGGGAAGGAAGGAGCGAATGGAGTGTGAAGCTGATGAACAGAAACAGGGCTCAGATGAAAACATGTCAGAATGGTGAGATCTCAATTTCTTCCCTGTGTTAGTCAGATGGCCGCCTTGCTTACAGCTGCTTGTAAACTCTGTGCCTTGCTTTTAGAAGTTCTTACCAAAATTATGCAGTGCTGTTATCTTTTTGAAGAGGAGAAAATATCTCAGCTACTTCTAAACTGTAGATTTTTTTCCAAGTCTTTCCTGTCAATACTGTACTGATGACCCAAAACTCTTCCTTGAAAAGTTGGCAAGCTGATATATTTCTGGCTCCCGTTACACAAGGAGCCCTCTGAAATGTCTGTGGCCCTGCAGCTACAAAGTGGCATGCTTGTGGCCTGAGGTTTGGAGAATAAATCCACCACTGGCACTTGTGTTCCGTGATTGATATGAACTGACCTCAGTTTCTTGATTTCAGAATTTACCCTAAGTAGTAATAAAGAACAGACAGATCTCCCATCATGACCGTTAGCACTCTGTGCAGGTACTGTGTGAACCTCAGTCAAAACATTTCGTTTGCAGTTCTGCATCTCTGCTCTGGGTCTGGAATAAGGTCCTGAAAGGCTAACTATGGGGAGAGTGTAGCGAGATGATAAAGAGGTTGGAGGGAAACTAAATTAATACTTACAGGGTAAGCCTGTGCAAACAGTGGAGTCTGGCATGTCGTTGTGTCCAGTTTTGTGGAACTTTGATGAATTTGGGGCAGAATCTGATGCAAGAGATGAAAATGAGAAGTGTAAATGTCATGATCTGAATTTGTTTGTGTGTCACTCTTGGGAAGCTTGCCCCTTGAGTGTGACTGTTTTTGTAGAAGGTTTGGGGTTATAAAACTGCTTCTGTATGAAGAGATTTTTCAGTTTAGAAAAGAAACAACTGCTGAGAATCAAATGGAGGAGATTTCTTAATGAATGGCATACGGAAAATGAATAGACTTGTTTATTTGCTAATTATCATTGTGTAAGAAGCAGGAGACATTGAGGAAACATTTAAAACCAAAAATCTGTCATTTTTCTTAAAACATGGGGTTTGGAACTCTACTGTGGGACATTTCGGAGGTCAAAAATTGAAATGTGTCCAAAAGGGGGATGTGGAGCATAGCTGCATCAGGGGATGTTAAGCATTACAGCCCAGATGGAAGATCCATCTCAGGAAGTCCTTAAACTGCTGACTGCTAGAAGCTGGAGGAATATACAGAGGAAACAGTCTGTATTTGTCATGCTCTCATATTCTTTCCTCAAGCATCCACCGTTACTGGCACTATCAGACAGAGGACAGTAGATTTGGAAATTAAAGTTGTTTGATCCAGTATAATTGTTCATATGTTAAGGTTCATTTAAGTGTTCTGGCAGTCTAGCTCCTGCAGTTTGTCAGAGGGGACAGGTGGCACTTGGTTATTGAGGGCTTTGTGGATAATAGCTGGAAGTGCAAACTTCTCAGTGGTATTTTCTAGGAGACTGTGAAAAGCATAGGTTGTAATACATCCTCACTGTCTTGATCCCCGGATAGGGGGACTGCTGTAGGGGACCACCTTCCCGCTGATAGTGGACCACTGTTGCATTTTTACTGAATCTGTGTGGTTTGTATGTAACCCTTATGGAGTGGAAGTAGCAAAAAAGTGGTCGTCTTTTTTTTTTTTTTCCCCCTTAAAAAGTAGTTATCATTTGCTTAAAAAGGGGGTGCAAAGTGGGCCTTTTTAAGAGACTAATGGATGCCTTTTTGCTGCTGGATGTTAAAAGCACTTTTATCTTTTCAGAGCTATTTGCTGGTAGTCCAGAGAAGGGAATGTGCTGAGTAGCCCCTGAATGTTGCGTGTCAGTGGTGATGGACTGAGAGATACCCTTACTTGATGTGGCAGTGATGGACAGTGCTCCTTGAGGTTTTTTTTCCACCAGTCAGAGTCTGTTCCATCATGTCAAACTTGAACTTAAACCAGCAGGCTTTAATCCAGCCTTTAGTTGTGCCAGCCTTTGAAAGAGTAAATAAACAGCTTTGCCTGGACTGTTACTTGAGGACCATGCTGGGAGATTGCTTTGTTCTGTCTCAGTTGTGCCTTGTTCTCAGACTAATTATTGTGCAAGTGTCTGCATCAAATGACATTTACCGTCTGCTGCCAAATCCTTGGGATTCTCTTTGGAAAGCCAGGGGTTGAAATATTTGACCTCTCCAGCACCGCATGTGTGATGTGTGCTATGACTCACTAGGGATAGTCTAAGTTGGAGAGAGAAATACATAAAACCCTTTTCACTGCAGAGTATTCCTCACCGGTGAAGGATCATGCTTTGGTCTCTGCTGCTCTAAATATAGCACTTTGCTGCTAGCAGCAGAGTGAAACTGGCTGTGCTTACCTCACTCTCGGTCTGCTCTAGCTGTTTTTTCTGGTACTGTAAGAGAAGTACTTTACACAGATGTATAACAAGGGCATATCCTGAAGAAGGGAGAAGAAAATTGGATGCCTAGGAGAGCAAATGGTATGGTTGTCATTGCAAGCTGGTGGAAGGGAAAGTGGCTGATACAGCTTGTGGGACTTGGAAGAAGTCTGTAGTAATCCAGTGATTCATGAAACACTTTAATACCGAATTGGTTCCACTACTGTTTACTCATCTAGCAGTGGGGAGTGTCACAAAACTGAGTGGGTTTAGGCAAACTAAATTGTATATTCAGACTGATTTTTTTTTTTTTACCTTCTTTTTCCTCCCCTCCACTGACACTTGCTTTTCTTCATTACATAGGAATGAATCTCTGTAAATGCAAAAATATTCAGCATTTTCTCTGCTTTCTATAAGGCTCCTTATCCTAAGTCAAATCAAAAACCCACTCCTATTCACTGAGAAAGTTTTGGATGTGGATCCTTAATGAGGAGGTAGTTTTTACAGTTTGCTTGTGGGACTGCACCTGGTCTTTTCCTGGAGGAAGATGTGCTGCAGTATTGTGATTCAAAGTGTGTGTGAAATGAAATCTTTGAAATTGTTTGCCAGACAGGGCAAGAAGAGATGAACAGAAATTGAGACAAGGAAGGATGTGCAGGAACAGGATGAAGCAACAATGATGGTTCTAAATTGGGTAATGACATGACTCAAAGCCTGATACATAAGTGATTGTGGAAACAACAGAGGAAGCAAGTGGTCTTAGTTTAAGTAGTCATTTGTATATTTCTACAAAGGAGAAAATTAACTGCTAAGACTGTTAGAAGTAACGTGCCCTCTGTTCCTGAATGCTTTGAGATTCCCTGTAGCCATAATAAAGCAAAGGCAAATTATATATTGAGTGCTGAAGTTCTTTCTCTTGCTGGTCTAAGCTGAGGACTCCCAGAACGGCCTGGGTTTGGCTTGAGGGCAGAACAAACCATAGCACAAGAACTGTCTGAAAAATCACTTTGAATGATGTGCTTACTAGTGAGAGATGTGCAGTTTGTCTAATCCACTCTCAAGTGCCATAACTCTTCATGTGGCTTTTTCAAACTGGGATTTTTGTACTGACCCACCAATGCTGCGCGACTTCTGGCTTGATGCTGACGTATTTGTTGTGGTTTAAGCCAGAGAAGCAGCTCAGCCCCATGCAGCTGCCCGCTCACTCCTCACAGGGACAGGAGGGAGAGAGTTGGAAAAGTGAGAAAATGTGTGGGTTGAGATAAAGTCAGTTTAATGGGTAAAGCAAAAGCTATGCATCCTGGCAAAGCAAAAGAAGGAATTAATTCACTGCTTCCCATCAGCAGGTAGATGTTAAGCCATTTCTGGGAAAGGAGGGCTCCATCATGTGTAACAGTTACTTGGGAAGACAAATGCTGTACCCCAAATGTCCTCCCTTCCTCCTTATTACCCCCAGCTTTTATTGCTGAGCACAATGTCATATGGTGTGGGATATCCCTCTGGTCAGTTTTGGGCAGCTGTCCCGGATGTGCCCCCTCCCAGTATCTTGTGCACCACCAGCCTACTCACTGGCAGGACAGCGTGAGAAACGGAGACCGCCTTGGCACTCTTTAAGCACTGTTCAGCTATAACTAAAGAAATCCAAAACATAGTACCGTAGAGCTACTATAAGGAAAATTTAACTCTATCCCAGCCAAAACCAGTACAGAATCTGCCCTGGGAGTGCAAACAGTGCTCATCCCGAGTGCGCAGTACCCTCGCTTTACCCTTCAGAAAAGAGCTGTTTCGATGACAGCCTGCGGTGGCAGTCAAGAGCCTGGCTGAGCTGATGAATTGGAGGCCAGTCTCTCCGTAAAGAAAAAATTTCTCTCTCTTGGAAGGCAAGTGACAAAGACAGAGTGTTCAGCTTCCCCTCCTTCTCCAGCCCAGCCTGACCTTCTGCAGCCCCTCGGTGCCTCTTGTTTTCTTATTTTTATAGAAAATCAATATCCCTCCTGACACAAACAATAGCTCAGGCGAAAGAATAAATGGGGGAAACCTGAGATCTCTGTCCATCACCTCTCACTTTAACTCCCCCAAACTATTTAATTATAAGCATGCTTTGCTCCAGGTGTTTGCGACAGTGAAATTGCTAAATGAGGACCATTTTAACCAAAGATTGGGTGATCAATAACACTCTATAGCAGTAGCTTGTCGGATCAATAGCATTCATTATTTCATGGTTAAGGTAAGTAGCCTCCTTTGCAAGTGGAGGTCATTAATCAGTGCTTACTGGACCTGCAGAGAGGCTTGTGTAGGAGTCTAGTTTGTGTTCAGCCCTGAAGTGTAAAAGGGGTGGTGAAGAGGGTGAGATCTGTGAAAGTTCATTCCAGTAAAACACTGGCAGTAATGTGTATGTATAAGGAGCTAAAGAGCTCTCAGTACAACAGGATGCTTAAAGTAATGTTAATATGATCTGGAATCTTGACTTAATGCTTTTTCCTTTCTCAGGAACCTTTCCTCTGAGGATGCTAAAACCCTTATGAAGCAGTCACTCAATCCTCGCATCTGCTGCTTGTGAGGACTATTAATCCAGGCTTTCAAAAGGGAAAGCAGACACGCTAAGAGATTTGCCCAGGGTCATACAGTGAGTTGGTAGGAGAGCTAGGAATGAAATGAATGACTCATGGTTCTCAGTCCTTGGCCTTAATTGCTATCGTGTATATGTGGGAGGGTGAACGGATGGCCAGACTTTGTAATGAATTGATTTGAGATTTGGTATTAACTTATATACTGAAATATGGGAATGATGTTCATCCTTTAAGTTTAAATGGCCTTTATACAATGATGAAGATGCAGAGTTTGTAGATATCCAGCATGATGAGCTGATTTGGCTACACTTTAGAGTGCATTTTCTAAGGGCAATAATATGCTCACAAAATGGGGTTTTATTATGTATCTGCAGTTGTTTGTGGTGATGCATCTTGTGATCCCTCATCCTTCAGCTCTTTGAATCAAGGGGTATCCAGTTGATACTGGTGTCTAGTAAGATCCAATTTCCCTATAAAAGATGAACCCAGAGATGCTTTCTAACAGCACTCCCTGATCAGAGATTGATTCTAGTGCTGAGTTATACCTGACATTTGCATCTGAGGCCCTAGTGCTAAAGGGGTGGGTTGTAAGTAGTTTCCGCTTGCTCTGATGTCTCTCAGCTAAATCAGAGGAAGTGTCGGCCAAAGTGCCCAAGGATTGATTTAGTACCAGCATAAAAGCCATCAGATGTTTGGGACTGACCTGAGCATGTACTTCTGCAGCAAATATTTGTCCAGCTTTACATTCAATTAACGGCTTTCTACACATTAATTTCTAGTTTAATTCTTTGGTTCAAGAATTAAATCTCCTGTAACTGCTTCAGCAAATGCAAAGCGTGCTGTAACGACGTTGCATTCAGCATCAGCAAGTCATGCTGTGCTAAGGTGTTTGGCTGAAGAGTTGTGAATGTTCCAGCTGCTCTTCCCGACAAATAAAATAAAAGTTGTGGTAGACTGAAGGGGGGGTTTATGTAACTGTATAACATTTTTGAGGAAAAAGAATCTGAAGTAGAAAACTTCAGGGGGTTTTCAGTAGCTGTTAAGTGACCCAGGGACAGAGTTTTTAACTGCACTTAATTTCCTAGTGCGTATTCCAGACAGTGTCATAGTTAGGTTATTAACTCTAGTACCTGAGGCAAATGCCATTGTATTAATTACTTTTTGATAACTTAGAACTAGACATGGTACAGTATTCTACTCTTTTTCAAGTGATGCAGCATTGCTAGTTTTTAACTGAAAGCAATTACGTCCTGTGTTAGAGCCAGCCATGGGTCTGAAATGCAATTTCTGTTAGATATGTAAGGCATTGTGGGCTCAGAGAATCTGGTAAAGTATAATAAAGTGGTTTTTTGCTTTGTATCTGCTGCAGTTGTAACAATGGGTTTTTTTGTTTGTTTTTGTTCCAGTGAAACCAGCAGTGTATGCAGCAGCAGTGATACTGGCCTGTTTACCAATGATGAGGGCCGCCAAGGTAACAACTGCCCTGTGATTTTCCTCATGTGTTGCTGGGGAAGTTCTCTTAGTTTCTTTACAAATACAAAGACAGACCTGTGTTTGAAGAGGAACAGAAAGGGAAGTATGTGAGAAAGGCGAATGGCTGGGAGGGCTTAGAAGTTAAGAAATGAGCTGAGGGCTACAGAGCTGTGATTTTGATAACAGTACACTCTTTCTGCTAGAATACTTTGTGTATCAGATCCATAACATTTGAAATATAAGACGGTATTATGGAAAGGCACAGAAATACAAGAGGAGTTTTAGAGCTCTCCATAATGAAAAAGCAGAGTTTATAATTTGTTTCTATTGGTGTTTTAATTGCCATCTATGTACCATTAGGGCCTGAGTCTGTTAGTTGTTTTCTTTATAAGCAGGAAGAGACAATGTGAAAAAAAAAATCAGTTAGTACTGACAAGTCACCTAACGAACTGTGCTAAGACGACAATGGTAATACGTGACAGGTTTTATTTCTTTGAATACACATTCCTGCCTTGCTCTGCTGTGCATTAGTTAGGCCTAGTATTTTCAGTCTCTGCTGTGGAAATGGTTTCTTAGGAGGTTGGAGTATAATCTGGTTTTATTTATCATTGACAGCACAGTGTCCAGTTTATGGGGGCTATAGGAGAAATAAGTGTGAAAGAGGTTGTAGTAGGCACATAGGCACTCAGGACTATTATATTTGGAGCAGGTGGAATATGACTCTAGAGACCTGTAATTCTGCACAGCTTCTGCTGGTGTGCACTCTGATACTGTCACATTTCACAAGCTAAGATTTGGATGAGATCTCTTCTGGGAATATATGAGTGCTAAAGGAAGTAGTATCAGTAACTCAGTAGGAAATGCTGCTTCCACAGCTTGTTGCTGACCCAGGTACCTGTGTGTGAGGCAACATGATGATAGCAAATATGCTTATGTATTTTTTGATGATTTATTGGTCTGTAGGGCTGATCTGTTGTGATCTTAGGTGGCTGTAATACTTTCCCTAAGAAGAAGGATTTCAAATATCAGCTTTGACCGTTGCTGAAAAAATAACTGTTTCCAGCCTCCCATCCTTCAAAAGCAACAGAAAAGTCAAATCTTTTGTCCTGTCTTTTTACTGATGACTGTTCTGGGGGAGTTGAAGTTAGTGAGCTCTTGCATATCAGATGATGAAGCAGAGTAGTGACTGAAGTGTTGAATTTTTACTTCATGATCTGAGGCAAGATTGATGTAGACTGGATAAGTGTCTATATATATATACTTGTCTATATGCTTGCCCTATATACGTGCCCTGGTTTTATACCCTGTTTTAGACATTAACTTTTGGCTCCAACTAGAAGTAGGATACCCAGTATACAAGAGCATGTAGAATATACTACTTAAATAAATTCATGAAATCTAATTACAGCCTTCCCTGTCTAGGTACTAGAAGAGACGATATCCTAGTTATCAGGCCTCTGTCTGTTCAAACAGTTTGTATTGTAATAACTTTCTGGCTTACAGTTATGTAAAAAAGGCTTAAAAACTGTTGTTGCACTTTAAGGTTAAATAAGAAATGTCTCCCTTTCCTTTTTTTAGACCATTTCAAGTTCTAAAGTAAATAATAAACAACAGCTCTCCACTTCAGAGAAGTGGAGAGAGCACAAAACTGGGTTTTTTTTTTTGCTCGAGATCATAATTTTAGAAATAGTTTTCTAGTACAATTCCAACCTGAATAATGGGAAATTTAAGATAGCAGTGTATTTAAATTGAATGTAGTATTCCCCCCCCACCCTCCCCTTCTGATGAAGTTATGTCATAGAATACTTGTGCTGTTGCCAATTAAATAAGTTGTGTTTGCAATTCCAGCTACCAGTGCACAGTGAGCAGAGAATGGTCCTAGATTATAATTAGATTGTAATTTTTTTTTTTTAAAAGGCATTGGGATCTTTCACAGTGAAAGTTAGTGTGATATTAGCATACAATCCTGATCATTAAAGTTTGTCTTGTGAAAGTAGTGATTTGAGTTATGACAGTGAACTGTGCTCGTAGGTCCGAAATTGTAGGGATATTTTTGCACAAATCATGATCACTAAGAAGAACCATCCAACATTATTTAGCTTTAATTTACTATAAGGTGGGTAGGGATATTTATATTTTCAAATATATTTGTCACAAGCATGCTAGGTCAACTGACATATCACAGAAATAAAAAGCAATGTCAGAGCTTTGAGATGAAGTGTTCTGGCTGTCCTACCTGTTGCTGACTGGAGTTGGTTTTAGGTATTGCTGCTCCTGTTACGTGCAAGATTGCAGCATTCTTGCTAGGATCAGTTTTTTCTTTTTCTTGTATATATTTTTTTTTTGTCTGGCAGGATACATAGGTAGGCATAATGAATTTCAGTCAGGGATAATGTAACTTGGCGAGGAAAGGAGAGTGAGTATGGGTGCTTTAGTTGAGACTTAATGGTACGCAAATGAGAGTTTTCCCTAAGTCAGGTGTGTTAGGTTTTTAAGGCAAGGTAAAGTGCCCTGCAATTACACAGGAGTGTTTAGCTGGGCTACTGAAAAGCTAAGTGTGTCAGGTTCTTTGCCCTCTTCTGCTTTTTTCTTACACTGCTCACATGCTACTGCTCTCAGGGGCTTTCTGGCGAGGCAGATTTACCATGAATGGTGTCTGATGCAGTTCAGTTTTAGACTGCAGCTGCATTAATTACAGTGACCCAGCTTTATGGAGACTTTGGTCATGACTTCTGTTGCTGCTGCTCTAGTTTTGCAGAGGGTTTATAGTTCTTACGGATTGTAAGAAATTTTGATTGGGGCAGACTCACAGTATGATTACTATTTAGACTCAGAGCGACCGTTTCTAATAATCGTGTATTTTCCTCTTAGCTGCTGTCTTAGGAGATTAGGGATCTTTCTTATCAGTGAGTGTGCTCCTTTTGCTTCCTCTGTGAGCCTGGTCTTCTCCTGTTGTGAAGTCTCTCCTGTGGCAGCTTATAACTTGTGCCAAATGATTGGCCTCTACCTCTGTCACAGTAATTACTTCAGAGAAAGAGTTGGGCATAAGACATCACACAACATTGAACTAAGCTTGATGAGATGCAGTTGCAACAGAGTGCTAAAGCTGCCCTAGGCAGGTCTATAAAAAGGGCTTTGTTCTATAGGGAAATTCTGTAGACTGATGAGTTGGATAGTTTAAGCATTTAGTGAGGCCCTATCTTTACCGCAGATCATTGAAACAGAATACAAATATAAGCCTTTTTAGGAAGGAATTCCTAATGAGATTCAGCTGTTTCACATCCAGAAACTACCCACCTGTAGTATTTTGTGGGACTGTCACAGGGCACATTGATGTTACTTGTGGCTCATTCCATCCTATTTCTTTAGGAGATGATGAGCAAAGTGATTGGTTTTATGAAGGAGAATGTGTTCCAGGATTCACTGTCCCGAACCTTCTTCCAAAGTGGGGAGCTGACCACCGATCTGAAGTGGAGCGGATTGACTCAGGCCTGGACAAGCTCTCGGATTCCACATTCCTCTTGCCCTCACGGCCAGCTCAGAGAGGTGAGGTCCATAAGGAATGCTGTGTGTTTGAGAACATTTGATGTAATGGCAAGAGTAGATTCTGTTCATAGGTGCTGCAATTTAAACTGATACTAGTGATCTCTCTTTTTTAATGATCCATTTAAAAATAACTGCACTACTCTGGAGAGGATACTAAAATACTCATACCAGCTACCCACATTCTTGAGTCTTCGTTCTGTATTTTAAATAAGAATTTTATATGATTTGTGGATAAATTGGCATATCTATCCCTTGCAGATCGAGAAACAAGAGATCTGATTTGACTACTGGTGGTTTTGTCAGAAAGAATCTCTGTATTTTTTGCTCAGTTTTTCTGGGTTTGGTTTTCAGGCTTTCATGCTCGCCTGAATCGCCTTCCAGGAGCTGCTGCCCGCTGTCTCCGAAAAGGTCGGAGGAGGCTTGTCGGCAAGGTATTCCCTTTTACAAGATAATAATTTTGTATTTCCAATGCTGGTCAGTCCTGAAGTACTATTCTAAGACATCATGTGAATTTTTTTTCTGCAGAAGAGGACCCTGTACATTTTTTGTTTCATGTATTGTTTGATTTGTTTAACTGTTTTGACTGTCAGAAATTGATTGAGTGACTAAGTGGAATTTAAGGCAGATTTGGAGTGGCAGAGACAGTTGATCAGTGCTAAAAGCAGTATGAAAGGAGGTCTGAAGATGAATGACAAGGAGCATAAACACCAGGAAGATTTAGACAACGTGGGGAAAAATTATGATGGCATGAGACTTGTGCATGTTCATAATCTGAGGCTACAAGGGCAGAGAGGTGACTCAAAGGTGAAGGAAGGCCAAATTTTAGGTAGGGAAGAAGACTGATACGAATGGCAGCAAAGGAAGGTGGTTTAGCTGGTGCATTTTTAGTGGGGAGACAGAATAATAAAAGGGTATATTCAGTATTGCAGACAGTTACCCAAAGCCATTGACTAGGCTTATTATATGTAGGGCAAACAACAAACAAAATATTACTCGTGTTTCTAAAGGAATAAGCAATACTTTCATATGGCTGTGTAAAAAAGGGAGGGATACATCTGGTGAAGTCTGGAACTTGGGAGTGTTGAGTGCTGCTCTCTCTTGTAAAAGATGTTTCTGAGTAGGAAGGTGTTGGCTGTGTTTGGCTTTAATTTTATTGGGATGTGCTCTGTGCTTTTGAAAGTATTGGCATATATTCAGAGCTGACTGGCTTTAGAGAGTCTGTTAGCAAGGTGTGTTAGAGGGGCCTGGAGTCTAGAGGTGTGTGACTTCTTCCTTCTGCTCAGTCACACTTGAAAGATCCTTGTTTGCCCCTTCTTTCTTCCGCTCACCTTGCTTAGTTGTAGCCAGTGTTTAAAATATGAATCTGCAACTGGCAAGAGACTGGCTTTGGGTATGGCCCTGCAAGTGGCTGGGCCTGTCGGCAGCACCTCTAATGATCCAAATGAGAAGGATAATATTTAGTTGTTTAATTCATCTTCATCACCTTAAAGGGATCTTTGTCATTTGCAGCGGAGGTCACTGCTCCCCCTTCCCCATCTCCCTCTAAATTGTAATCATAAATAATGAGTTTCATTCAGAGCTCCCCGCCAGCGAGCTGCTAATTACCAAAAGTACGGCTTGTAATTTACACAGTAATAAACCGTAAATTTAAACATTACGGCACTTTAAGTTAATAATTTTCCTGCTGTAACAAATAGCCCCTCTTTCACCCCTGCTGCTACAACTTCCCCCAAACTTTGAATGTGTTTTGCCTATGTACCTGGCACAAATTGTGAAGAATCTTACCTGTGAAAGCCTTTCACCCTCATCTTCAGACCCTTACTGCAGAGTGTATTTCTTTCTTGGAGGTAGTTGCTATGCAGATATTAACAGCTGGTGCTTTAGGCTGTGTGTGTACGTGTATGCCAGCATCAAGCAAATACACAGGGCAGTTTCTCGCAAGGAGAATAGTGCTCCCAGAGCAAGTCCTTTCTCTTAGGATCTATGTTTTCTTTAGCTGCTAGAGGTCCTGCTGTTGAATTGCTGTTTTCAGAAAGGTTGAAAGCTTCATGAATGCTCCTTGTTGCATTCACCTGTGCTTGGTGAATCCCTGTTGTTAGTGGGACAGTGCTATGTCCTGTCTCTCGGCCTGTTTTTGGCCCAGCTGACCCCAGCAACCTAGAAATAAGCGCTTCTCAGCCATTTCCCCTGTTCTTAACAGCTGAGGTTCTAAAAGGAGAGGATGAATATGTTTAGCTGAGAGTGGGCTGGGAAGGAAAGGACGTGGCCCAGGGGAGTGAGATCTGTTCTTGTTGGCTACAGCAAACTATTATGTCTGCTCACTGTGTGAGAGTTTGCAACCTTTTACCTGTCTTTGTGTTTCAGGAGACCTCCATGAGCACTCTGGGCACCGAGAGGCTAGGTCATATTGTTAGTGATCCACGCCAGAAAGAGTAAGGCCCTTAACAGCTGTTATGTAGAACTTTGGGAGGGGAGGAAGAACTGTAGGGTCCTTTTCTCTCCTGGGAATGAAAGGATTGAAGAGCTGGGTGGTAACATAAGCATGCAGTGACCTGTGGAATGGGAGACAGTCCTCTACTGACAGCTTCTCCATTTTCTTATTTGCAATTGCTGACTTCCCTTTTTTTATAAGGCTATTTATAAGTGTGCGGACACTGCTCAAATGCACTTTTGGTTACAGTCAGCTTTTTCTTTCCCCCTCCCTTATAATGTGCCATTGCAATAACTGCAGATCTTCTGCATAGTATGAGAAGACTGGGCCCTATATGTTAGTTATTTAAAAAGCTTCTGTGTGGAGTCACGCTGTGGGCGCATACCCAGACTGCAGAAATGATGCTGACAAGGCGGCTGCAAAATTGCTTTCTCTTTCTTTGGTGTTCTGTCTCTTTCCCCAATTAGTGTATTTAAATTGTAGTCAGCGCTGGAAATAGTCATGGGGCCTATCCTTTTGCATCCCTCTAATGCTATTCTTGTTGGGCAATGGATAGGTAAGGGTGGCACCTCTTGACTGTAGTGCAGTGGGTCTAGCCTTCACCAGCTGTTGGTATCTAGTTTTCTTCCTTGGATCTGAAATTTGTTGTTTTTAATGTAAGTCCTGCTGATATTTAATCTTTCTCTTTCTCCTCCCATCTTTCTTCTTCTCTTCCCCTTCTCTTCTTACCCCCAACCCTTCCCTCCCGGCTCCCCTCCGTGTTCGTTTCTTCCTTGGCATTGCTCCCCTCTGTCCTTCTGACTCTGCCTCCTTCCAGTTTTTGGTTACCATCCATGGGGAAGAGAGATCGCAACCAGGTAAGCTGACTCTGCTCTACCTTTTTTATTTTCTTGGTTTCCTTCTCTCTAGAAAGAATAAAGTGTCGGCTTCTGATTTCCCACACACTGTGGCTTGTACACATGAGGTAAGGCAGCCCTGTCCTTCTCATTTTCGTAACTGCTGTCTTCTGGCCTTTGAACACAATCCATGTCTCAGGCATTATATTGTTTATTTAAACTGAATAGCTCAGGAACTCCTTTTGTTTATCTCCCTCTTTCAGGTTAGTGTAGGCCTTCCTCTGTGACAGTGAGTGGGAGGGAAAATGCCTCTTGGCAGGAGGAGCTTTGGCCTCTCAAAATTCCATAAGAATTGGAACATTTTTCTCTTTTTAAATGTGTAGTTTTGCCTTGTTTGGCTCAGGCTTCTACCTGATAGTCTCATCAACAGAGAAGGGAAAAAATGGTGAGCGGATGGTAGTTAAATAGCAGCCAAAACAGGAAAATGTAAGAGGTGATAAGCAAGAGAAACAGGCATTCTTGTAACTGAAATCTTGCCTATGCACTTTTATATTCTCCAGTAAGTGTTTTATAGCTTCAGTGCTAGAAGACTTTTTTACTTAACATGTAAGAGCTCAGGTTCTTGATAGCAGAAAGCAAAAAGGATCTTCCATTTGAGCAGCAGTGTTGTAATGGTGCTCCTAGCCACGCGCGCTCCCTTCTGTTCCTTTCCAAGTTGGTTTTTGGTTGATGAGCAGTAGAACTGAAATCTGTTTTATACTTCAGGTGACTAAAAATACGTATATGGTAAGAAATAATTTTCAGGCCTTTGTGCAATTGCATATTTTCCATTTGTGAGAACATTTTACATACCACTTTTATATTGTTAAAGATAAGAATGATAACCATATAAGCTTTAAAATGAACAAAATAAATTACTTTTGGTTTTCTTAAATGAATTTGAATCAGCTACAGAGAGTTACTGGTGATTCTCCCCTACTGTGCAGCTGCAGTGTTACTTCACTGACAGTAAACTAACAGTCCAGCATAACGAGGAGCTCCCTGATAGCAGCAGCCTTGTAGTGCATAGTGCCTCTTCTTTCTCAGAAAGGTTGAAGTCAAAGGCCCAGTACGAGTTCAAGAGTTGCAGATAGCTTTTTTTGATGAGTCCTGCTACAGGTGTGGACTATTCATTTGTCCTTATTTAAAAATGCCTCGGTAATCCTAGTAATACAAGAAAAGGGTTCTGGAGATTGATGTAGTACTTTGCAAAGCAGATGGAAATGAATTTCCTGCTTGCGGTGTGAATTATGAATAAAGAGGAGATGCTGAATGGAAATGTAATGCAGGTACCCCAGAGAAGCTACCATTCTAAACCTTCTATTTGCATATTGACCAAAGTTTGCTCCATACACTGATTGACTAGATTATTCCATTTCTGCGCTGACCTTTACAAAAAAAAAAATTCTTAAGAGTTGCATCTTTTACCATGAGCTGTCTTGTGCAGGTTTGATGTCTTCAGTGTATGTCTAACAAAGGATGTAAGATTAGCCTGACCATGCAGTGTTTCAGAAATTTGTTTTAAGCATTTGGTAAGAAAGCTTGTGAGGTGGGTTTGGAGTGGGAGGAGCAGCTCGCTTGCTGTGGAATGAATTGGGAGCTCATTGTGAACTGAATCTAGTGGCCTGAGTCTCTAGAGGTCTGTTTCAGTGATACATACAACCACAGGGAATATTGGAACTGCACTGTGGGAAGTTCTATGCTTGCATCACTCATAACAGTGACTTTTCTCTCTACAACATGAAGGCAGACAAGAGGTTTCACAAAAGGGAGGCAGACTTTTTGCTCATGGCATGCAGCAGTAGAGCTCTTTGAGTATGCTCTTGTCAACCAGCATTTTTAATAATACGAGTTGAAAGAGGAGTGTGCTTATAAGGCTGTCTGTTGTGAGAAGATGGTTATCAGGTTTGCTGTTGCACCCTGTGCTAGCCTTTTGTCTGAAGTGAGAGTCAGTTCTCACCTAGTCTCACCCCTTGATGTTTCAGAAAGGTCTCCTTATACTGTATGAACTATAGGGAATAGATCTGAGCAGCTATATCTGGAGACTATTTCTTTTAACGCTTTGCTTAAATAAAATCTCTTGACTTTCCAGTTCAATCCATTATCTCCTCTGTACTCTCTGGATGTGCTTGCTGATGCTTCCCACCGAAGATGCTCACCAGCACACTGCACTGCCAGGTAACTCCCTTGCTCTGCTCTGTTGGGGTTGTTCACTTCCCTCCCATGGTTATCTTCAGTAGTACTATATGATCTGAACAATATTCATGGACCCAGAAGTTAATGCACTTTTCCCTAGGAAGCCTCTGTTCAAACTTAGCATAAAACATACTAGTGCAGATTATTTGAGAGTCTCAAAACATTAAGCACTTTGAGTATATGAAATAGTGTATGACAGACAAGCAGAACATACTGTGCTTGTAGAAATAAATGTGGTCTGTTCTGAATTGCGCAGTGAGTTGCTGCAAGTCTGTTGTATAGGTACAAATGGGCATATTATTGTTGCCCACTATTAAAATCAGAACAAAGTGAGAGTGAAAGTGCTGACAAGCTCATGTGGGTGACATGCTGAGGCATTTTTGATATTCTGGGTACCTAAAATAGACCCTCTGGGCAGATTCAGAACTCACCTGAGTTGATCTCTAATAGCGTGATCTCTCTCTATATTGCTATGGCTGAATTTTAGATCTAGTCTGTCCAAAAGTTGAGGTATATTTGAGTCTGCATAGCTGGGGTTAATATGCTATTCAGGCACCTTCTGCTGACTAATCCTAAATTAAATTCAAGTGTTGGCCTTGGAGGTGACTCCTCTTCTTGTGCTGCAGGTGACTATCTAAAGGTAAGGTGCCCTTGAGCTCTTTCCCTGTGCAAGGAGACAAAGCCTTGCTTGGGACACAATTCTGCTTATGTGTTTGTGTGAACGACCAAATCTGAAAGAAACGTCTGGACTTTCAGCTTCATGGCTTTCTTTCCCTTGTTAATTAGTAAATAGAGCATGAAAAATGTACTGAGGTTGTATGTGTCTGAACGAAAGCTTGGCACCCGCCCAGCAAAGCCTCTCCTCCCACTGGCTTCTGCAGGGAATTTTGTGATGTCGCACCATGACCTCATGCTGCTGTAGCCAGCATGTTAAAGCTGGAAGGGGGGAGGGGGGAACAAATCGGCTCTTAAACATTCAACTGGATGAGAATAAAAAGAATTCAGAAGATTGTGCATCAGCAAATTGGTTCCTTTCTGCGCTTTTGCCCCACTCTGGGGATCTTTTGTGCCCAAGAAGCAAGAAGATTGATTGGTCTCTCAATTCCAGCTAGGATCACCTTTCTTGTGCCTCAAGTGTTTTAGTTAGTGGTCTACAGAAGTTTGTCTTCCAGAAAAGAGAGCTAGACAAAGCCTCCTCATGAATTCAAACAGGGCAAAGTCTCAACCTGATGATGAGTGAAGGCTCTTTCCAAAGCTACTGGTTATGGCAAGGGATTTCTAAACTTGGAGGGATCATGTTTGCTTGGTTTTGCTCAGTATGTAGCCTAGTTAACCAATGAATATATGCTTGATTCCTTCCTCTGATGAACAGGTGACTGGTGTCCTGACAAACCTAATCCCTGATGAATTGTTACTGAATGTTGGCAGAAAAGTTGCCGCTTCCGAGAGGTGGCTGTGTTTTTAAGTGCCTGTAGTTTGAGAAAGTAGTTCCTACTTTATTGTGAAATGTGCTAAATAATCTTTAAAGGAGAAAGAAATATGGAAAGAATGACTGTGTTATGTGGGCCCATGTATATGGCAAGGATTGAGCTCTTTGGTGCAAGGTGCTTGCTTTACATAAAGAGGCTGCCAAGGGCACAGAAGGAAATTGTTCCTTTACAGAAACGTTTTCTTGACAGAAGTTGTTCTTTAGGTGCTTCAAAAGCCAAGCCTATTAGTAGTCCATTTTTTTACAGGATGTTACATTCATTTTTACAGGATGTTCAGGTGATCTCTGTAAGTGCTGTTCAGCCATTGCCCCAGTTAACATCTTCCTCTTTTGCCATGGATGGAGTCAGTTACAGTAGTTTGTGCCTTAGTAAGCTCCTAGCAGCTTGCATCTCATCCTGGAGAAACTCTACTCAGAAATTTGTCAGAATGGAGGGTGCATGTGTGTGTTGCAGGGGGACCTAATTCCCTGAGCATGATATGACGTGTTAGAGAAGAAACTGGCTTGATGTTGTGGACATCCAGTTTCTTCAACCTGATGCCCACCGTGCCATGCAAAATTACATCTCTGCTTAGTTTCTGCTAGTACAAATGTGTCCAATGGAGTATAGTTACCAGGTGAAGTATTTTCTCTTCCATGGAAATGTTTTCTTTGTCTCAATGGTGGATTTTGGTGCAGTTCACCTGGAAGACTGGTAACCCAGTGCTTCATTTAAGCAGAGCTGAAGGCCAGAATACTGAGCACAGCTGGGGGTGTTCAAGAAAGGCTTTTCAGTCAAGGAGGGAGGTTCTATGTAGAGAGTTCTTTGGGAAGTCTTATTTGAAAGGCTGTTTAAATTGTACACTACCAAGATTACCTTTCTTGCTTTATGTCTGTGATGAGAAGAGATTTCATTCAAAGTGTATGCACAGCATTGGGAATTTCACACCCATCATTAGAAGCAGTTTTGTGTGTGTGGTGACTGTTATCATTAGTGGTATAATTTTATTTTGTGAAGCGAGGAGAGTTTCCTGCTTTCTTGCAGTCCTCCCGAGGGATGGCTGGTGTATTAATTTGCTGTATTGCCTCCTGGCTGTTCCCAGGCTGTTTTTCCTCTTCATCATGGAATTTTTAATGGCCCTGCTGCCTCTCGGGAGGTATGCAAGGAAGAGTACCTCAGGGATCTCTTCCCTTTTTCACATGCCTATAATTACTCTCCTTTAAGAGCACAAAGCGTTTGCTAATCATGTCTTGTCTGTTAAGGTTTCAGCTTCATGATGCAGGCTGTTAAAAGGAAGCAAGTGGAGGCATGCACGGACAGCCCAAGTGATCCTTCCCCTCTTTCCCCTCTGACCATTTGCCTCTGTGGGAGAAAGGAGTGGTCTGAACAGAATTTTCTTCTTAAACTCCTGTTTAAGAGGATTTTGTAAAGGCTGAAATGGAATATCTTACTAGATTTTGGTTGTTCAATGGCTCTATCAGTGAGAAGGCATTATAGGTTGTTGGTTGGTGGAATGTTATTGCCTTGAGGCAGGGTAAGAGTTTCAGAAGAACCTACAGCAAATGTTCCCTTCAATTTGAGTTTGAATAGCAGGTAGAATAAGAGAGGAAGGTGGAAGATAAATTGTCCCCAGTGCCATTTATTGTTTGTCTAGCCTTGAAAATAGGGTTATGGGTGAAAAGCTCAGTGTAATGTTCCCTTTGGAGGTCATAGGAAAAGTGGACCTCAGATGACAAGTAGATGTTGAAGGTGGAGATTTGAAGAATTATGTTAGAGAGACCTCTGAACAGTATAGATGAATCAAAGAAAATCGCATTGCGTATCCTCTCAGTTAATATTAACCATAAACCTAGAGTTTAATCGGGTTTAGAGGCAAGTCTCTCATCTTAACTTGAACACAGGATAAAGATCTAAAGGGGTGAATGATCATCTAGTAAACTGCCAGTTTACTGCTCAATATCCTGGATTTGGTGGTGCTCTTAGAGGGAAAAGGTTTGAATGTGTCTAATTCTAGTTCCGGCTCTAGAAATATGCTCATCAAAGTAAATTTTGTTCTTTCTCTTCTGTATCTGTGCAGAGATCTGGACACTTCTGCCTCTTACCCAAGCACGTGGAAGTACAGGGCTTGCCTGCAATGTCAAGCCTTTCCTGAGGCAGCTGAAGGAGTGAACGGATGTTCACAATTTTCATGCTTTCCCAATTGACCAGGACAGTATCCTGTTCATTGCACGCAACCTATCCACACATCTTCCTCTTCCTGGAATTGTCTTTATGTAAAAATGTCTGCTGTCAACTGCTCTAGGCATCGTTCTCCCTAGTTTTTTTAAAACTCTTTTTTCATTTAGCTGGAGCACTTTCATGTCTTCCTTTGCTAAAGCCTGGCTAATATTCCAGCTGAGGATATAGCTGAATTCTTCTGACAGGCATGCAATGAACAGCAGATATCGACCTAGTGTCACATGCAGTTGTCTGAGGCCTAATGCTTCCATTTTGGTGAATCCTAATTCTCTGGAGTGAAAATAAATTCCCCTTGGCTTCAGAATTTTGTTTACTTCTATTGCTTTCTTCTCCTATAAAGCATGTTGCCATTATCAAGTCCGTGTACTCAGCAGGTCTGGCAAACGTTAGGACTCTTTCTGGCACAGATATCATGTGATTCAGTATGAAATAGAGAATGCAATATATGGAAGCACATAGTCTCTGCTTAGAATGCTTATGGGGAAAACTAGAAGAAAATGTGTTCACTTGCATTTGCCACACACAGACTTTTAGGAATGGAATTGCTACGACATTAGAATGTTTACTCGGGGAACAGATGGCTGAAGACCTGTGAGATTTGGATGATTTAAGAAGTGAGTTGACCTGTTAGTGATTTTGGAATCTGAAAATGTGCTCTAGAAGCACTCCCATGAGGCTCCGCAGGGTGGAGGAGACTCTGCTATGTACAGGAAATACCTGCACTGTGATGTGATGGCAAGAACTCCTTGCATGCATGGGAGCTTTGTGTGCAGACTGGATGAGCAACTTGTATTGATTTTCACATGTTATGTGCAGACCAGACTTTGGTGCCCAGCTGGTTCTATAGTCAAAGATGAGGAAGAACTCAGCTTTTACTATTAATTTTGTGAAGCCACCATCAACAGCTTCAGGTGACACCTCAGGGCTTAGAGAAAGAGCTTGTGCTTCCTGGGAGTATAGCATCACAACAGCAACAGCTGGGTTGTGTGGAGTTTTAGCAGCAGTATCCTTGTTAGAAGGCTGTCTCTGTCGAATGTTTACTTTAACGTGAGGATAATAGCATCCCTTGTATGTATGACAGTAGATTAATGGCTCCCTCACACTTTCACTAAATAATCCAAGTGCTTTGCTTCCTCCAAGGAATGGGTTAGAATAAAGGTTGTCAGTAGAGAAGCCGGATGATGTGCGATTGCAGTGAGTGTCAAACACCCCCGAGTGTGCAATGTGCAACCTGCCTCCAAGAAGGCCACAGACTGTCACAGGCTGACCTCTGTAGGATCTTCTTGGAGACCTCCGTTGTGAGATTGAGGTGCTTTTTACCCTGAATTTTGGGAGAGTGGACATCACTTTACAACCTAGACTTTGCTTCACAGATAGTGAAGGCTTCAGCAGCCTGATGCTGTTCAGTAAGGTTCTTTGTGGGCTGGTGTGTGCTTGTGCTCTGTATTGTCTCCCACAGGTTGTACTGCCTGTCCTAATTTTCTCTTGAAACCCTGTGGTAGATGTAAAGTTGTGGCAAGCTCCCTCCTGTGACCGTGTAGTTCTGCACATGGTCACTTTGAACCATAGGAGAGAGATGGGAGTCTGGTGTATGCAATTACAGTTAATTTAAAAAAAAAAAAAAGTCACAGAATAAATATGTGAAAAAGAAAACAAAGGGAGCATTTCTTCTGACACATTAGAGACAACAGTGAATCTCAGCTCTCTGTGTAAAAGGCCACTTTTTCTCTGCATGCAGAATCAGGTACCTTAAGTACTATGTTAAGAACAGGAGATAAATCCGTATTTCCTGGATAACTCCTTTAGCTTGTGATTAAAAAACCATAAAAATCATCACTGTCAGAAAGACAATATAGACTTCTTTTTTTAATATAAAACCATTTTTTTCTATATGTATATAAGTTTTCATTCGCTAACTCCTGGCAGTGGGAGGCTGCAGTGTGAGTTGGATATATTGAAGCCATCAGCATATCTGCACTTTATATCCTGCTTTGTCCCTCCAGGTGTGTTCTGCTTTTTCTCTTCCCATGTTAGAATTTCAGTCTTCTCTAGACTGTGTATTGGTTTCTCGCATTAGTCTCTGGTCACCTAGCAGATCCAACTGTGACTGAGTCCTCTGACTATTTTTTCTTATGATCAACCAGGTGTAGTCCAAAAGTAACCAGGCAATTATTTTCTTATTACTGTTTGTGTAACATTGAAGAAAGTCTATAGAACTCTACCAAAAGAGATTGAAAGACAGCAAGGACAGAGTAAGTACCATTCTAGTTTCTCAGTTTAGGTCCAGATCTTTGATCCAACAAAGCTCTGTGCCTCAAACGTCTTCCCAGAGCGGTTCGTGACAATGCCCAAATGTGCATTTTCTGTCAGCCTTTCCTCTCAGCCCTGTTCTATTCTACTTCAGAGTAATTTTTAAACTGTTCAGAAGAGTTATTAAAACTCATCTTTGGCAGAAGAACTAATTCATGATTGCAGCCTGTCAGTGAGATTTTCACAGTTTATAGTTCAACCTGTCCACTGCAGTGTTGTGTGCTGCACATACCTGTGGCCTGACTTTCCTGGTGGTGGTGTTTGTAGGAGTCTGCTCTTAAACTGGGATTCGCCAGTTCTATTCTCTTACCGATTTAGCACCTGTAGCGAGCTAGTGATTAAAAATTTAAATTTAAAAGTGTGGTATCTGCCAAAAAATGCATATTTCATAAATTATACCTTAGACACCCTTCCTGTCCTTGTCTTAATGAGGACTGTTATCCCTGTGTGCATTCTTCTGCTCCTCTTTCTCCCAAGGTGCCTACCACCTGGAGATTCCCTGTATGCAGATTTATGGTGTCTGTAAAGTGCACCAGCCACTTGAAACTGACACTTTTACCACCAGGTCAGTTAGAGCCAGTGAGTAATCAATAGATTCCTGATTTACTAACTGAAGTGTGGGTGATCAATAAGGGATGAACCTGAATGAAATACATGTTACAAAGACAATTTATGACGTCTGAGCCTTTGTGTGTTAGAGGCAGGGCTGCTATATGCCATGTCCTTGCTATTAGTGTCCAGCTGGAGTATGATTTGCCTTTACTTTGACTACAAGAAGGGATTTTTGAGATTCTTGTGTTCTGTTTTCATTTTTCTTTTTTTTTTTTTTTTTTTTACCCCCAGTGTAGTCGTGAGGTTAGGGTAGATGTGGTTTGAGCATGGAGCTGAGAGCCAGGCACTCTTATTCAAAATCTAGTTGTAATATTTGTGAACTGGGAAAAGTTTCATAAAGTCTCTTGGAAATGATAGTGCATACTTCTTTCCCAGTCCAAAATGATTCTCCACCAAGGATCAGCTGGCTAATGTTGGTATAAGTTCATAAAATTAAAAAGGGAACCTTATTGTTATTATTATGTGATAAAATGAGTTGGATTATTATATATAATTATGTAGTCATCTAGTCAGTAATCTAATACTATGTCACTGATGCAAAATAAAAAACTGAAGTTCTTTTCCTTGGGCTATGCATGCCTAGATATTTCAGAATATATGGTAGACCTGTGCTAAAACACTATATAGCCAGTGTTGTCATCATGTACAAAAGTAGTTTTTAACATATACAAAGTCACTTAGAGGTTTGTCACTTCTCTGTACAAACACAAGATTTGAATATGCTGTCTGTAAGTGTGCTGGTGTTTTTGAAAACCTTTAGTTCATGTTTTCAGGAGACTTCTGTGTCTGGTTGTATTAATATGCTTTCCCAGATTTGAAAAATAGGTTGTTGGTGAAACTTAGCACAATTTAAAGATTTTTGAAACTATTCCTTAATGTCAGATTTAGATGACAGATCTTGTCAACTTCTTGTAGAACTTTTGAATTTTAGTTGAGAAGACAGAATGGTAGATCTTTCTTATTTTGTGGTTGCGCATTTGTTACAGGTAAGTAGGTAGAACCAGTAGCATTCAAACAATTTATAGTCTTGGCTGGTATTGGAAATTTTTTGTGCTCCCTACACTGTTCTGTATAGCTTCAACAGCACATTTTGGTTTTGCATTAATTCAGTGTCTAAAATTGTATGCGTTATAAATACACTGCTTTTTCTTTTTTTTTAAGTAGACTTTGGCATGGAAATACCAAGCTGTGAACTCCTTTTGTTATCTGTAAAAGGTTTCAGTACTTGATAAATGTTTGTTAAACTTTTGGGAACTTTTTTTTTTAAAATCAATATAACAAGCTTTAAATATACAGAAGCTTTTCATCACTTAATCACCAAAATTTGTATGGCTCCAATCTTTACACCATGTGAGCATCTCACAATCTTTAATGGATTTTATTTGCACTGTAGTTCTGCATTTTGCACATCCGATCTGATGCAGAGGTTGACCAAGCAACTTGCCAAAGGAAATAATGTTATCTCAGACAAAGCAGGGATTTGAACCAAACGTCATTGCTAAATTATGCATTTGTATTCATTATGGATTGTATTTGAGAAAGTTCTCTGGTCTGCTGCCAAGACTGTCTTTTCTGAATTAAACTTCTCTTCTCCCTACATTGAGAACTTCGAGGAGCGCTCAGTTCGAGTCAGTCCCAGTAATGCAGGTTTCTTCTTAATTGGCAAATGGTTAAACTGATCATCAGTAGGCTTCAGGCTTGATAGTTGATATGACTGCAACAAATTATGCCTTTCAGCCAGTTTACAGATGCAGCAAGGCTGTATTACCATAAGCCAGATTCAGCTGTTTCCACAGTACTTTGATAAGGAAATCATAATTTTGAAAATGCACGAGACAGTTTTACATTCCTAACTTTATGAACTTAGTACTCTAGTGGAAATGGTATGCATGGCCGTTTGGAATATAGGTACATTCTAGGATGACTCTACAGTACTAAAAAGGTTGCAAAATAATTTCTGAATAAGAGAGCAAATACCACGCAATTTCTTTAAAGAACAATCCTGCGGGTATTTGTTACGCTTGTATAGAAGTGATGGTAGGACATGTGTCATACCACTGCTTGATCACATCTTTACTTATGCAGAGAGTTACTGTAACGTTAATACAAAACCACATCCTTTAAAGGCTAAGAAATAATTATTCTTCTGAGCTGTTTCTGTGTGTGACCTCTTAAAAGAAATGGGAGCATAATGGTATATTAACAAAGAATGTGAGCAGAACTTGCCTGAGAAGATTTTGATTTGTGCTGCCTGCTAGTTAAGAAGCTGATGGGAAGGTGGGAGTTGGAGAGTGATTGGACAGACTCTTACAGGAAGGAAATCCTGGAACAGAGTTTAATTTGTTTTAATTTCTCTACAGGCAAGCAAATGTACACCTGGGACCACCATGTTCAAGGGACATCAAGAGGAAACGAAAGCCAGCTGCAGCCTCCATGTCCAGCCCAACATCAGGTAATCTGTGGGCTGGCATTTCCAAAGTTGTGTCCCTCTTGAGTAAAGTATCAGAGTCACAATTGTCAAAAATAGCATTACCTTGATTTGAAACTGACGAAATGCGTGTGAGAGAGAGTATCATGTGTTTTTGCATAGCATCAAGAGCTGCTTACTTAAAAAAATCTTTGATGTAGCTACGGTAAGTTAATATAATTTACAGTGCTTCACTGTACAGTGCATAATAATCTGTTTATTCACAAGGTGTTATTTCCACTGTTCCTAAATTATGCAATACATGGTAATAAGGAGGTGATCAGTGTACACAGTGTATTCCTTCAGTGTGGGCTGATGTTAGCTGGTGGCTCTGGTACCCTTTTGGAGGTACCTATTTGAGGGTACCAGAGACGCTTCCACAGGAGCAGAAATCTGGCAATTTTTGTATCATCACTGCGTGAGATAAACTAGTCCCTGAGAGTTGTCTTACTCTTGTGGATAAAAATAGTCACTTTTTTCTTTTTCTTGCTCTGGGGATGTAGTGATTAAAGTGCTGGTTTATTCTCATGTGGTATATTTCTGAAAAAGTTTTAATCTGCAGGACACAGAATCTGTCCTCTCACTCTACCCCTTGTTGAAATATTTTGCCTACTATCAAGCAACCCATGTTCTTCCAACTACCTTATTAAAAAACTGTTGTTGTAATCCGGTAACAAGGTGCTGGGTAAACCGATGGGGAAAAGTGGTGATGGGGAAAACAGTGGGGAAGGCCAAAGGAACTGATGATGAATAGGAGGAATGAAGTTTGGCAGGTGGGCAGGTGGATGGACAGTAAATAATGAATTAGGGAAGAAAGTTATCCTAGCTCCCCAGGCCACAGATATGGATTACATACTGTCTGAAAGGTTCTGTATTAAAAAAGAATAGAAAATAACATTAAATTAATAATCTGTTGCTGAGCAAAAGTGTAATCTGTTACTGACTGTTTATCTAGGATATTCTTTCCTGGCTTTTGAGTAATCCATGCCAGGAAATTCAAACTTCTCTAGTGAAAGGGTTAGTAAAATCATATATCCATAGCACCAGAATTTTAGTTTTAGGGTGCTGGGTTTTCTTGGTATGGATGCAAGTATGTCACTATCCCCTGTTACCTGTCCATTATTCTGTACTGCATTGCTGGTCACTTTCTATAGGGAGAGCTTCTATTTCTATGCCAATGAGTTTCAAATTAGGGAAATTGTATAGTAATTGCTTTTTGAAGAGTTGAATCTGTGTTCAAAGTGGAATTCGGCACTGGAAAAAACAGGTTTGAAAGGTTGGGGTGTTTTGGGGATGAGGGAGAGAAGAGTATGTATTACAAAATAAGGAGGGAGAGCATAGTTACTGGAATCTGGCCAGGATGTTTGTGCTGATCGTCAACAGAAAAGTGCTACAAGGTCTTTAATGGTCAGAAATGGTAAAGACCTCTTCCTTAGACGCTGTTTAGAAATAGCACCAGCAAAGTTAACAGCTATGGGCAGGATTTGCTACAATACTGACTCATAGAAAGAAACTTTTATGATTGGGTAACTGAAGCTGTGTCATAGCTGACTTTCTACAGCAGTCTCCCAATTGCAGCTGGAGCACAATCTGGATATGTAACTTGGAAACTTCTGAAATCTGGATATTTCTGTTGAAAGTGATCTGATTTTGGAATTACTAATGCCTAAAGAAATACATAGGGTTACTTTGCAGTAGTCTAGAATTAACTGAAGACTCTTAGGCTTGTTAGACATTGATGAGATAGATATAGATTTTGCTCTCTTGCTGTGAATGTACTTGTCCCTACATAAATGTCTTATACCAGGGTTCCCCTTTACCTGAGGAATCAAGGCAGCCTCGTTTTCTTACTACAGAGGCTTTTTATGTTTGTGGTGTTTTACTTTTTATGCAAAAGAAGAAACACAGGTAAATCAGAACACAGGCCCATGCCTGTCACTGCAGGCACACAGGGTACTGGATTTCTTCACCTTTAAATAGCTCCTTAGCTGAGTCCAACTGCTCTCGTCTCACTTGTTGACCAGGTCCTGCTTCAGTGATCTCCTTTTTTGCAACCTGAGTGCCCCATGGAGGTGAAGGACACAGCCTGAGCTGGCTCCATCAGTCAGCAGAACAAATGGGCTTGCTCTGCCGAACATCGGGCCATCTCGGATTCCACCTCTTTTATAGAGATGAGTGATGAAGAGGGGCTCGTTCCGCTTTGCCGCTGTATTAATACACATCAGGGGCCAGCTCCCGGCACTAAATCACGCTACTGCATACATCTGTTATCGGACTCCTCACCAGTGTGATGAACAAGACTGCAGATAGAGGCTTCCTCATGTCATTCTTTATAGGATTTTCCTAAAAGAATAAATAGCTCAAATCTCTGCCAACACTCTCCGCTGTCATTGTGATGAATTTAGCTTCTTTCTTAAACATGCAGCTACAAATCTTGCCCTGTCGCCTCACCCCCCACCATCCACAGAAAGTTTTGAGTTGAATTTGGATGAAATGAGAAGATGCTAATAAAAGGCGTATGAGATGTGGATGCTATCTCCCTTCTAGCTGCAGGAATGAGAGAAGGGAGCTAGAGATATGTTTATTTGGGAGCCATGCAAACTAAGTTTATTCCATGTCTTCTTACATACTTTAATGAATGTGAGTATTTTATGGGTTCTAGTAAAACATATTTTGTCAGAGATGCTTGTATGAACATCAAAAAACATGCACTACTGTAGCAGACGTGCCTAGTTCTCTATTGTATTGTTATAGCATTAAACTTCTGGGATTAGTCTTACCCTTTGAGGCTAACTGGCCTAAATACCATAACTGAGATAGCTGTTAAAGAACAGCATTTTAGAAAAAGGCCTGTCTGTTGAGAGCAACAAAAAGCAGGTGGAAAATTCAGAACTCATTTGCACTTTAGGAAGTGACTGTTATCAAAAATGAGTTGAGCAAATTTATGCAAATGTTGAGAGAGGTTGAAAATGGAAGTTAGTGCTTTCCATGCTACACAATTGAGCAGTATGTGAGCCCTACAGCATGAGGCTTTCACCAGGTAAGAACAAAAGTCTGGCGGGTGTACTTTGACAATAGAATAAGGAAATCTGGAGGAATTAAGACTGGCTGTTCTGGATTAGACCAGAAGTTCATCCAACTTAGTGACCAACAGCCAGTGCTTAGGGAGGAAGAAAGTCTGTATTGATAAAAAGGTCCTTTGAACTTTCAGTGATCTAAGTCTTAGGGTCTTCAAAAGCCATGGAAAGTGTCCTTGTGTTTAGTTAATTTCTGTTGCAGTGCAATAGATTTGGAATAATGTTCTCAACGGCACAGTAGAGCTTGTCTGAGAAATACTATATAAAATGTTATGCTCGTGGTAGTTATTGTCTGGTTTGAAGGGGATGATGAAAACTGTCCTGTTTGTCTTCTGTTTGTCAGAATAGGCCACAAGTATGGATGGTTGTGAAGTAAATGGTGAACAAGCGTCCAGCCTTACGTTGATGTTTTCCTAGTCAGATATTACAGTGAGTCTGGGGTAAAAATCTGCATAAATAGGTTTTTGTCTGCCTTGGCATGTATTCACACTTGGCTTGTGAAAAAATAATTTTTAAAAGGTGCCAGTTAGCAGCTTATGAAACTGCTTATCAGAGAACAGTTGGTTGAGTAGTAGCAATTTGGTGAATTTTCTCTCTCCTGTTTCTTGCTAATGTATTCAGTCTTTGTCATGCTGGGATGGTACCCAGCAGCAAGAAGCCTGTTTCAGTCCGTTGCTTTTTTTCCTTTTTAGAGCAGAGATGGAGAGTCCGAGTGGGGAGGCTGCTCGTGAGAGGCCCATAGTGTAGCATTGGTGGTGATTCTTAGTTTAAGGACTTTGACTTACATTTATTTTTTTTGCATGTTTCATATGACCTTCAGATGGAGGAAGTTGATGGGCTAGAGGTAAAATATGAAATGTACTGTTATCAACTGTGTTGTTGTGGTTGTATAGGAATGACTCACTGTTTTGGATGTACAGAAGCAGGATTGTAGGGGTTCCAGATCTCTATTGAGTGTGGAACCTCAAGCATTGAACCAGCTTTTTATTTAAACTTCAAAGCAATTGGTCCTCTAGTTGAGGCTTGTTATGGCCTCTTTATCATTCATCCACTACAGAGCAGCAGACGTAACATGTAATAAAAACACACAAACAACTATTATCTGTTGTGAGAATACAATGAAAAGGAGATGTGTTTTGTACTGAAGCAGTTACTTGTTAAAGAAAAAATTCCAGTTGCCCCAAAGACTCCTGTGATAATTTCTTTTTTTTTTTTTTTTATCCTGTCCTATTCTGCTTGTGAAGATCGAGTGATTCAGGGTACTCTCATATCTCTAGGTTTCTGACAATCCTTCTGGAAATTTGGATGACTATTGGGTTGAGCTGTGGATCTGCAACTCTCTCTTGCTAATTATAACCTGTCCCATTTTGAAGCAGTGATTGCATTGAAAAAATAAGAACGGATCCCAACCTAGCTTAGCAAGTAGCTTCTTGTTATAATATGCTGATTTACTGTGTTGGATATATGTGGAGATTCATGGTACTGCCTTTACTGCATAAGGAGGAGACGTATATTTTCCTCTTTAACTGAGCTTTGCAACCTGAAATTTGCCAAGCATTCAGAGACTTTGAAATTCTCAGATACAGGGTTAATTGACTCTTTGTGAAGAGATCAAGTTATCTTCAGTTGAGTGATTATGAATTGATTCAGTTTAAGTATGGGACAGCTAAAGGTCTTGATTTTCAACAGGAGCTTTGACTAAGATAAATAGTGTGCCGGGAACTTGGAGTTCTGAATGTGAGAATCATTAGGACAAAGATGTTAATGCTATCAAGAATGTGTATTTCAAATCAATTTGGCAGGGGAACTTGTAGAAACTCAGTAAATAACATAGTTGTATAAGAAATTATATATATGAAGTGTTTGCCATGAAGTCACTTGTTCTAACAGTTTTTTTTATTGCCCTTCCCTACTCTCTTCCTCTATTCCCCCTTTCCTGCAATTTTATATTCTAGCAACTTTATCTGTCCACATGGATGCGGCAGAGTCAGAGCTACCAGCAACACCGTCCCTGAGATCCCAGAACTCTGAGTGGACAGGGAAAACACCAGCAGCTGAGAAAGCCACTATTGCAGCCTCCAGTAACTTTTTTAAAATGCCACCAGAGAAGAGCCCTGGATACAGCTAAAAGGAAGCATTGCAACTGTAAAAGCTTGCTGGACTTTGGAAGCGTTTGACTCTGGTGTGTGTCTTCACCAAACATCTTGTTTGGCAGCAGTAATATCTTCAGTATTGGCGCGTGATATGTGCCATCATCCAGACTGATCTGTGTGCCCCACATACGTAAATCATATGTGTGAATATGTTTAAAAAAAAAAAAGGTAATCAGTATTGGGACCGCAGTGGCTTTTACAAATGTTCTTGCTATTGCTGTATTTATTATGTATTCATCTCTTTCCATGATGCCAGCTTAAATGTGCTGGGTCACGTACAGATTATTTTGGGTTTTCAGATCTTTATTCACCCCCTGGATATGTTGCTTGTTTGTGCATTAGGCATTTTTTGGGTGAAAGTCCCACTACCACTTGGGAAGGCAAAAGTCTCCCACTGCTTTCTTCCAGGCTGGGAGGATTTCTTGGCTGGGGAGTGAGGAGGGAATGCAAACAAGTTGAAACACAGAACCTGAATTCTGTATTAGCAAAATGTTTTCAAGTCACTTGCTAATGGACTCGAATCATGTTGCTTCTAGAGGAGTAAATACAGTGCTTGTCCATTCAGAAATTGCTATTGGTTTACTGGCAGCATGGTCCATTAGACCTTTTTCTTCTCCCTAGTTCTGAATGTCTTTAGTCTTGCTTGTGTATTGCATGTTCTTTCCTAAATCTCCTACTGGATAAGGATTTGGGAGAACTACATGGACACTAATGTGCAAGCTGGAGTCCTGAAAAGGAACCTGGGCCCTTGAATATCCTTGGAGTATGGTAGAGGATATACAAAACTTCCATTTCTCGGTGTATAAATTAAAAAATGACTGTTAGCGTTTCTACAGGATGCTTGCTGTTGAAGTTAATGTGCCATTGAACAAAAAAGCCATTTAAAGTATCACTTGAGTTCAGAGCATTCTGGGTATTGATCAGACCGCTTCTGTCTCTTGTTTTCCCTCCCTTTAAAAAGTATTGTCTGCTATATCTACTGGAGGTGTCTCCACCTGCTGATGATTGCACTTTACTCTGCAGCATACACAAGAGATTGTCTTCACAGCATTTCCACTTGGTCACCTGTTACCTTCTGTGTTGCAGAGTATATGGATAGTGATTTCTCCCGTCCCTTTTCTGGAATTCTTGATCACACTCCACTTACTTTTCTTGAATTACTCTGTAGCTTGTTTTGGGCTATGTTTTTAGAATACATACCTGCATAGCATGTGTCAAGGAACAGAGGGCCTCATGGCTTCTTAAGTCCTTTAAAAATAGAATGTATTTGTATGCGTAGAACTGTTTTTGCTTTCCTCACCATGTAGAGCTTTCAGACAGGACCATTTAAGCTTGTAAAATTCATTTTGAATGGGGAGGTGCAGTTAGCACTCTGAAGTAGATAACAGAATTTGCATGTTTTTAGTGCTTTTGCAGTGTTCTACTCTACCTTATAAATCAAATAGCTGAGGGGCAGATTTGATTGTGAGGCTATAAAGCAGTGATTTATATTTAACTCTGTATTAAAATGTTAAATGGTCATAACATACACAAAACAAAAATTGAATGACTCACTAAATCATGATTGACAAATACAGTTATACTACAGACACACTGTCCGTGTCTGATCCCGTAATACCTACTTATTCTTGGGGAGAGATCCAAATTGGATTTATATTTCGCAGCCCAAGCAAACTGTCAGATCTGTCATTGTAAATCCCTCTCAAAACCTTTTTTTTTTTTTTTTTTTTTTTGGTGGTGGTACATTTTAGAACTAATTAGAACAAGGAAAGCCTTTTTACCTTGCTGAAGGAGTACAGAGGTCAGTTTGGATTATGGGACAAGCTTGTAAGGGTTTTGTGGAGAGAGGAGTGTTCCTGTTTTAAAGTAATCATTGGATTGTTTTATTTTGTAGTTATTTTGAACAATGGTGCTTAAGAGGCAGCACAGGAAGCATCAGTACTGGAGGGCCTGTAATCTAGAACATACAAAGAAAAGGTAAACCTGAAGAGTAGTAGCTTGACTAGTACTCATGAACACAGTGGGAGGGGAAAGGTGGTCACATTCTCCTGACAACCTGCAGATCAATTTTAAGATAGGAAGCCTTGTAACCAAACTTGCGAGCTGTTTCAGTGACAGGGATTGGCTCCCTAAAAGAGCATTTGTGCAACTGTTTTTCATCTCATGAAGGATCCTCCACAACCTCTCTTGGTTTGAATCTGTTGAACAGACTTACTCGGATTACTGATCATTCAGCTAAATTTTGGCCTTTGTCTTCCCCTTTATAAAACCAATTCCAATATACGTTGCTACATTCTGAGTATTGTTCAGAGTAGTTTCATTTCTTCTGTGGTGTCAGGATGGTCCTAAAACTTTTATAAGAGGGGTGTTTGAGATGTTAGGGAATGAACAGCCTTCATTTCACTCATTGCAGGGGGCGGTTGCCAGACTTCACATGATTTTTCTCGGGGGGCAGAGAAGGATAATTATCAGATTTTCCTATTGAGGTCAGTAGCACTGTTCATCTGGTTAAGCCCTTGATTAGGTTGTAAGCTTCTAGGAGGTCTTCCTTGCCTTTAAAGGTTGAATGTACCTGTGGTAGTACTGAAGAGTAGCTGTAGCAGGCCTCGTCTTGGTGAGCCATGCTTCCTGGCATGGAAACTTTCAGGAAGTGCCAGGAGACTCAAGTTCTTGCAGCTGCCCTGTCTTTCCTATTTCTGTGTTAGAATCCATTTGCAGGTCAGTCAGGCTCTCAACCAAATTTGATTCTCTTGAGTGGTGGACAAGCTAAATGAATTATATATCTTATTACTTCAGGGTATTTATGTTCAGAAGCTTGATACAGATTTGAATATCTGCAACATTCTGAGATGAATGAACTAGCTGCATTGTTTTGTCGCTTTTCCTCTAAGGCAGATTCCTTAGAACTTGCACTGTACTCACACCACACTCACAGTGAAGGACAAGTGCTTCAGATGTGGATTGCTTGAGTAGAAAGGAATAATAACGTGCCTTGATTTGGTCGCTGTGCTTCTACTAAGGTGGTCCAGTACATGATTATTGCTTCAAAGATACACAGCACACTCATATTCCACTTCTTGTCCACCAAGACTCCCCAGTCTTTTTCCAAGTTTGTCTTCTCTCCAGTTAGTTGTCTTCTCTCTTTGTCCTTATGGGAGACTTTAACTGCCCAGACATCAGCTGGGAACACTATACTGCTGTGACAAGCAAGTCTGGGAAATTCCTGAAGTATGTTGAAGATAATTTCTTTTCACAAGTACGCAGTGAGCCAGTTAGGAAAGATGCCATCCTAGACTTGTTATTTGTGAAGAAGGACTTTTGGGAGATATGATGGTAGGTGGCTGTCTTGGCCATAGGGATCACATTGAAATTGATTGAGTTTAAAAGTTTTGATGAAATGAGAAAAGTGGTCATCAGAGTTGCTACCCTTGATTTCACGAGACCTAACTTTTAGCTACTCAGTGAACTAGTTAGCAGTGTCCCCTGGGAATCTGCTTTTGAGGGCTTAGCGGTCCATGAACGCTAGTCAATTTTTAAGAACCACCTTTTAAAAGTACAAGAGCAGGCAATCCCTTTGTGTTGAAAGTCAAGCAGGCAGCGCAGAAGACCAGATTAGCTGAACAGGGAACTCCTCTTGGAACTCAGGAGGGAAAAGAAATTGTATGATCTCTAGAAGCAAGGCCAGGCTTCACAGGAAAATCACAGAGCTGTGGTTTGCATATGCAGGGAGAAGGCATGAAAGGCCAAAGCTTAATTAGTCTTGAAACTGGCCAGTGTTGTGTCAGACAGCAAGAAAGGCTTTTTGAAATACAGTAATAGCAAGAGGAGGTCTAAGGAAAACATTGGACCAATACGTGTTGGAGATTATCACCTGACAAATCGGGATGAAGAAAAAGTGGAGGCATTCAATGCTTTTTTTGCCTCAGTGTCTAATAATATTGACAGACCTTGGGACGGCCAGTCTTCTGAATTGGAGGACCACGGCTGTGGGAACAGTGACTTTCCATTTGTGGGCACTGATATTGTAAGTTCAATGTTCGTAAGTCCACGAGGCCGGTTGGGATTCGTCCCAGCATACTGAAGGAGCTAGTGGATGTTACAGCAGGATCCCTCTCAGTCATCTACCAAAGGTCTTGGGAGTCTGGTGAGGTCTCTGCTGACTGGAAACTAGCCAGTGTTATTCCAGTTTACAAGAAGGGCATGGGGGGGACCCAAGAAACTATATACTTATTAGTCTAACCTCAGTACCTGGAAAAATTATGGAGGAGATCATTAAGGGACAATACAGTCATCAAGCACAGTCAACATGGGTTCACAAACGGAAAGTCCTGTTTAACTAATTGATATCCTTCTATCATAAGGTCACCCATCTAGGGGATGAAGGGTGGATGTAGTTTTTATGGATTTTAGTAAGGCTTTTGATACTGTCTCTCACAGCATCCTTCTGGACAAGTTGTCTAACTGTGAGATGAGCAGGTGCATGGTGCGCTGGCTGAAGAATTGGTCGAATGGCAGCGCTCCAGGTGTAGTGAATGTGGCTACACCTGGCTGGGGACTGGTCACCAGCAGTGTTCCTCAGGTTCAATTTTAGGGACAGTTCTGTTGAATATTTTTATCAATGATTTGGATGCAGGAGTTGAATGCACCATTAGCAAGTTTGCTGATGATACTAAATTGGGAGGTGCTGTTGACCCTCTCAAGGGACAGGAGGCCTTGCAGAGGGATCTAGATAGATTGGAGCATTGGGCTATGATAAATGGGATGAAATTTAACATGAACAAATGCTGGATTCTGCACCTGGGATGGAGTAATGCTGGACACAAGTATAAATTGGTAGAGAAGTGGCTGGAGATCAGTCCTGCAGAAAGGGATCTGGGGGTGCTGGTCGACAACCGGCTCAATATAAGTCAGCAGTACGCCCTGGCAGCTGGGAGGGCAAACCACATCCTGGGGTGTATCAAGCACAGTACAACCAGCTGGTCATAAAAGGCAATTATCTTGCTGTATTGAGTGTTGATGTGGCCTCAGCTTGAATACTGCGTGCAGTTCTGGGCCCGACAACTTAGAAAGGATCTTAAGATACTTGAATGTGTCCAGAGGAGGGCAACAAAACTGGTGAAAGGGCTGCAAAGGATGTCCTGTGGGGAGTGGCTAAGGAGTCTGGGTTTGTCTAGTTTGGAGAAAAGGAGGCTGAGGGGTGACCTCATTGCCCTCTACAGCTTCCTGAGGAGCGGAAGTGGAGAGGGAGCTGCTGATTGTTTCTCCTTGGTATCCAGTGACAGGATGCATGGGGATGGATCAAAGCTGTGCCAGGCGAGGTTCAGACCTGACATTAGGAAACACTTCTATACAGAGGGGGTGGTCAAACACTGAAGTGGGCTTCCTAGGGAGGTGGTGGATGCCCCAAGCCTGTCAGGGTTTAAGAGCTATCTGGACANGGAGATATGATGGTAGGTGGCTGTCTTGGCCATAGGGATCACATTGAAATTGATTGAGTTTAAAAGTTTTGATGAAATGAGAAAAGTGGTCATCAGAGTTGCTACCCTTGATTTCACGAGACCTAACTTTTAGCTACTCAGTGAACTAGTTAGCAGTGTCCCCTGGGAATCTGCTTTTGAGGGCTTAGCGGTCCATGAACGCTAGTCAATTTTTAAGAACCACCTTTTAAAAGTACAAGAGCAGGCAATCCCTTTGTGTTGAAAGTCAAGCAGGCAGCGCAGAAGACCAGATTAGCTGAACAGGGAACTCCTCTTGGAACTCAGGAGGGAAAAGAAATTGTATGATCTCTAGAAGCAAGGCCAGGCTTCACAGGAAAATCACAGAGCTGTGGTTTGCATATGCAGGGAGAAGGCATGAAAGGCCAAAGCTTAATTAGTCTTGAAACTGGCCAGTGTTGTGTCAGACAGCAAGAAAGGCTTTTTGAAATACAGTAATAGCAAGAGGAGGTCTAAGGAAAACATTGGACCAATACGTGTTGGAGATTATCACCTGACAAATCGGGATGAAGAAAAAGTGGAGGCATTCAATGCTTTTTTTGCCTCAGTGTCTAATAATATTGACAGACCTTGGGACGGCCAGTCTTCTGAATTGGAGGACCACGGCTGTGGGAACAGTGACTTTCCATTTGTGGGCACTGATATTGTAAGTTCAATGTTCGTAAGTCCACGAGGCCGGTTGGGATTCGTCCCAGCATACTGAAGGAGCTAGTGGATGTTACAGCAGGATCCCTCTCAGTCATCTACCAAAGGTCTTGGGAGTCTGGTGAGGTCTCTGCTGACTGGAAACTAGCCAGTGTTATTCCAGTTTACAAGAAGGGCATGGGGGGGACCCAAGAAACTATATACTTATTAGTCTAACCTCAGTACCTGGAAAAATTATGGAGGAGATCATTAAGGGACAATACAGTCATCAAGCACAGTCAACATGGGTTCACAAACGGAAAGTCCTGTTTAACTAATTGATATCCTTCTATCATAAGGTCACCCATCTAGGGGATGAAGGGTGGATGTAGTTTTTATGGATTTTAGTAAGGCTTTTGATACTGTCTCTCACAGCATCCTTCTGGACAAGTTGTCTAACTGTGAGATGAGCAGGTGCATGGTGCGCTGGCTGAAGAATTGGTCGAATGGCAGCGCTCCAGGTGTAGTGAATGTGGCTACACCTGGCTGGGGACTGGTCACCAGCAGTGTTCCTCAGGTTCAATTTTAGGGACAGTTCTGTTGAATATTTTTATCAATGATTTGGATGCAGGAGTTGAATGCACCATTAGCAAGTTTGCTGATGATACTAAATTGGGAGGTGCTGTTGACCCTCTCAAGGGACAGGAGGCCTTGCAGAGGGATCTAGATAGATTGGAGCATTGGGCTATGATAAATGGGATGAAATTTAACATGAACAAATGCTGGATTCTGCACCTGGGATGGAGTAATGCTGGACACAAGTATAAATTGGTAGAGAAGTGGCTGGAGATCAGTCCTGCAGAAAGGGATCTGGGGGTGCTGGTCGACAACCGGCTCAATATAAGTCAGCAGTACGCCCTGGCAGCTGGGAGGGCAAACCACATCCTGGGGTGTATCAAGCACAGTACAACCAGCTGGTCATAAAAGGCAATTATCTTGCTGTATTGAGTGTTGATGTGGCCTCAGCTTGAATACTGCGTGCAGTTCTGGGCCCGACAACTTAGAAAGGATCTTAAGATACTTGAATGTGTCCAGAGGAGGGCAACAAAACTGGTGAAAGGGCTGCAAAGGATGTCCTGTGGGGAGTGGCTAAGGAGTCTGGGTTTGTCTAGTTTGGAGAAAAGGAGGCTGAGGGGTGACCTCATTGCCCTCTACAGCTTCCTGAGGAGCGGAAGTGGAGAGGGAGCTGCTGATTGTTTCTCCTTGGTATCCAGTGACAGGATGCATGGGGATGGATCAAAGCTGTGCCAGGCGAGGTTCAGACCTGACATTAGGAAACACTTCTATACAGAGGGGGTGGTCAAACACTGAAGTGGGCTTCCTAGGGAGGTGGTGGATGCCCCAAGCCTGTCAGGGTTTAAGAGCTATCTGGACAATGCCCTTAATATGCTTTAACTTTTGGTCAGCCCTGAAGTAGTCAAGCTGTTGGACTAGATGATTGTTTTAAGTCCCTTCCAACTGAACTATTCTGTTCTAGTCATCAGCTTCATGAAGTTTCTGTCTTTTCCTCCAATCTGTCAAGGTCCCTCTGGGTGGTACCCCCACCCTCCAGCATATCAGTGGCTCCCCTCCCCAACATGCCATTATCTCTGATCTTGTTGAGAGTATGTTCTGTCTCTTTCCACCAGATCACCAATGATCACTGAACAGTATCGATCCCAGTATTGTCTTCTGAGGCATGCTATTCATAATTGGCCATCATGCAGATTTCCAACCATTGATCATTCTTCTTTGAGCCTGACAGTTCAGCCAGTTTCTCACTGTCCTTTCCTACTGGGTGGCATCCAGTCTATAGCTCCCCCATTTGGTTATAAGGGTGCTATCAGAGACTGCATCAAAAGGCTTACTGAAGTCCATGTAAACAGCATCCACTGCCCTCTACGCATCCACAGAGCCTGTCATTTCATCATAGAGGGCAGTCAGGTTCATAGGCCTCCTTTAATCTGGCTGCCTGTTTCTAGTTACCCTGGCCTTTGGGTGCCTGGAAATGGCTTTCAGGACTTGCTCCATAAGGCAGCAAGTGACCAAGGTGGGGCTGACTAGCCTGCTGCTCCCTAGATCATCCTTCCTGCCCTTTTAGAAAGGTGACATGATATGTACCCTTCCTGTCACTGAGAACCTCATGCAATTGCCACAGTTTTTCATAGATGACAGAGACTAGTCTTATAATGATGTATTTTTGCAAACAGGGCTTTATTTATGTACAGGGAGAAGACAGACATTCAGTGAAAGGGAAATGGAGAGCTGGGGGGAGCACATTTACTAGTTGTTCTTTCCACATTTCCAGTAGTTCCAGTGAGCTCTAGAGAGGCTTAATGCCCAGTTTGGTAGGTACTGGAGAAGTGTGACTTAAAAGAATGTAGTTTCTGGCCTGATGGATATATGATCTTAAGGTGAGGTACAGTAAATAGTGAAGAAGGCAACAAAACAGTAGCTGGAGAGAAACTCGTAAGAGGCTGGGACTAGTGCTACTGAATGATAGATTAGCTTCATGATTATGGTATGCAGAGGTGTGTCTCCCCAGCATTCCTGAATAATGACATTGAGATAGTTAGTGCTGTCCTTCGAACAGTAGAGGCTTATGCTGTTACTTTGCGGATGTTGCAGCGACCTGCTCAGTGGGCAGAGAATGAGAAGGGAAATTGGAGGAAGGGCAACAAGAAGGGTGATTGAGTGCCTCTTATTGTAACCTCTTCTGCACGGAAGAAAGAAGATGCTACAAAAAGCAATGTGTGTGCCTGGATATTGAAAAGGAATTACGTAAAGTGGATAAGAACTATGCTTTGTTGTCTTAAGGAGGAGTTTTGTAACCAGAGAACATTTCAGTGATGGAAAAGTAAAGGACACTACCAGTCATTTGTTCAGAAATGGTCTTAGGAGACTATCAAAGGAGAACAAACTTCTGTTCTCATTGTGATACTGCACTACTGTGTCTTTGTCCCCTGCATTCTGTTCCAGTTTGTGTTTTGTACCATCAAATATGGGAAAATTAGAGCAATGCTGCTTAAGGCACACAGTGTAAGGGGCCACTTGCTGTACAGAAGGCATGACAAGATTATCTTAGGCCATTAACTTTTACCCAGTACAAGAATTGAACTCAGCATAGAGAACATGATGTCTGAATTATATCAAAGCATCTCATTCTGAAAAAAGTAAACTGTGCCATAGACAAGTGGAGACTAAATGGTCACCAGTGCCTGGAGACGGGTGCATGGCTGGTCCTCAATGAGGTGACATACAGACTTATGTTGTGGAGGGAGAGGGAACCTTCAACATCCTTCTCAACTTTACTGTGGGTAAAATGCTTTCCCAACTGCAAACCTGGCTGTTAGTGTGACTCCAGTGAGTTGACAAATATGTGTTAACTGGCATAGCAGGAAAAGAGAATTCTTGTACCAACTCAAAGAATTGGTAGAAGTGCAAAATGGACTGGCACAGCCTGTTATATCAGAGAAAGATGCAAAATATACCTGCAGACAATAATCAGAAAAAGTATTGCTGAGCCCTGCATGTCTGACCTAGGGTATTCACTGTCTTAAAGCAGAGCTGCCAGTATTATGAGGATGATCAGAGTTTTGCAAAGCTGCCCTCTTTTCCTTGTAACCTCTGAAGGAAATGGGATGAACAGCATAAGAAAGGCTGCACCGGGTCAGACCAAAGGTCTGTCTGGCTTGGTAGTCTTTCTCTCACAGTGGCCGGGTTTGGATGCCTAGGGTGTACTGTAAGGACAAATTAGTTATATAGTCATGCTTTCCTTTTACATTCTCTTAGCTGAATGTGCTGTCTCCTGTCTCAAAAAGATTTACAAACTCTTTCTTGAAGGCTGGCGAAAACTTTTGTGAACCTTTTGGCTGTAATATTTATCCTGCAACCGGATTTAATTACATTTTTAGAAGAACATGTAATCTGACTTTAAAAACATCAAGTAAGGATTATCTCATCTTTCTTGGTAATTGGTTTTTTTATTAATTGCCCTCCTTATAAGGAAATTGCATCTTCTCTTGAAATAGTTTTTTCCTGATATCAACATCCTGATACTGTTTCTTGCTATGCTTTTTTTTTCAGCAGGGTTGAAAAGTCCTATTCTTCCTTTACAATTGGGCTTCTTTGTCATGTATGACTACCTATACCCAGTCAACAAGTCCTATGCGATCCACTAACCCATATAAGTAATTTTTCATAAGCTTGTCATTTAACCTTTAATTATGTGCCTTGAAAGTCCCCAGTATTTCACATCCATCTGAATTCACTTCTGGAGTCTACACTTATTCTTTACAGAAGCAGGAACACTTACTTCCCTACTGCTATTCAGGCTGCATATACTTATATATCCAAATATCACGCTAGCCCTTGCTGCCCAAACACTGCTGTAAGACTACCATAAAAGTGATATTAGGCGGTTGACTCTTAATCTAAAGTTCTTACCACTGCTTTTCAATGCACAAGATCCTAGACAGTAAGGATAACCTTAATATTTTTCTTTTAATTCCAAAATGCATTGCATTTCATTTAGCAGTATTACAGTGCAATTTTGGACTGACACTTTTTATGATTTGGAATACTTAAGAGCTCAGTCTGTTTAGTTTTATCAGAAGAGGATCAGAGGTGTCTTACCTGCATGGTAGAAAGTCCTTTATGGAAATGGAAATACTAGGTGATAAAGCATCTCTTGTCTTGTGCAGATGGGCATAAAAATGAACTTGAAGCTAAAGCCAAATGAATTAAAGTTAGAAATAGAGTGTGAGCTTTTAACAGTGAGGATAAATTAACCATTGCAACAAAGTACTGTGGGAAGCAGTAGCTTCTATGTATCTTCAGGCTTCAATTTGAAGACAGTAGCTTCATGGAAGGAATGTTGTAGCCAAATATATGCCATTGAAATAAATACAGAGACATCTGAAGGACATGTAATGGTCAATTTTATAGTGAAGGTCAGTCTACACAAAATGATAGCTGCTTCTGGTTTAGAACCTCACAGAAGACAGAAGACTTTTTTTCCACAGTGTAGAGATCTGTTGAAAAATGGGAAGTATTTAGGCAAATGTACGGAAAAGTCATGGTAATGGCAGTTTTATGGTGTTACCAAAAGACTGTAATGAAATTTGCATGGGAGGATGAGGTGATGAAAAATTTTTCTATGCCAAATGAAATGAAGCAGCATTTCTGCATGCCAGTTTATTTGTGAGTAGTATAATGACATACGAGTGTGCAGAACCTGTATGATCACTCAGTTGATGAGCATCCTTGGTGAGGATTCCCCCTTTCTTGCTGTACTGGCAGCTAGAATTCTGCTGTCTTGGGGTAATGTTCCCTGTGTACATGCTCAGCTTCAGTAGCTCTGTCTCAGTTCTTTTGCTCAGCCGTGTGAACTGCCTGCACATTGCACTAAAATCAGAAACAAATGAAGGAGAACATCAGTGGGCTTATTACCTTGATAGGATACCTGCCAAAAAAATATGCAATATCTTTCTTAATCCCTATAGCAGTTGCTTCTGCTTTTCTGTCTCATGGCATGTAAGGAAGATGGCTCTTTGTAGGAGCGCTCTTTTGGAAGCCTGTAGCCTTCACTATCACACCAAAGGAGCAGTTGGTAGGTTTCTTCAAGTGGAAGAGCTCTTCTGCACTCATCTGAGAGGGGATAGTGTGATCAGAGGAAGCAATTTCCTGGTAGTGTGTTCTCTAACATTAGCGAGCGATGACTTCTTCAGCTTTATCAACTTCAAAATACATTATGCTGTACCTTTGTTTCAAAATGAACGTAAAATTCCAATGATGGAATAGCGCCAGATTTGAATTGTTGGTTCAGATCTCAAGTCCTGGACATAGCATTAATGCCCCATGCTAGCATTTGGATTTGTTGCCCTGACTGGTGTATTCATTGCTGGGAGCTCTTCTAGAGTGTCGTCAACTGAGACTGGTCTGGCCTGACCAGAGCCCCTGGGCACTGCTGAAGCCATTGAATTTTCTCTCAAGTTTGGCAACACCAGTTATCCAGAGCTACTATCAGTTGCATTCTAGCTTCCTCCTTCTGTCCCAGAGGGCTTACCCAGAAACAGTTCACAAACAGGTCTACTCGAAATCTTTGAAGAGTTGCGTTGTGCATGTCCCAAATGTTTTATGTGGTCTTCAGATTTAACTATTTGATAGGGATTGGACTCTGAGTTCCTAGGACTCTGTTTTGGGGGTAACGTGTAAATAAGGAAGATTTTTGCTTGTATTCCTCTGTCTTAAACATGATGTGTATTCTCTGAACAAGGCTCTTGCAGAATCTTTGTTCTGATTTTAGAAACTGGAAATAAATCAATATATGAAAGAAATGTTTTATCTGATATAAAGTGAACTGAGTTGAGAGTGAGAGAAGAGAGGCTTCACCGACATCTAACTAGATTTACAGTATTGGAATGTCCATTAATCTGCGTGTTTCCTTGACTGTTTCCTTAAATATAAACTGTAACCTGAAGGTCTATAGGGAGTTAGTATGGTTTTCTTCCTTTGAATTGCAAACTTGAGTGAAGGATTTGGGGTAATTTTTCATGTCCATTCTTTGTTTTTTGCCATGATTTTGTTTACTTTCAGTTTGTTATGACATTGTCTGTAGACAAGTGAGATGCTCCCTGTTTGGAATTTGAAGCATTCCAGAGTTTCTTAAGTAGCCTTTTACTTCCAAGTCACTGCTTCAGATCTGACCAGTTCCAGAAGGGATTTCATTTAAATGAGCAGGTCATTCTCAATAGTTTAATGGATATCTATTCATTTTGCCAGTGCTAACATCCTTTTAAGATAGATTTACACCTTTACTTTTTACCATGATAGCAGTAGCTGCAAAGATCAAACGAGCAGTGGACTTTGAATTTTCTTTTCTGTATATTTATGTCCCAGTATTGATAGCTATGCACGCTTGTGGAAGGAGCAAAACAGGACTCCCTCTACATTAACTATTCCAAGGAATAAATTGTAAAAAAACTAGATCTCAAGTTGATTGAGTGCTTTTAAACAAAATGATCAAGATCCTCTGGAAATCACTTCAAGTTCTCAATGCTATATTGGGGGGAGGGGGAGTGTCCAATTTTTGTGATGATTTTCCTCTCTCGTTTGCAAGCTGCACCTGTGAGAATTAGGAAGTGTTCCTGGTGAAACTTGCTGATTTTTGTTGGGAGCAAGGAGAAAAGAGCTCTTAACAATATATTCTGTTACGGGAATTGCCCAGATTTGGCAAACATGACCAACTATGGCTAACAGTCAAAAATGTCAGATATCTAAAAATCATTATGAGCTGGTTCAGTCTTCCACCCACTTGCATTTTTTTTTCCTGAGGAATGAAGCATTTCATTTGATAATTGGAGGCATTTCTATTTAAAAACAAACAAACAAAACCCCCAAAACAAGCAAGCAAACAAAAAAATCCGCAACAAAAAACCTGAATGGTTCTTGTTCACATGTCCTTAATTTTACACCCGAGGGCTGAGAGTTTTTCAGTTCAGTTTGAATAGCTGGTAGTAAATTCAGCAGAAGGGCAGGCTGTGGTGGGTTTTGTCTCTTTTGATGTTTTTCAAACCATGCTTGCTTTATACCTTTCCAGCTCAGAGAATCAACGGAAACTACAAATGAGTACAAGTACACTTGCTATGTACTAATGGAAGATTTCTCACAACTAAATAAAGGGTATTTCATATCTGGGGGTACAAGATTTATTCTCTGCTGAAGTAAAGCAATTTTCCAGTAAGAGCAGATACTTGATAGTATTTTTTTAATGAAACATGGTATAGAGTTTCAAAATGCTAAATGACACTAATTTCATACATTTCTAGTGAGGGAGCAACAGGGAGGTATCTAAAGATAAGAAGAGGAGCAGATCTTAGCCTGGAGCTGCTGCCATCAGGCAAATGAAACACATGGATTTTGTAAAATATGCTTTTAAAATTGCACCTAGTTGGAGAAATCCTACTTTTGAGAAGTGTCATAGCTTCTTCCTCACAGACTGCCTGCAGGGGCAGTGATGGCAAACCAGTGGTTCTGCTAAACTAAAGCCAGCACTGACACTGATGTTCTTCTAGTAATTTTGACACCAGCTTCCTGAGAGGTTCACCAGCATTGCCTTAGGACTTTTCTTCATCCTGCTTCACCACATAATTTGCAAGCCCTTGGACTCACCCAGCCGCTCCCCATAGGGAAACCGTGCATTCCTGCCAGAGGTGAAGACAATCTTAATGCTGAGTGTTGTATGGTGAGTGAAAGAAGTCCTGTGTTTTCTTTCCAGGCTGTCCAGTGTCACCATGAAAGGAGCGTATACAAACAAAAGCAGCAAGGGGAGCTTTTGTGAGCCTTTTATCACTAGCTGGTCCTTTCAGGCACGTGGAGACAGCAAGGAGTGGGAATGAGGAGTGTAGGATCTTATTTCCAGAAGTGGGGAGAGGGACCATGAGGTGTGCCCGTTGCCCTGCACTCGGGCAGTGCAGAGGCTACCAGTGGACTAACCTGGGGCAGGTGGCATTTCCCACCCTTCTGATCACATTGGTAGGCTGCATGATGCTAAGCCACAGGCTTCCTGTGTTTACCAATTTATAGAGACATTTAAACAAGTGCCTTCTTTAATACAAACCCCCCCTTTCCCAATAAAAAATAAACCAGAAAGCCTGTGCTCCCATGACAAAGCTACAATTCAAGTGGCCGATGTTGCTGTGATCGGTGCCCTTCTGCATGCACAGTACGACGCAGGTAAGCAGTTGCATGATTTGTTGTTGGGTTTGAGGGTTGAGTCCCTGTCCCCATCCCCATCTCCCCCCGCTTCACACAAGGTTCCTGCCTCAGTCAGTGTAGGAGGGTTGAGGGTCTCTGAATGTACAGCTGCTTGGGTTTGGTTGGTTTGTTGGTTTTTTCCTCATTTAAGCTGACTTCAAGCTTTATTTACTGCACAGCATCCAGACTCCACTCTGAAGAAGGAAGAAGTAATTTCCTTGTTAGTGTCTTCAGGGTACCTCCTGCTATGGCAGCTCAGAATGTTAATGACTTTATTTATGTGCTGAGAATTTGGATGTTATTGTCCCCCTTATTTTATAGATGGGGAGTTTAACTCGGAATGACTGAAGCAAAAGTAGGAGTTATCTCTGAATTTGGGGGGGGGGGGGGGGGGCCAGGATGACATAACCAGGTACTGGCAATCTGGCGTGGCTTACTTTGCAGCCTTTTGTAGGTTCAAATCACATTTCCTACAGAGTTCCTTAGCAGCTATGAGTGCTCAGAGTTTCTGCAAATCCAGCCGCAATTACTGATGAGATGAGGAGCCCTGTCCTCATTGCTGAGGTCTCTCTCTGGCTTCTCGGATATCAGAGTGATGGCAAGAGGCAAGTGTTTCCCCAGGGCTGGTGGTCAACTGCTTTCATCGCAAGAAGTTTCCCGATTTGTCTTTTCTGCATTTAGCAGCAAATGAGTCAGACAAAATCTCCTTCAGTTCTCAGCCCTCACCTCTCCAGAGGTGTGTGTTCTGTGCTTTGTATGAAGCTGGAGTTTCATAGAAAATAAACTGTGATCATTTAATTCAGCATTATTGTGATGTGTATGCACAGAGGGACAAATTAGGATGGCAGTTAAATTTCTTCAGTTTTGATTATTTTTATCTGTAACCAGATGTGTGTGTGTATGTATATAGATTTTATTTATTTCTGAGATAGGAATTTTTGGTATGTATTCACTTTGTATTGAGGTTTCCTTACACAGTATTTATGCTTGCCAAAATATGCTTTGTCTCTGGAAATGTCTATGATTCCTGGACTTCAAATGAACTGAAAGTGAAGAGCAGCCCAAATGCACAGTATCACAGAGAATCTGCTGTGAAATACCTTGTCTACCACAACTTGAGAAAGAGCAGTAGGTAGGTGAAAACTTCCTTTTGAGCAGTTAAACTTTATTTGCTTTTACCTGAACATCATAGGATTATATGACTATTGACTCATGTCTTCTACTGATATTTCAAGTGTTATGCTCTGCTTATTTCTCTAAACTCCAAAGTAATGACTGACCAGTGCAGAAAACCTGGCTGTTTTTTAACAAATAGCAGGTTGCCTGTTAATGCCCAATTCAGCAGAGTGTTAAAATATGAGAAATTTTTGTGTATGTTTTACGAAGAATCAGAGACCCTCTTTGGAATCAGAATCAATCACCTGACTAAGCTGTATCAGAAAGAAGGGGAGAGGTACAAAAAAGGAATGGTATTAAGTTTTGTCTTTATTATCCTATGTTTTGTTCTGTTCTCTCCATTGACTCGCAGGTGTAGAACTTCTAGAGAAATCCCTCTCCAGTTTTTGTAGGATTCTTGTGTCAAACATGGGTTGGCAGGTGCTGTTTGCAGCTGAATACCCAATTTCTGATGTAAACAGATGCCATTAACCCGAAAGATGAAAATCAGAATGTTTGAATTCCTATGAATATCATCTTGAGATTGGGCAGGTAGCTGCAATTGTGGTATCCTTATCCTTGCAATAAAGTATTCTGGACCACATCATTCCTTGCTCACACATTGCACCTGTGCTAAATGGGCATTTTCTGAACAAAGTGCATCGTTTGCTTAACAGAAGTATAAAAGATGACACATGGTATGTTGCTGTACACCTTATCTCTCTGCTAATTGCTCTGGGTAAAGTGATGATTGTGCACTACCACGTGACTCAGAAACAACTTTGCTGAAAACCACAAATTTCTTTCGGGTAAGCTACATCCCACCTGTATGTATACTTAAATGTAAGTGTGTATTTGTTCCTGGGAAGGACCCAAGTGCTTTTCACAAATAGCTGGCAACTAGAAGCACCAGAATTGGTATATTCTGAATACGACTACTCTCAAATCATTCTGCAAGTATCTTGAGTGTTTAGGATATGGATGAGTACAACTTCTACTGCTTGTCACTGAACTACTGCTGGTAATTGAAAATTGGAATACAGTGTTCCCTGGAGAGTTTGTCTGTCATGGAGCTCAAGAGGTTAATATGTAGTTATGTGATGATACTATAATTTTATATGCATCTGCAGATACTCGTAATAGACATTAAATTGGGCATTTACATTCTTATTATGGGTCAGTACTTGATGTCATAATAAAAAAGTCACATCAGAAAAGTACAGGATAAAAATCTGATTATGCACCTTTTGGAGTGTAAATGGCTTTAAAATTCAAATTTTCACCTGATGGGAGGATCAGGAAAGAGTCAGTACAAGGGCAAAGGGGCAAAGCTGTGAGACACAAGGGGCAGGATAAAGGAGGAAAAAGAGGCAGGCTGGACTAGGCCTTTGCTTGGACAGTTTATATGAATGCTATACCCCATTACTTAGGCATTTCATGTCATCTCTTTAAACATAAGTTTGACTGAAAGGTGGACTTTGCAATGGGGTGTGAAGGTCAATAAATTCCAGATCTTCTGTTTTTCCACAGAGTTCAAATCTGCTCAGTGTTCATGTGGGTTAATGCAGGGTGTTCATTTGTAAAACAGCAAATAAGATCAAAGCTAATAAAGTTTCCAAGGCAAGGCAACGGCTGAAACTCTCTCATGAGGCTGTCCTAAGGAACTGCAAGTAACTATGCAACTACTGGCCCCAGAGCCCAAGGAGCGGGGTGGATTCTGGGGTGACTGAGACTGAATCCTGAAGAGCTGTGTAGGGTAAAATCAATGGAGAAGTAAAGTGAGGACTATAGCAGTGTGTAGGATGGACTGCATATGCAGCTGGCTAGATTGGGAAAGGTCAGCTGCAATGCATTCAAAGGGTTTCCAGCATCACCTTGAGCGTCTCCGGGAGCAGAAACCCTGTAGCGTGTAGAAATTTGGAAGGGTGTTGACCTTCCATTTCCCTCCTATTTTTTTATCCAAATACGCCCTAAAGCACTCTATAAAGTCTTTGCAGTTGACTGAAATTTTAGGGACACTATTTTCTTTTTTGGAAAGATGGGGTGCAAGGCCATGAGGTGAGGTAAACAGTTCATCTCTGCTGATAGGGGAAGCCTTCCTCTTTCATCTCCAGCCATTGTCTCCCCATGCCTGGCTGTAAGCTCCTGACTTGATTTCTGCTGGTTTAATCAGTTGCTTTGGCTCAGTTGATGTGTGTGAGGAGCGCCAGAGGCAGCCCAAGGCCTGAGGGCAGGACTGGGGCTGGGGAGATGGGTGGGCTGGGACAAGGTCCTGGGGAATAATGATTTGAATGAGGGAGACTCACCCAACTGGCAGCACCAAGCTTTTAATTTCAGCTCAGTCGCTTACAGACCTGCGCCCACCACCCTGTGTTCTCCAGGGATTCAGCAGCTCGTAGAAACTCCCCACCATCCAAGGCTGCAGGCAAGAGGTGCTTTGTGGGGTTGCAAAGTCACGTGGAACTGCTTCCCCAAGAACTGCTCCTTTTCTCCCAGGTGCTCCTTAGGGGTTTTGACATGGTCTTTAGCTGAGGTGAGAAGGGGCGTTTGCTGTGACACAACCTTAAGTGCTTCCTAAAAAGCGATTATGTCTGGAGGGGATTTGCCTGCTTTAGAGAATCCGAAGTGTCTCTCATATGGATCTTTACTGTTTAGAGGGCTGATTTTTTTACCTAGGTGGAGTAATGGGTGATGGGGCAAAATGATGGAAAATACTTAGTATATTTGCACCATGGTGTGTGTGATGAGAACCAGCCTTTCTGGAGAATGAGAGTGTTACTAAAAAAGCCATCTCTCCTTTGCAACAGCTTTCAGTAGGAGTACTGAAATGCTGAGGCCCACAAACAGCAACAAACTCCTCAGCCTTCTGGGATGGGATGTAAGGCAATTTTCTTAGGAAAACAAGAGGCATAGAGAGAAGTTAAAATTTTGCAGGGGTTATAGGGCAAATCTGTGTCAGGCCCAAAAGGCCTTTGAAATTGCCTCCCTAAAGGCTATATAGTTCTGTGTCCCTGCACTACTGAGGGACGCTTCGAAAGGCTGTCTGTCCATTCAGTGGATCAGACAGACGTTGAGCAGGCTGGTGGCAGTCAGTCAGATACTGAGCAGGGGCGCTCATTCAGCGATGAATGGATCCTGGTTTGTGAATGGCCGTGTCTCCTGGCTCAGATGGCTTTTGGCTGCTGAGAGAACAGGGATGGAGAGTTCCAGCCCCCTGTTTGCAATTAGTGTTTGTTATTAAATGCTGACAGTGTGTTCTCTCCTCTCATGTATCTGGTCTTTGTTTGTGCACTGGATGTTGGCGCAGGCTTCTGTGCTGAAATGTCTTGCATTAGCTGCTGTTGAAAGGAGTCCAAGGAGCAGTGTGTTTTGAGGAGGACAGGAGGGTGGCTTGGCACCGAAAGAACAGGAGCAATTTTGAGGGAAGGATGAAAATGGGTTTAGTTAAGTGGGAGGCTGGCAAGGAGCAAGCAGCAATGAGACCATGCATATCTCTGCTCTCAAATGTGATGCCAAACAGTTTGATGGGAATGAGGAGCTAGGTAGAAGGTGTAACTTATGGCAGAAAGGTGAGATAGCCTTGGAAATGGTTAGGTAGACGATGATTTTAGCAGATGTGCTATCTTCAGGTGGATAGGCAGTGCTTGAGGTAGGAAGAGGAGGAGACTAAAATCACTGGATATTACCATAGCAGCAGAGGTACGTAGAGAAGTAATGGCAGTTAAATGCTTGTTGTGTTTCTTCAGGCAGTGGGAATGAACAGGGAAGGATGTCCTGAGGCCAGATTTGTCTCTGCTGGATGCACTCACTCACTGTGTCAACCTGTAGCCTGACTGGTCACAGGTGGTCTTTGCCCATCTGAGCCACCTTTCCAAAATACAAGTGGCTTTGGTGGTTGCACAAACCAGAGCCTTGACACCCACTGGTCTCCAGGAGTGGAGTGGGATGAGCAGCATTGTCGGATACTATTTATTCATCACTGGGGACTGCTGTGTGTAACTGCCCCTCTGTGTGTCGCTATTTCATCCCATGAATATTTTCCTGTGGAGTCGCTGTAAACTTCCCTCCAGAGTATCTTTAACAGCACAACTGACTACTGCTAGTTATTCCAAATATTTTGGATACATAGCTCTGTTAATCCAGAGCTCATTTGTTGGAGCGAATTGAGGTCCTCACCACCAGAAAGGTACCTTGCTTCAGTCACTGCTCATCTAGCCCAGCTGGAGGTGAGCATCTTTATCTTTTCCCATTTCTTGCTCTTTTCTGGTCTTCCCATCCTTCTGATGCTGCTCTGCCACTGCTCCTCCCCCATAGCTCACATTCAGGTGTGGCTGTTTAAAAGCAATCACTGTCAACATTTGTCATTAATCTGTTTCCATTTTTATTTATAAAAGAAAGAGAGAGTGAGAACGGAACAGCAGCAGTAGCAGGGCAATTGCAGATGAATAATGAAAGGATTCATCACAGCCATACCAGGATATATATATTTTTTGCAGCCAAGCGAGACGGCTTCCCATCACAGCTCGGGGACTTGTTCCACACAACCACTCATCTTTCATGCTGGGGGGAAGGGAAAGGTGGAGACAGTATCATTATGGATGTAACAATGCTCTAAAGTGACTGGTCAAGGTTGCTGCTTCAGTCGCAAGGAATCTACTTACAGGTTTTCTCTCCACCAGCTGTTGTTGCCTGGCAAAGTAGCTGCCTTCTACTGCAGGCTGCTGCTTGCGAAAGGGAGGCTTAGGGTCTGTTAACAGCAACACTTGCTAAGCAGTCAAATCCCTCAAGAAGGATGAGATGGCCCAGTGAGGATTTCACAGGAGTGACAAACTTGTCTCAGAAGGAATAAGGGACCCATTGGGCAAGGCAGGGGTCACTCTTTCTCACCTGTTTGTCTCTTGAGCCCACCCTCAAGTTTGCTGTCCTATCAACAAACAACTCTCAGCTTGCCCTGCCCCGTCTGGCTTTACAAATCTCTCTGCCCTGTTGTGCACAGATGTTTCTTGTCCACTTTTAGTAGGTAAGGTGGATGACAATTTGTCAGATGGGGAATGCTGAAGGATTCTGGAGTTCTCTGAAGCCAGAAGAACTGCCATTAAAAAGGAAAAAAGAAAAATAAAAGGGG
>VZSF01004974.1:152058-232028 GCA_013398295.1 Chionis minor
TGATTTAAAGGGCAGGATGGTCTCATATTCAGGTGCTGCAATGACCCGTATTGCTGGTTATCAGTTCCACTTCCAGTCGTGAGAGTGCATCGGCCCATAAAAAGCACAAAAGGCTTTGTCGCAAAGGACTGTATATTTGTGAGGCCTCTTGGCAACCTGGAGTGCTTCATGCACCTCTGGCAAGGCACTAGCATCAGGGCATTCCTGTATTAAATCCTTCCTTCTCTCAGTTGAAGCGTAAGTGGCACTGGACACGATCCCAGTTGGATGGGAGGGTGCAGTACAATGCCACCGCTGAAGCTTACTCCTTGAAAGAGTAAGACAAGCAGATACGTTGCTTTGTTGGGCCCTTAGTGCTGTCACCTTGGCAGAGGCAAAAAGAGCTGTGGTGTCTGCTATTCCAGAGCCTTCTAGTGCTTTTTTATCCTGTCTTGCCAGCAGTAGAGGGGTCTGTTTCTCAAGCTGCCACTCCGTTTCCCTCTAGTACCCGGGGGAAGCTTAGCCTCAGTCTGTGTTTTTTACTGTTCCCCCTCCAACATATATCTTCCTTTGGGAAACCATTCAGGCCCTTTCCCCATATCCTGGCACAGGATTATGACAAGTCATTATGAACTGAATGTTAGTTTGACTGCATGATCCAGCTCTATTTGTGGGACCTACTAGGTCCCCATTCCCATCCCTAGATAAGGACCCTTGGTTGCTCAGCATAAAGACAGGTTTTCTGTTGAATATGGAAACCATCAAGTGCACATGAAGTATCACGGGAAGAAACTTCTCTATAAGTGTCGTGACTTGGGCCGGGCTGGCCACTGAGACGAATGACAGATGCTCTCCCCCACCTCTCACTTCAAGGAGAAAAGGGAGAGAGAGAGAAAGACTTATGAGTTTAAAAGGAAGTAAGCTACCTTAATGAAAATATTAATAATAAAATAATAAAAATAAAATAATGAAAGATATACAAAACCATATCAAGCTCCCAGGATGACGATCATGTCACTGACAGGCACTGGGGACATCCCAAACTGGACTCGTGACAGATGGGAACTGGATTACGGATCTGGATTCAGGAATGCGTGGATCGGTAATCAAAGGCAGATGAACAGAGTCCTCCTCAGACACCAGCCATCGAAGAAAGAGGGCTGACCCTTGGATCCCTCAGCTTTTATACTGAGCATGAGGCAGATGGGATGGAATACCCTATTGGCCAGTTTTGGGTCACCTGTCCTGTCCGCTCCTCCCCACAGTTGCGACCCCTCTACGCTTTTGGGCTTCCGACTCTCCAATGGAGTAAATACCAAAGTTGGCTGCCCTTGGGTGTTACAGCAATAAGTGTAAGCAAGAGCCTCTCTACATCCCGTTCCTTGGCATCAACTATAAACATGGGTCTTACCACCCTGAGAGCAGTTTCTGCACAAGATGCTGTTAATTTCAGTAGTTAGAAGAATCCTAGCTAAAAAGTAAAATCACTGAACATAAAATTGACTATATTTTACCTCAAACTAGGACAATAAGGTGCTTGCTTGTTCAAAAAAAAAAAAAAGAAAACTTGCTTCATCCTTGATAGGTTTTGTTGTTGAACAAATGCAGAAGTTGGTTCCTATACTGCCTGTGGTTAATGGCTTCTTACCTTTCTCCTGGAGAATCTTTTATAGAAACCATAGAATCAGTTCTCTGAAGATGGTTCTGCTTCCATGGAGACAAGACACTGTTAATGCTAATGGTCACATCCTGACCTTGCTTGGATGTAGCCAAGTGCTTAGACATTGAGGAGGGGCAGGGAAAAATCAGCTTACTTGCACTTGTAGCGTATGTTTACAAAACTGAGTTGAATGGGCAGATGAGAATCTTGAGCAGTTCTGAAAATGCTGTGAGCCTCTCTTTTTTTTTTTTTTTTTTTTTGGTGGCATTATGGATTATTAATGGTAAGCTTGCTTTGTCACAGCCCAGGAGATTGCTTTGCTTCTTACTGGTGCTTTCCAGGTAGATATAAACTTGATGTATAATAAATGTGTAGTAGTATGTCAGTGGAGGACAAAGTTCTCCTATGACTCCAACCAGCAGATGGTTTAGGAGATCTCATCCCTCCCGTCACCTTTGTCCCAGTGATACTTTCACTGAATTCTTTTGTCTCAAGTGATGTTTTTAGTGGCTCCATGCAGTGACTAATTTAGGGCGTTCATTATTTGGCTTCCATGCCTAGTCTGTCTAGCCCCCTTCTCTTTCTCCAAATGCTCCCAACCAAACCAGGAGCTACTCAAACAGTATTTTTATATTATTTTACAGATGTGGTGGTTGTCACTGCATTCTGTCATAGGTCACAGTTTCTAGGCCTTGCTGTGTACCCACTCACACAGGTGGTAGAACCCCAGCACAAAATTAAATATTAAAGATGATGACCAATTCCTTATCACAAGGAATCACTGAGATATTTTGCATTTAAATGACAAAGGTAGATTTTTCTTTAGCCTCGAAGAGTCTGTAAAATACTGCAAGCAAGAAAATCATTGCTCTTGCTGAAGGCTTGTGATACAGTCTTTTACTGGAGCTGTCTCCTCCCAGCCATGTAGGCTCTTTTCAGTTGGAAATATTTAACACCCTATTAGTTTTTGATGTGTTCTTTAATATATCGGTGATCTCAATGTTCCCTGAGAGGCCTCAAATTATGAGGATATAGCCAGGCACAGGTTTGCATAACCTGCTTTGAAATGCTTCACTCCATCCAATGCATGCTTGGATTTTTTTAGAGTTGCCATGGCGTGAGTGTGCTGAAAAATCTGTACAATGTCCAGTGAGCGGTGGCTGAAGAGCTTTAAAATCCTCCAGCAAGGGTTGTGTGAAGAAAAGTCACTGGGTGGCCTCCTGGAAAGGTAATACTTCTATCTGGGAGATGTAAGAAGTGCTCTTTCAGCAAAGCAATCCATGGACCACGGTACAGCAACTGCAGTAGCCTGTGGGATCATTGTAAACTCGGTCTTTCCTCACTTTCTGTACTACTATAGTCCCTAGAAGGTTCTGGTCAATACTTAAGTCCAGGTAAACCTGAGGCTTTACAGACTTAGAATAGGAGCATTTACTGTCTAGAGAATGTAGTGTCTAAACAGAGAAAGATGTGGGTGTAGGCCAAAAGTGGTAAAGGAGAGGAAGGGCAGGACGATACGTGATCCATGATGACATCAGCTTGAAAGGAAATGGCAAAAAAAGAGAAACTACTGTACTGTTGATTACTGAATTAATTGTCCTTAATTTTCAGGACCTGAGCAAGGGCATCTTGGGGATACCAGCTAAAGCATGTTGAAAATCATCAGGGAAGATACAAGATACATGTATGAAGGCATGTATAGGTAGGAAGAAGAGGAACCAAGATAAGGGCTAGATATGTTCAGAACAGAGATCTAACTGGGAAGCACAGCTCATGCTTTGGAGGTGCTATCAGAGAGGTATGATTTGGATTGAAGGCTTTAGCCAATTTTTGTTCCTTATATCTTACCCTATTGTCCACCTTTGGATTTTTTTAATTTCAAAAGCCAGCCTGTCCTGCTGACTGTGTGCGTGCATTTAGTTCTCTGTGTGCTCTACCAAAGCAGTGGGGAGGCAAGTAGAGAATGGTCACTGCCTGTCCCCAGGCTTCCTCCTTTGGTTTTTTTTTTTCCCCATGAAGGAGGCACAATAGGAGACTCAGGCTCACTTCTGATTCGAGGTCTGAGTTGGGGCGATGTTTTGCTGGTGACAGTGGCATGGTGGTAAGTGTTGTCCTACTTTCTCCAGGACCCATGCTTTGTGCTCCAAAGCTATGCTTTCAGTGGGAGGGTCCGTTTCTCTAAGAGCAATCCAAGAGGCCAAACTCTTACCTGTGGGAATCGTGTTTCCTGGGCCAATGCTACCAAGTGGCAGCAGTTCAGCAATGTCTTCCCTGGACAGGTCAGTGTCCCCAGTTGCTGCTACCCCAGGGTTGCTCTTTGGTGACTGCCTCCCATGTCTGATGGGATGAATGCAAAACGGATCTTCCCTTGCTGATTCCTGCAGCAGTGAGAAGAATTGAGGAGTTGTCACGACTTCAGTCTGTTTCCACTGTACAGTTGTGGTTAAAGGCCGAAAGGTAGTGGTGGTATAAGAAGTATAGAGCTATTGAATTTTGCTTTGCATGGGTCTTAAACTGTTGCAAAACAACAAATGAGTTGGTTCAGCTGTTATTGTCTGTGATAGCCCTGGTGGCCTGTGGGCTCAGGTCAGCTGGGGCAGAGACTCCGCGTTCTGTCTGAGGAAGCATTTGAACTCAAGAAGCCTCTTAGGGCTGAAGGTCTGGCATATGGGCCAGGGGCTCCACATAGTGACTGTCATGTATTTTGTTCAAGAGCAGATGTCCCAGGTGCAGATCCAGCCATTTCAGACAAGTTAACGAAAAAACACAAACAACTTTTCTAATACTTTCAACCTGAATACACAACATCAAAACAATATTAACACCTCAATTTGCAAAGTGGGAGGAGAGACCAAAAGCTATTTGCCCCCAAATGCTATGAACGGAAATTACCCTCCTTCATTACGCCTTTCCTCTTGTAAATCACTGGAGTGTAGAAGATGATTCAGTCGCAAAGTTCTGGATGTCTCATCAGAATCCAAGGGATGCTCGGGACAGTGAGAATGGATTATCCCAGCACAAGATGAAGATCTGCTTAAAGGTACCTGCAGTTGTATCCCTTTTGAGGATAGGTAGAGTTTCACCCTTTGTATTTGGAATTTTTCAGGGGTGCTGAATTTGCATTGAAATTGCAGGGACCAAAGGTGTCTTCTGCAGGCTCAGCTGGGTCTTACCAAAAATCCAGTTCTCTGAAATAAGGCTGGTCTCTTGCTGATCCAGAACCAGAAGCTGCAATAAGCATGTGTAAACCAGGTTTCCCAATGTGTTACCTGTCAGTCCCTGTATTTCCATGTTTGCCTCAGGAGAGTGGCGAAGGGAGGGAGAGAGCTGGGCAGCTTAGTTTGACCTTGCTTTTTAGGTTTTTCCCCTGTTGTTCTTTGTTTTGTTTTGTTTTTTATTCTCTTTGCACGTGCCTCTAATTGATCTTGAGGAGAAGGGACAGTTAAAGAAGACGTTAAGGTGAAATGAAGCCATAACTGTGACTGGAGACTTTTATTAAGTGTGGCAAAGTTCCCTGGGCTGCGTAGAAATTGTTTATTGATTTTGGTATGGCTGGGTGCTCCGGAGTAATCGCCCGCAGAACCGCTAGAGAGAGAGCAGAGAGGAGAGTGCTTCACCAGGTCTCTGCTGCCTCCTGCCCCAGGATGCTCTTCCTCCTGCCTGTGCTGGTGGTCTCCTCTTTAACCTGTAAATGAGCAGCCGCAGCTGGTTAACTCTTCTTGTGGCCAGCTCCTGCAGCCCAGCGCTGGCCTCTGGCCTGCTGCTCCAGAAATGGCTGGTGAAAGAATACGGTAAGGGAGGAGATGACTTTGGACCATATATCGTATAAGCAAGCATGGTATTGCTGAGACTTAAGCAGCTCTTTGACTCTTCCACTTGTTGGTTGCTACAGACAGAAACCCATCTGTGACGGTCAGCGCAGTTAGTCATCTCTGAGCCTGCTTAACCACGGGGCAGGTCGGTTTTGTGACAGGGCAGAGATAAACGTGTTCATGCGTCTTAGGAGTGCCAATGAGGTTTTGGCCCAGTATCTCCTGCCTGCTCTCACATGCCATTCCCCTCTGCGCCAAACTTGCAGGAGGCTGAGGAAGGGTTAAATGGCTGTGTGCAGTGAGCCAGCCCACATCCCCTCTGCCTGTCTGTAAGCCCAGGAGAACTTCAGCCCCTCCTGTTTTTTCTCTTTGCTTTTTGCCACAGCACTAGAGTGGTTTTACTGTTGTAATTCAAGTATTTTCACATCCCATCTGGGGCATTTATAGCATTGTCCTGTCAGAGGTGGGGTTTCTGCTTTTTTCACTTCCCATGGAGGTGCTGCACACCATCCTTGCCACACTACTTTTGCACAAGGGCAGTTAGTTCTTCTGTTGGTTCATGTCCAGAATGCTATGACTGAAGTGTACTCCTAGAATACACTGGCCTTTCAGTTCTAAGGAGGAAATGGAAAGGGAAGCAATTTTATTGACATTTGATTGGATAAGTGAGTGAAATTTCTGAGATATGAGTTCATGATACCCCCCTCTTCTGCAGGCAAGGTGCTGGTAATCAGTGGGAGGTTTTATTCTCTCTCTCTGTCATTCAGAGTGCTTATTTTTACCTCCTGGTAGCATAGATTGGTTTAATCTTCCTTCTACAGAAGACTTCAGAGGCCTGCAGTAGTGTGGTTATTAGGCGAAGGATACTCAGATGTAAATCTCTGTGTGGAGAGGAAAAGAGGACTTAGCCACTTGTTAGGCCCCCCTTAAAATCTGCTGACCTTTAGTACGAGTGTCAGAAACTCTGTTGTTAGAAGAAGAAATTACAAACTGCGTTCCTTTCTTAATCGTCTAATCTGTATCTGAGAGTGGTAACATGAAGCCAGAGTAAAGGTAAGATCCTCTTTTGCATCTTTGGGGAGAATTTTCAGGAGATGATGTAGCTACTATAAAGAGGTATTTTCTGCTTTGCATGCACATTATGTTTCTTTAATGAAAAAGCTGGGGAAATGTGTATTAGTTTAAAATTTAATTTTCCTGCATAATGTTAATGGAAGGCAAAATATCTCCAAAGTGTTGGCAATTTAACTCCTGTAGAAAAGGCTTTGAAATGGGATAAAATATCAATATAAATATAATAAAATTTTGCATCTACCCATTTTATTCTCTGACAAAAATGACAGGTGAACATTAGTGCTAGGGACAACAGTAATAACTTCAACTGTAACATTTTGATTATTTTGTTTATAATCCCTGTAATAAAGTTCAAAATTTTAACTTACTGTGGAATAAGGACAATGAATTATGCTGATGTTGGTCTGTGTACTTTGGCTAGGAGGTGTGAATGCTGTAACAGAATCTGCTCTGGTACTTCAAAGCATATACTGTGTATGTACATCACGTAAACTTTTGTAATGCTTAGTTGCTTGAATGAACTAAGACGACTGATTTATTCTCTCTCTCTCTCAAAAAAAAAAAAAAAGTCCTTTAGTTAAAGCTGCAAAACCTTCTGCCATTGCTTGAGTTCCCTGACAGCAAGTTCTTGCTTGTAAAGGCTGTAGCTTACTGCTCCTGTTGCTTGTGTTGGAGATTTTTGAACCCCCACCCTTGGGAAGAACAGGCTGGCTTTAAATTCCTCAGTCCTGCACCTCAGACTGAAGGAGTTATTTTTAACCTGCCTTGACCTCTGCCTGAGCAAGAATAAAATAGGGATTGGGCAGAATATGACACAAATCAATAGGTTATCCCAACAGATGTGATCTTTGGCACCGTTTTGCCTTGGACACTTGCTGCAGTAACAAAGATAAATGGTGATTTGTTAACATCGTGATCTAGGGACTGGGTGGCTCAGTGGATCGTGTGGTGGCCTCTGACCTCTGGGTCTCCATGCACTGAACATCAAGATGAAATCTCATTCTGATAGTAGGAAGGGAAAAAAGGTCCACAAGGGTTGGGTGATTTTGGTTCAGTGCTAATCACAGAGCACCACAAAACAATACAACAAGGACTGAATAGACGATACCTTCTGGCAAAAAGAAGGATGAGGAATAGAGGAGGAACTGTAGCGATACAGAGCTAGTGATCAGTTACTGCAGGCTAAGACTTGCAGTGCTTTTATGGAGTGACACTGGAGCACTTGGAGCTACTTTGTCTCTTAGCCTTCCTATCAGAGAGGACTTGTACTGGGGACAATTTGTGGTGGCTCTCAGTAAAAGAGAAATTGGTTTTATGAAAGCAGCTCCCCTTTCATTTTCTGGGACAGTTTCTGCATGTCTTTTGACCCTTGGCTGATTACTGAAGGATAGTGACGTGGGTGTTTTGGAGAGCTGAGCTATTGGAAACAGTAGATACAACTTGGTTAGCTGTGAGCCAGTCATGTCTCCGCTGACCTTTTGTGATCTGTTCCATATCTCCACGGAGTCCTGTTGCAGGTTCTCTCTAGATAGCTGACTTTTAATACGTTCTCAGATGTGCAGAGTTTGTCTTGCTTCAGCAGTCCATGGTGGTGCATTCTCTTCAGGGTGAGAACAAATTCCAGCAACAGAATTTTTTCCAGGACATCTGCAAGGATTGGTAAGCAGCATTTGAAGAAAATTCCATGTTGTAACTAATCTTGTGTAAACCACAGTGAGTTCTCGTCTCCCTTGTCTGGTGTATAATTCCCCTTGCCATGAGGAGGCAGCATGGCAGTATCTCATTCTGAAGCTGAACCTGTCAACTTCAACTTCTTGCCTCTGGATCTCCTTGCCTACAGTTCTGCCTACCGGACTTACACCCTGCTTTCAGGTTCTTTGCCATGGTAAGTATGTCCTCTCAGTCTTGAATAATCGAAGGAACAAAAATCTTGCACCTGCTGGGGGCAAGGGATCTAGTAACTGCCTTATTGATGTGTGCAAGATGCTTACATATTGCTTGTAATCTTTCCCATGTTGTAGAGCCAAGGGTTACATGAGAGTAACCCTTGGATCATGTTGTGCCTGGGACCCCCAAGTCTGCCTCTGTGTCAATCCCCTGCAGCATCAGGCCCACTTTGTACTTTGCGTGGGGCTGTGTATTGCTAGATTATAGAGAATGATGTGAGTCATGTCATTTAGAGTAGCCTCTTCCCTCGTTTTCCTCATCCCACCCATCTGTATGTTGTACCTGTACCAACAATGAGTTGGAATTGCAATGGGCCAGTGCAAGCTTCTGCTAGTGTTTCTGCTTAGTGCTATCTTACCACTGACAACTGCTCTTGAATCTCAAATGGGGAGCCAGTTTTTAATCCATAGATTGCATGCCCTATGGGTTGCTCACAGCACACATCTGTTACTTGAGATGTCACAGAAGGAAGTTTGAGCCAAAGAATGTTGTCCTTCTTGTTCCTCTCTCCTCATGAGCAGGTGATGGTGGGAAAGACTGGTTCCTGAAGACTTTGCCTAGTGTCTTCCTTGCCCTAGACTAAGGCTGTACCCTGCCTAGGTGCCTGTTCTGGTTCACAGTGCCCCAATCTCCTCACGTCACTTGTTTCTCCAGAGATAGGGGCTGCAGCCTGCCTGTAACCAGGAACAGAGCTTCCTGGAAGCTTCCCCAGCTCTATACCTCTCCTTCCATGGGGACACAGATCTCCCTGCCACTCTTGCCTTGGGCGAAGTCTATGTCCCTCTCCCCCGCAGCCCAGCCCAGAGCATGCCCTGGCTCCAGCATGCGCAGAGCAGATTGCACTGGGCTGACTGAGTGAAAGCAGCATGTCCAGCTCCCCATGCCCCTGCAGCCAGCAGGCCACTGTCATCAGACTGCCACTGCTGCCTGCTTCACACCCCCTGCTTCTTTGCTGTATAGGGAGTACATCTGGGGCTGAGCTTGCTGCTTGTACTGAACAGGGGCAGCAGGGTGGTTTGTGGGCCAGGAGTGTGTTAGGACCTGCATACTGGGTGTGAAATGGCACCTAAACCGGCTATGGCTGCAGCCTTGCTATGGATGTCCAGGTATGTTGCACTAGCGCTGCTGTCTTTACTTACCAGGCCTGTCATCCTGTTGAAAAAAGAAAAGGGAAAAAAAAAAAAAGAAGAACTGGAGAGAGAAGGTAGCAGCCTAACAAGACCTACTTTTCACTATATTTTTAGCCTCTGATTTTATTTTTCCCAGTATAATTCTAGATTAACTGTTTCATTGTTTTGTCCAGGCTGAGATCAAGTTTAACTGATCTAGAATTCCCTGCCAACATCCATTTTGTCCTTTTGAAAATACAGGAATCTAACTATCATTGCTATCATTGCTTCAGTCTTTGCCTGAGTCTCATGTTGGTTTTTGATGGTTGGGTTTTTTGTTTGGTTGGTTGGTGGGGTTTTTTTTGGTTTTTGGTTTTGTTTTTTTTTTTTAGAAAGTGTTAAGTGACATCACTGGTGAGATCTTTGGAGGCACTTCAGGGTATTTCAATGGGAAGCTTTTATTTTCAACAGATATTTCCTCATGTTTCCCTAGATTGTAAAGAAGAAAGAATTTCCTCCATCATAAGATACATGGGATGAGCCATCCTGTGTCCTTCCTGTTTTAGAGATAATTACTAACTAGAGATTTCTGCCATCTCTCCAACTATCTAGGCCTAGGCAAGGACATTCTTCCTACCCACATATTTAGTTTTTGAGGAGACAGTTCTATGCATGTTACTGGGAAATAACATTTTTTTTAAAGATGTGAAGACTGAGGGGCAATAAACTGCCCCAACGTCTTTGTGATGCAGCTCTGCTTAGAGCGCGCTTTGGTTTGCTCCCATGGAGCATATTTCTTGGTACAAATTGTCTTTTAGGGGTTTTTTTCTGAAGGAGTTGTATTCTTATGGAGAGACATACTGGAGAAGTTCAGCACACTGCATTCAGAGCATTCTGCTGTTGCTGGAAGACTGCTCAGTGGTATCTGAGGAGCCACGAGCCATTCCCTCACTTCTACTAGAAAAAAATGGCTGTACTTTGATGGGTTTGGCAGTGGTCGTCAGGGTCAGGTCTTCACCCTAGAGTGCATGCGAGTAGCTGTTTTTCAGGGGCCCTGGCTCATCTATTCCATGCTGTTGTGTAGAGGCAGTAATTGAAGAACTGGTGGGAAGTGGTAGCCAGGTCTTGTCATTTCTGTACTTGCTCCTCCTACTCCAGAAATACCTCTGCAAGAAATGAATGTCTTCTGCAGTCTGTTTGTAGAATCATTGAATTACAGAATAGTTCAGGTTGGAAGGAATGTCAGGAGGTCTCTGGTACAGTCCCTTGCTTAAAGTAGGGTCAGCACTGAATTCAGACTTGGTTGCTCAGGGCTTTATCCAGTTATGTCTTGAAAGCCTCAAAAAAAGGCTTTATAGCCTGTCTGTGCAGCTTGTTCCAATGCTTTACTGTCCTCATGCTGGAAAAGCTTTTTCAGTCTGAATGTCTCCCGTTTCCATTTTTATCTGTTGTGTATTGCTAACCCATGATCCACTGTCTCTGTCTTCTTGATAATGTCCTTATTGAAAGTCTGCCATTAGGTCCCTCTAAACCCTTCTCTTCTCCAGGCTAAACAAGCCAAGTTCCCTCAATCTTTCCTCAACAGGGCTCCAGCCTGCTGACCACCTTGCTCACCCTCCACTTAACTTGCACCAGTTTATCAATCTCTCTCTTGTACTGAGGCCCCAAATCTGGACAACATATTCTAGATAGAGTCTAACAAGTGCCAAGTGAAGTGGAATAACTACGTCCCTTGACCTACTGGCTGTGGTCCCATGAATACAGCTCAGGGCGCTGCATTCATTACTGTATTCATCGCTGCCAGGGCATACTGCTTGCTCATATTCAGCTTACTGCCCCCAGGTCCCCTTCAGCAGAGCTGCTACCATCCAGGCAGTTACTAGTACATACTGTCACAGCGGATTATTTCTTCGAAGGTGTAGGACTTTGCATTTGTCCTTGTTGAATTTCATGAGGGTCGTGTTAGCCAGATTCCTGCAGCCTGTCCAGGCCATTCTGGATGGCAGCCCTGCCTTGAGCATATCAACTGGTTCCCTCACTTTTGGTGTCAAGTGCAAACTTGATAAAAGCGTGCTTTGTTGCAGCCTCTAGGTTGTTAAACAGCATGTTAAACAGGACAGATCCCAGGATACACCGCTGCATACATCTTGTTACTGGTCTCCAGGTAGTGTGTACACATTGCCCTCTAAGCCTGATCGTCCAATCGGTTTTTTAACCCATCTGATAGTCCACTCATAATAGTTTGATATAAACCTTGAGACGTTCTGGGAAATAGTGTCAAATGCTTTGCTGAAGTCAAAGTAAATGGCTTCCATGCCTCTCCCCTTGTCCACAAGTCCCATAATTTTATCATAGAAGAAAATCGGGTTGGTCAGGCATGATTTGTCCTTGGAATATCCACATTGACTGTTCCAAATGGGCACCTTCTCCTTCATGTGCCCAAAATATGTTCTAAGGGGACTCACTACATAGTTCTCCCAAGGACACAGGTGAGGCTGACTGTCCCTAATTTATTGGATTTTGGACCTCTTTTAAAAATGGATCAGAAGGAAGTTATAGGTCAGAGGGAAACCCATAGAGTCAGCTTTCAGCTGCTTTTTCCTTAGTCAGCTTACAGTCAGCACAGAATAGCTGGTACTGTACATGGGTGAGAGAGATTTCTGGCTGCCTTAAATTTGCTACCAAGGGATGTGAGAAGCCAGGAATAAAGGGCTAAGATGCAAGTTGGAGTGGAGGTGGGATCTCAGAGGTGGGGTTTAATCAATATGGAGGTGCTAGTGGAGAGGTGGATTGGAACAAGGGGGAGAGTAACTCAGCTGCAATGCTGAAGTGGAGAGAGCCTGTCTCAGGCAGGTCTTAGGAGAGCATGGTGGGCAGAGCACGTGGTGGGTTTTCTCATGAATTGGCCTTTAAGCAACAACTGATGAAGCTGAGGTGGGTTTGCTACTTGCCTCTCATCACAGGCTTTGGGTGAATACATTTATTTCACAGAAATGAAAATCCCTGAGAGATTCGATTCAGGGGCCTTAAAGCCCTTTCTCTGCAACTCCATGCAGTGTCACTCTGCCTTTCGCCGAGGGAGATCTGCCTTCATGCTTGGGCATCTGCCCTCATGCTCTCTGCTCTGTATCTCTCCCCTTCCTTGAGAAGGAAAATGGACCTCTGCTCCAACCCCACCAAAAGTCATGCACATTGGAAGGAAACTGTCTTGAGAGAAGTTCAGATAAAAATGCATCTTTTTTTGAAAGCCTCAGAGTGAGAGAGTTGGAGCATTGGTCTCATTCCTCTCAAGGTGTACCTGTTGGCATTGCAATTAGGCAGCTTAAACACAGCAGTTGTAATCGAATCTGCGAAGTTTCACTGTATGTTGAGAGCTTTCTGTATCCACTTCCTTCTTGCAAGAAGTCTAGAGAAATAATTCCTGTGTTGGCAGGCCAGGAAGAAGGGAAATAAGGCTGAGAGAGGGGAAGAGGTGGCCACTGGGAGCACGTCTTTTGGTCTGCTGCTGGCCACAGGGCAAGATGGCAGGTTTCAGCCTAGAATCAGATGCTGGTTTTTGTCAGCTCACCTGCAGTGGCCTCAGGTGAGAGAAGCAGCTCTGCTGAGAAGCTGTCCTATTCCTCATGCTTTGCCAGAGGGAAAGTGAGCTTTCCATGTGCTCTGTCTTCTAAATGGAGGTATTTGCAGTGAGAGGCTTTCCAGGGCAGAATGTGACCCTTACATCCACTGGCATGCCTACATGTGGAAATGCAAGTACCTTCAGCTACTGCAGACACTTTTATACAAATTCTTGAGCTTTTCAGCATGTACTCTTGTTTTTCCTACCTCTAGCTTTTGTGTAAGAGGGCATCCACTGGAGAAAAGTGCCCAAGGGAGGCTAGAAGTAAGGGATAGAGATGACTGACGGATGGTGGAACCATTCAGGGTCTTGCAGTGGATGCATCTCCTTGGAAACTGAGGTGCAAAAGGGAAAGGAATGATGTGGAGCTTTTGAGAGCAGGTAATGACACATATAGAGACAGTATGGACAACAAACCAGGTTGAGCAAGTGCTCTTGGCTTTCAGTTGGTGTTGCTTATTCACTCATGTTTTCTTTGTCTGATATTTTACATGCATCTGAGTGCTGGTGAAGCATTTGATTCTGCTCTATGAAATCCCATTAGCCATGTGTTTTGTTCTACAGACAGGAGGGGGACTGGGAACTTAAAACTGGTCAAAGTATGATGATTGTAAAAGAATCACATAAGCTTTAGACAGAAAAATCTGGCCTTTGCTATTGAAAACCTGGTGTTTAATAGCCTGAAATGGCCAGTGAGGTGGGACAGGGATTAGCATTCAAGCTGGTATGATTAATCCTTTTCATTAGATGTATGGAAGAGGAGGTAAACAGACCATTAATTAAATCCACAAAGGATACTAAATTTGGAGCACTATAACCAGCGACTGCAGTGTGGAGATGCAAAGGAATTTGAAATTAGAGACAAAGGTAAGAAATAAAGGTCCCTGCTGCCAGGACACAGTACAAGTAAAAGAAAACCACACTGAACACAACATATGGAGAGGAGAAACCTAAAATACTCTAGTGCCAGAAGGAGGTGTTGAGGGTATTGATTTGGTGTCTGAAGGTTGCTAAGTTGCTATCCATTGGGGGAATCCTAAGGCTGTACTCTTTGGAGGGAAAAACTAGTCTTGACTTATTGCGGAAGTCAATGGAAAGCCTCCCAGAAGCTTCAGTGAGGTTTGCGTATGGCCTATAGACTGTCTGAGTGCTGACAAATGAGCCAGTGGAAGAGTGGCCAGAAGCACTATGTGCACCCAGCTGAGTTAGTGGGCGTGCTTTGAAGCAGAGGACCCATGTCCTCTGTAAGGAGCTCCATTTTTAGAGTGTCCTCAGGCCAATAATCCCAGCATCAGACAGGATCTGAATGGGGAGCAGGGGTGGGAGCAAAAGGATTTTACTGCAACGCAGGAATAAGAGAATGACAGGGGAGGGAATGACTAAAGCCCATAACTAAATGCAATATAACCAACCTGCTCTGGCCTTCTTCAGTGCTCCCCTCGCAGCATCTTCAGAGAGCTGCTCAAACATGGCCTCCTGTTCAACACCAACTCTGTCAGAGAAAGAGGAGCACGAAAGTAATGAGGTTGGTGCCAAGGAGGTGTTAATGTGAGTGAGCCAGGCTCAGGCTTGGGCTTCACGGCTTGTTGTTGGGACATTGGACTCTCACTTTGTGTTTTGTCCATTTAGCATTTGAGAGCCAAAGGGAGCAGTAGGGCTCTTGGAGGTTAACATCCACGCTTTGTGCTATTGAGGAATCTGCCTCATTGTCAGCTTAGACTTTGTTGGGCCACTGCTGCAGGCTCTGCTTCCCTATGCCCTTGACATTCCTGTACTGCTGGGACATATAAACGTGACCCCTAAATCCCCCACCATCTGCAGGTAGCAGCTCTGGCCAGTGAGGTGATGTGAGAGGACTCTGGAAATCCATTGCTTGAAGAGCAGTTCTACATGTCTCTCTCACGGCTGGGTGTCATGAGTGCTGTGCTGCTCTGTATGGGGGCTTTCCAGTGAGCAGGGCCGTGGATGCCCCCAGAGGTGCTCACAACAGTGACAAAGTCTCTACAGAGCCTTCGTAGTGCTTAGGTGAGGCTGGCAGAGGCTGAGAGGAAGTGAATGAACTTTCCTCCGGGTGAGGTTGTAGCATGCATCTCACCAGTGCAGAGAGGTTCTGCTGTGCCTATCCCATCCTCAGTGGAGCAGGGAGAGGTGAGAAGGTGAAAGGGAATATATACATAAATTGTTTTGTAGTTTAGCATCGATTCTGACAGGTCCGAGAACCACATTTACAACAAGCTCTGAATGAGGTACTGCTGCTTAGTTCAGGCTGTGTTTGGGCCAGCCACCAAGTGGTGGAGGTGGCTGGTCCTGGGCTGTTACACTGTGCAGGAAAGGCTGTGTGCAAGAGGGGGGGATTTCAGCAGTAGTGGGTTGCCAGTCTGTAAAGGTCACGGAAGGGTGAGGCAGAGCTGGGAAACGTAACAAGGGAAGGAAGCTTATCATTTTTTCCTTTGATGGCTTTTTGTACCCTGCAGTGCTTTCCAGGCTGACCTCTGCAAGCTGGGTTCACATGGCCAGGACAGTTGTTCTGCCTCTGGGTAACAAGGCAGACTTATCTTGCTGCAGCTTCTGGTGTCTACACCTATCTCCTCATCTAGAGAGGCAGAGGAGGGAGGTCTGGACAGAAGAAGGTGCAGGGGAGTTACACTGAAAAGAGCCGTCCAGCACTTGAAATAGAGCTAGGTGGGGTGATATGTAGAAGCGTAGAAGTTATTGGACAAGTGTGCACCAATTATGTCCCTGTTCTTGAGTCCTGTTTCTCAGGGTGGTTGACGCTCTAGAAGAGTCAAGTTTGGGGGTAAGGGTTTTTTTTCTTTTTCTGCTGACTTGAGGTTGGCTTCAGCCTCCAATTTTGGATATTCTTTGCCGTTTCTCCTAGAAGGTGGGTCCAGCTGGTGGTGTATTGGCAAGCTCAGTGGAGAGCTCTGTACAGTTCTTATCTCTTTCTGGGGGAACTTTAGAGATAGAAACAGCTATTGTGTCAGTGCACAAAGCCTAAAGACAAATTAGGCGCTTAGGCCAAGGAGTCGCCACCCAATTTATCCATAAAGTCTGTTGGAGGCTGCCTCAGCTGGCATCAAGTCACAGATGTGGAGCTGGGTGCACCATTATTCTCTAATACTCACAGTCTTACCAGCTTATGAGTTTTAAATGAATCTCTGGCTGTCAGTGTGATCATTCTAGGAGATGAAGTAGATTGTCCCAAACTACTATGAGGTTCTTGCAGCAAGCTTTGGCTGCTGTCAGTGAAAGAGTAGATACTGGAGAGCCTTTATAGAGCACATCATAATTCATATACCTATCTGATCCTATTTTTAATCTTGCTTAATCTGTATCTTCAGTGCTGCCTGGTGGGGGTAAGTCCCATGAGTTAATGTGGCTTTATAACATTCTATATTCTCCAGGTACTTTTTGCTCCCAGATTTGCACTCCTGTTTCTGCTCTCTTCCAGAAGTTATTCAGTGCCAGCTGACTGGTAGCTCTGCCTGACAGCATGGTTCCCTTGTGCTCTTTATGGTAGTATCTAAGGAAGGAAATAGAAGGAGGGCAGAAACGTTTCCTTGAAGAAATTCCTCTGGCATTTAGAGATGGTGCTACTGTAGAGCACAGAACATAGGGACAAAAATTCCTATCCATTATCACTTACTATTTCTTCCTCGTCTATCTGAATGAGCGTGCTTTTTTTCCCCTGGTTTTTCTTTTTTTATTCCTTGCCACAGCTGTAGAGTGAAAGGTCATTTCCATTGAATTGTCTATGTTTCCTGTGTTCATTTGGAAATTCCATCCCTGTGGAAGTGCTGTTTGAGGGCAGTCTGCATTGCCTGGCTTTGGCTGACACTGGATTTCACCCACAATTGTCTGCCTTTCTATCCTGCTTTGTCACTCTTGGGTCCTTCTCAGTCCACTTTTACCTTGATTAATTTAAACGAGGCTGTTACCTGCAGTGTTCTACAACCTGTCCTTCTCAGTTTCCAAGTCACTTGTGATGCACCACAGTAGTCCTCGCGTAGACCCTGGTGCAACTGAGCTTTTAACCCAGTCTCATGCTGAAGACTAGCTGTTCGCTCTTTACTAATATTTTCAGTTTCATCCAGTTTCTCATTTGTGACAGGACTTTCACTCCACAGATGCTGGTTTTCCAAGAGTGTCTCTGAAAAAAAGCGTTAGCTGGCAGTCCAGACTGTCAGCTGGTTACCACACCAAGCTGTTTCAGAGGTACCTTGAAAGAAGTCCACTAAGCAAAGGACCAACTCTTTTCATATCCCAGAGTGAGAGAACTTGCTTAATTGGTAGCTGCAAATTAATTATTTATGTATAGTTGTATATCGTTTATAAGGTTGCAATTAATTAAGCTCGCAATTGTAACTCCAGCTTGGCTGGGTATAGGGATCAGGCTCTTGAGTGAGGGAATCATGGTGATCCCCTTTAGTGTGGCATTTTATTCTTCCCTCACATCTGTCATGGGTGAGCTCAGTCTTTTGCAGTAGGGACCCTTCCAGGTGCTTACTGGGAAAGCTGTGACATACTGGGAGGAGACTTACTCTTCTCAAGCATCAAGTTATGTTTAGGTGCCCTGACTCCAGCCATGGGGAAGTCAAAAGCTACTACAGTCCCTGCATGGGAGGTGGGAAATTACATTATTGAAGAAAATTGTCTTTTCACTCTTTCCCCTTGAGAGGTCTTCTCCTTTAGGCTAATTTCTTAGAGAGGGAAATGAGCACTGAGGAGTTAGTAGGAGGCTGGTTTTGTGGGACCCTTCACTGCTGAGAAGTCATTGTGGAACTGAGGTTTCTCCAGGACTTGCAGATGGATGCACTTGGTGTATCCCATTGTCTGATGCTTGACTCTCCCCTCATTCCAGTGTTCCTGGTTGACAGCAGTACCCAGCCTTACAATACTGCTGCTATTCTTTGCTCACTGGCATGTGCTTCCCAGGTGCTCATACCCTCCTACTTCTGAGGCTGACCCTGTGATGACAGCTGCCTGGCTGCCTATCAAAGGCTCCATTTAGAGCTATCCTGAGAGCAGACAGAAACCTGCAGTGTTAGACCCCGAAATCTGACACAGTGTGGCTTGCCTGCTTTTCAGTGGGTCCTTGACAGCCTTTCAGCTCATGTCTGTCAGCCCCCCTGCCAGGCACACAAGTTCACTTCCATCTTGGAAGAAGGGGAGAGAGAAGTGACATTTCACCGAGTGGCGGGCACGCCGGGGGATGTAGGGAGATAAGGCAGGATCACAGAAGCAGCTGAAATCCCCAGCGGATATTGCGTTGCTGGCTGGATTGACAGGTTAAAAGTATTGCTGGGACATGTCTCCAAGCTCCCTCTGTCCCAGAGGACTGTGCAGTGAGAACAGCACTCAATCCTAATGATTCTTGGCCTACATTGGGACCAGTTCTGCCATAGCCTGGCATGAGGACATCCATGGGGAATTTGTTTCCAACTTTCAACAGGAGCTACCCATAGAATGGCTTTTTAAATAAATAAGTTCACTTAGCAAACAACAGCAGTAAATGAACAGAAACACTGACATGGCCAAGGACGAAATATTAGCATTTTTCAAATCCGTTTAGTGAAGACAGCCCCTGGGCACTGGTTCAGGTCCTTGTGTTAGCGGGCTGTTTGCAAAGCACTAAGCTAACTTACAGCCAAAACCTGTCAGCTTCTTCCTGGACCTTAAGAGGACAAAACTTGTCTTAGTTGACAAACTAAGTCTGGTCGAAAAACATAATACCTATGCATTTCTTTCATCTCAAAGTAGTTACAACATGTCAGTCAGAGCACAAGCTTCAGGTATTGTTTTGGCCACTCCAAACTGCAGGCAGGGAAAGGAACAGTTCTCTTCAAGCCCCACAAGAATGCTAGGCAACAATAAACCAAGGTGACTTCTTCAAAGGGCACCACTTCAATGACTACAGACGATCATGATGCACTGAAAGGACTCCCTGTTGCATCACAGCAATGAGCAGCAGGCTCAAACAGTCTTGGCTTGGAGAACCTCCTTGCGCAGTTATGAACAGCTTCCTGCCCACAGCTCAATTTACTGGGGAAGTGATTTGTCCAAATGTTTATCTAGCCTTGACTGGTTCATCAGCTTTTGTGCGTTACAGCACAGGATAGCATGGCTGGAGGCTACTGTGTAGTAGAGGTTTTCCACTCTTGGGAAGATGTAACTATGTTCTTGGGTAAGGAGAAAGTTGCATGGGGAGCCTTTTCTTTGTAGTTGCTTGTTCAAATCTGATCTCCACCAGTAAGCCTGTGCCAGCTGTGTAATGTCAGTGGTAGTTTCAGCCCAGCATCCTCTAGAGAAAATGCCACCTGCAGGAGCTAAGGCTAGGGCTCCTAACCTGGGCAAAGAGGTGTCAGCCCTCAGGAAAGCGATATCAGAGTGGGATGAGGTTCTTCCTGAGGAACTTCTCTGTGCAGTCAGTGGGAAAACACTGATGACAGCTGTTAACTGTAGGTCCCAGACCAGGGCACTCTCCCAGGCAAGTGAAGCATCCCGGGAGAGAGCGAGAGTGCTGGGGCATGCAGGGTGAGGGATGGCTCCTGCTGCATCAGCATAAATGAAGTAAGTCAATACACTAGTCAGTGACTGGCCAGGGGACCAAAGGGCCATATGTGTGCTGTGAGAAGGGTGCCTGAAGGCAGGCAGGTTGCAAGGGCAGGGAGAGGGGGGTGCACAATGCCTGGGGATGCAATGCTAGGGAGAGAGGGGATATAGCAGTGGGGCAGAGACATGCTGTCATCCTGCAGCCAGTGGGGATATCACACCACGGAGTACTGTGTGCCCTGCTTTGCTGACCTCCTCACATCATGCTCTGTTCCCTGCCCACTCCTATATATGGCAGATGGAAGTGCTGCCTTTGTTTTATGCTGTGATCCATGTCCTTTCTCCAGGTACTGTGAGTCTGCAGTACCTCCTGCCTGTTGTTAATGTCCAGACTATTCAGCCCTAGTATCTAGGGAGTGTTGTCCACTTCCTTCCCCTTATTGTGCAACCACAGACCCATTCTGCAGCCCTATTGCTCTGTTCTGCATGCAGCAGTGCCCCTTGCAGTCCTTACTGAGAGGTTAATAAAGACCTACTGCCTGAGTTACTTTTAGCTTTTATAAACCAAAAAATACAAACAGTGTGTAAGCAGCATTCATTACCTTGCACGCCTTCAGCTGCTTATTGGAGACACATCCCCCTCCCTCCAGCATCTCTCTCTTTTTTTAATATGTTTTTTTTTAATTTGTTTTGATGAATGAGTGACAACCCTGACACCCGATTCGCTGAGATTAATAGAAACGACACAATATTTACGTCGCGCCGACGAGCAATTATCCTGCCATCTATCTTTGAGATTATCTTTCTGATTGAAAACTACTCATCCGTGTAATCGGAATTATTTGGAATTAGAAGGGAATTTATGGCCCCTCTCACTCTCCCTCCTATTTGCCTCTGCCTCCATCCTTCTTCCCCCTCCTTTAAGAGGGATCCTTTCTTCCTTCAGTCCTTTCCTCCTTCCTTCTTTCAGCCTTGTGGATGGAAATGTGTGCCTCAATGTATGAGGCTTTGCCATACAAGGATGGTTGTTTGTGGAGATGGGGAAGACTGGGCAAGACTGCGTCCAGGCAGGCACTGGGAACAGCCAGGGCACAAATGCTCCTCAGAAGAAGGCGGGCATGGGAAATGGACATGTGGAGTATATGACACAGTGGAAGCTGTACAGGCAGCACTGCAGTTACAGGATAAAGTGGAAGCACCTCACTTATCTCCCTTCTTTATTCTGTTTTACAGTTCTTCATTATTATGCTGTTTTGAAGATGCCTTTCACTGGCTCACTGCTTAGTAATTGTGCTTCTTGTGCATTTATTTGATCTAAATGATTATCGGAAAGTATTTTTCCAGTTCACTCTGTGTAGGAGAAGGACCTATGCTTGTGGGCTACTGTGAACCGTTCTGTAGCTGCTACTGGTTTCTGCTACTTCAGCAGTCCCTGGAGACAGCCTGCTCTCCTCCCAGGTGTGGGATGGGATGTCTCAGTCTCACTTCAATACTGGTATCGCCCAACACAATGCTGTCTGTATAGGGCTTCTAGGAAATATTCTTACTTAATTGTCATAGCTTTAAGAAGCTGGTAGGTGGTATAGGACCTTTATTGTTTTTTTCTCACTGGGAAGAGCTCCGTCTTTTGGATTTTTTTCAGAAGTACCAATGTTTCCCACACTTTGCTTTTCATTCTTTTGCTAGCCTGGGATGTAGAAGAAGCAACTAGCCATGTTGTTTCAGGGTGCCTCTAAAGGCAGGAAACACAACTCTTCCTTTTTGGTGATTCCAGGATGGGAGACCAAAATTCTCATATGCTCCCTCTCTTCTCTGGAAGCCCATCTCTGAACACAGTCCTCAGTGAAGCATTTCCTACCTTTCCCTTCTCCTGCGTGAAGACAGGAGTATATCTTACTACATATAGAAAAAAAATCTGTGCTGTATATCAGGCAGCACTGAGAACTACTCCTCTGTAGACACGCTTTGAAAACAGCACTTGATTTTTTTACAAGTGGTTGTGACAGAAACGGAGACAGTGAAGTGGATGTCAGGGGATGTCAAGCAGCAGAGACATTTTAAATGGATCTGGTAGCATCTGTGTCCTTTGAGAACCACAGCACGGAAGGGTCCTTGGCTCACGTGAATCCTGCTGGAGAAGAGAGAAGGGAAGCAATGTAGGTTTATGAGCAAGTGCTGTGTGCTGAAAGAGAGACAGGCTGAGTGCTGAAGGAATTCATCCTGAACTCAATTGCAAAGATACCAGCTAATATACACGCCAGGCTGACAAAGATGTTTGATACAGAGAGCACTGTAAACAGTTAATGACACACGGTTTGGAAAAGGAAATGTGCTTTGAGGTACAATTTCTCTGTCAGCTCAAGAGATCTAGGCCCAGGTGGGAATCCCAGATCCTTCCGCCCAGAAATACCCAATGTTGTTATTAATTAGTATGGAAATATTTTCCTTTCTTTAGAGAGGGCTGTTGAATTGCCAGTGGGATACTGGGGGGATGGGTGTGTGTGTGTGGGGGGGTAGGCTATCAAGGAACTATTAATTAGGTTACTTCCCACTGCTGTTGACATGCTGGGGAAGGGGATTGTTTGTGGGCCAAAATAAAAAGGAAAGGGAAACGGAAAGACTGGTAACTAGAATGGAAAACACAAGGAAAAAAAGCAGTTGGATAGGACAAAGCACATAGTCTGAAAGAAGAGGCATGCGTAAAAAAACATTCCTAAGATTCCCAGAGCAGAAGATGGGAAGAACAACAAACCAGGATATGGTTAGAACCGAAGGGGAAACTCCTTTGAGAGAGAGCCGCGTGGGTTGGACACAGCCACATAAGAACTGACTGATCCTCTCCTGTCTTGTCATTGGTTTTGTTGTTCATACTTCAACAAACTTGGCACCAAAGCCTCCTCATGTCAGAGTAGTGATATTTTATGCCAACTGTCACTATGAAACAGGAGAGAATTTGGATTAGAAACTTCTTCAGTTGTAGGTTACCTTCCTTTGCTGGCTGGGCCTCTTACCCACTTCCTTTAGAATGGGATCTTTATCAAATTTGATGAATAATCATAAAAATACTAATTGAAATTTTTGCTTGGCTTCCTACATAATACTTCAACCACTTGCTACTTTTATCAAGGTCTCCTTGTGTTCTCCAGCTTTCTAATACTGGTCGTAGCATGTACAGCCCTGGGAGAGCCCAGGCACAAAAACCAGCTGATAGAGTGACAGTGTAGCCCTCTATCTGAGCGGTAGGTCCTGCATTTGCAGTCTGAGAGAGTGCCAGAACAAGAAAGAGACAAGGAATGTGTGTGGCAGTGTGAGTGAGAATAAGCGAAGGATCTATTCACAAAGGGGAAAGAAAACTGAGCAAGTGGGTTACCTAAAAATATCAGTGCAGGCACCAGGCTCCCTTGCAGAGGGAAGAAATCAGTGCAGTTGTAGTTATTCAGAGAAAGTGTTTTGGGTTTGTGAAGGGGGAGGGAGTGGAGCGATAAGACAAAGACATAGCATTGATGATACCTCATATGGGACCAACACAATCCAGACCTATTTATCCTGAGAATCTGACTCTAGAGAGCATAGCTATCTTCTGAATTTTCTCCCAAGAAACATGTCTAGTAGGAAGTTGGATTCTAAGCATGCAGAGGACCTACCTAGCCTCCTTGGAGTAACACATCACAGAAGGAAAAAGGCTATCCAGGTTGCAGCCTACCATCATTACTTCAAATCCTCAAGTTCCCTAGGAGATCCAGAGTGAAGCGGTGGTTTGAAACGGAGAAATTGGTGAAAAGAGGGACTAAATCTAGAAGGATAACTTGGCTTTCAATTCCAGGGGTTTGTGTGTGACAGTGACAATTTATCAGCATCTGAAAGATTGCTGTTAGCCCATGCACATCTAGGGGGCAAGGAAACTGTTGTCCCTAAATCTTCCAGCAATCATAGAATCCAGGAGCACTCACGGAGCCCTTGCCTGCCCTATTCCTACGCTACATATAAGGCAGAGGAGAGTAGAGGTGGGCTATCTCATCAGCAAGGAGAGGCATGGCAGCACAAGAAGAGTGAAAGCAGGATGAAGCTGAGCACTGCACAGGTGAGGGCTCCTGATTCCAGATCCAGCTCTTTTTGGCTTAAAATTGGGGTAGGGTTTTTTGTTTGCTTGGGGTTTTTTTTGTTGGTTCTGATTTTAGTGGGTTTTTTTTAAGAAATGAAATACAGATTATATTGCAACGTTGTGTCCCTTAGGAAAAATGCCTTGTCAGTTTAACTCTTATTTACCATTAGGCCTGTTTTTCTAAGGGAATACTGTGTATGTGATTACATTGGGTGAGTTTGTGTAACTTTTGAACCTGTTATCTAATTTCAAACACATTTTGCACCCAGTCAGAAGTCTGAAAGGTATTAAGTTCACACAAGTTTCATGAAATAGGTGACAGGTAGAGGAGGAAGACCTTATTATTATCCCTTCAGGAAAGACTGCAGAATGAGCTCACTCTTATTAGAGTCCAGGAAATCCACATGGGACAGGGACTGTCCAAATGCCCCAATTACAGAAGAGTTCAGCTGAGGCTCACATCTTACTGTGTGTGCATCAGAGGATCCATTGGTTGGTTGGTCAGCGTGTCTCAAAGATTCTCTAGTGGCTCATAAGGCACGGACTTCCTTCTTTCTGGACATTCATAATGCTGCTAATGCATGTGGATTCCTTGGAATTTAATAAGAGGTGAGTAATATTGCTGCCTCAGTATAATACAGTTAAAAAGTCAGCCAAACATAACAGAGAAAGCTATTGGAAACGAGACATCTTTGTTTCAGGTACCTGAGAAGGCAGTGCACACCCAAAATTTTCAGTAGAAGATTCTTTCCAGAGGTAGGTTAAGGTGCAGATGTGAAACTGCTGATGCCTCTACTGATATCTTCTACTTTCTATCTTATGTATGCCCCAGTTTTCTTCACATTAGTCTCAGACAGTGAGTACTGGTTTCACTGGGATTTTGCATTCCAGTATAGTTATACTGGTACAGTTCTGGAATGAATATTACTTTGGTATGACATACTTCAGCATAGCTTCTTTGGAGATGTATGCTAGACTAACATAAATGTGGTCATAGTTATATAACTTTGCTCAGTGTAATATTCTTATAAAATCATTCCTGTGAAGTGGAATAGTTACATTTATACAAAAATGATGTGCACCAGGCCTCAAATTACAAAGTATTTGCAGTAGAGACTATATTTGCATATTTACATATGCGTGGTGTTTAGTGTCAAAGGGCCCAGGTTCTGAAGGCTGCTTGTAATAATAATAATAATAATGATGATAATAACATAAAAGGGTTACAAGTCTGGCTGGGGAGTCACCACAGTGTGTCTGTAATTAGTTGTAGTAAAAATTATCATTTATGAGGCATCTGGAAACACAAACTAACTCTGAGATGAACAGTAACTATGCAGTCATCTCTGTCATGGCCTTAATGACATTTTTGTCAGGGAACTTCCTTACTTTTTGCTTGCTGTGTACCATGAAATAAAGGTAATGGCTGAATGGGGTTTGTTTGCAATCTTGCCATTACATGGACCACTGAGGCTCTACATCTTCGTGACTCATTTCGTGTTTGCAAGGGGAACAGGTAACATTTCACAAGTGTAATGCAGCAATGCAGAAGCAGTTTCTCTGCACAGACTCACACGTTCTGAAGATGCAGGTGAAACAAGAGTTTGTATTTATGGAGAACCTGGCTGAAGAAATCACCTTTGAAGGAGGGAGTCAATGAGCAGTTCAGAGTAGGGGGCTGCTTCCTGATATTGTGGCTTTTGGTGTCAAGTCTTGTTTGCTTATTTGCTCTTTGATTAAAGTTTTCTGGAGTGAGTAACAGTTTCTCCAAATTACCGCCACCACTCAGAACAATAGTAGTTAACATGGAAGACTTCCAAATAATTCCTCCAAAGCTCAGCTTTTTGTTAGATTTCGTAAAAGATCCACTGCTTTAGGAAAGTGTTTTCTTGGGGAATGTGCTGGTACAACTGAGAAATAAGAAATGCCGCATGGTTACGACCAGCAGTCCACCTGGTCATAAGCCTCCAAATTAGAGCCTTGCTTTCTGCCTTGATGAGAGCTAGTGACCTGTGAGAAAGTGAAGAATAAAATAACTTTTTTTAAACATAAGCTATTTTCTTTTGGAAATTTAAAAAGGAGACATGAAAAAAAAATACACAGGCTATATGTTTTCTAACATCCCATTTATACAAATTTAAAAATGTGATTTGTGTCATCTGATAATATGGCAAAAAGAAACTTTTCTGGAAGAATGACATAGATGTAGCATAAGAAGTTTGGAGAACAGGCTTCCCAAAGAGCAGAAGGCAGTCTGTCCTGCAAGTTTCCATGGAGTTTCACCAAGGTAAATGAATCCCGGGATCTCATGGCAAGGCACATGATGTATTCAAGAGAGAGGTTCTGTTCTTGTCTAAGCCACTTAAGGTGTATTTACAGGGCACAGGAGAGCACCATGCACTCAGCTTGGATGCAATCTCATGGTGCTCTCCATTTGAATTAATATACCCTGTTTCTCCACTGGTTATGAAGTCCATATGAATGAGGTTATCTTTCTGCCAAAATCCAAACCAGATCATTCAGAGTATGCTGAAGTAGCCCTGGATAGCTCTTTTTTGCTAACATACCCTTATTTGCTGTGTGGCATAAAACCGAGGCTGCTTCTCCTGGAGTTTCTGTTACCTGGCTGCGAAGTGCTCTGCTGCTCTGCCTCGTGAAGACACAGAGGGCTGGATCCACCACTTCTTGCACAGAGCTTAATGTTGCACAGAGGTGCTCAAGAAAGGCCGTGATTTCATGGTGGGTTGGGTGGTGTGTTTTTTTCCCAAGCTTGTGAGCGTGGGAGAGCTGCATGGTACGTGGCGTGTCAGGGAAGAAGCTACTGTGATTGCTTTAGATCTTCCTCTCTGTGCTCAGCAAGGAGTCACAGCCAGGCCGTGTGTGAGTGAGGCCATGCCTGTGACACATTCCTTAAGGGAGGGGACTGGCGAGGAGCTGGGCCTCACCTCCCTGCAGCAGCAGGGCCCTAGGCAGAAGCGATGGAAGGGACTGGTTATTCCAGGCAAGGACAGGTCCAGGTGTGGCAAGAGCAGAGACTAAAGAAGCAGCAAGGGACCGAGCCACCAAATGTCTGCATCTGAAACACCGACTCGACAGAAACCTTCCTCAAGCAGCTGTTTCCAAGGGGCTTTGGGTAAATCCACTTGAGGTTAAGAATTTGACAGATTTATTATTTTTTCCCCATCCTCGCTGTTAAGCCTCAATGAATGCAACATCTTTTTATAAGGGGTAGGTGGGGGGTGGGGAGGAGGATGGAGGACAATATAGCTCGCTATAGACTGTGCTATACCTGAGCTCCAGCTTAGGTTCCAGCAGCTTTGAATATCTGTGGTGAACTGCAGGGCACCTGTGGTGGGTGAAGCGGCCCGTGGCTCTTCCAGGAGTGCGGGGAGCAGGCACTGCGTGCTCCCCACCAGCGCCTCGGAGGCATTGCAAGGGGGGGACGCTGTCTGCGGCACGTAGCGAAACTGGTGGGGTTTTGGCTCCTTCTCAGCCTGGTGGGCTGTTGGCTGGCAGCACGTAGCTCAGTCTGGCTGAGGGGGCAGTTGTGGTGTGCTTGCCTGAGTGCTGGCCACGTTATGCTGGCACTACCTGGCACTGCCACCTCTCTCCTGGGACCGTGTTCGTGGCCCTTCCTTCATGTCATCTCAGTGCACAGCATCCTCAGACCAAATCCTGAGTGACTGAAACAAGCAATAAAGCTCAGCAGCAGCACAGACGGCCCTTGCAGCTTGTCCCCTCTCTGTATGTGCTGTAGCCTTGCTCCTTTGGGATAAGCGGAGTTTCTGACTGCCTGGGGACTAGAGGAAGGGAACGCTAAATCCTTCTGCAAAATCATTCTTTTTTGCAAATATGGGTAACTGCATTTAATGAAAAGGCTCCTGCCCTTCTTCCCTTCCCTCTCTCCACTCTCTTGGAGAGGAAATGCTGAGTTTTGAGGTGCTCCAGACTGCAAGGCAGGAAAAGTCTGGGTCGGGAGAGCTTTCAGAGGTGGCTGGCAACGCTGAGATGAGGAAGGACCTGAGGTGATGGGGTGAGGAAGCTGAGGGGACTGCAGCAGAATCACAGTGAAGAGGGAAGAAACCACCTCACTTATTGCTAAGATAAAGCTGAGCCAAAGTTCAGCAGAACTTGCTATGGTTAGCCTGAAGAAAGAGAGATGAGGGAGGAAGGGGGGATTTTACCTGCATCTCTGCCTGTTCAACACATTACAAGGGCTTACAGCTCTCTGCAAGGGGCCTGGCAGCCACAGAGTGGGCTCAGAAGTGATTTTAGATGGCACAGAGCTGAGAGGCATTAGCTGGAAACACAGATTCCAGTTCCCTTTGGGGTGCAAGTGAACCTTGCCGTAGCTTTATGTGCTGGAGAGGCTTCTGTGAAGGTAATGTTTAGCCTGCCATTTCGTGTTTGATTTACCCACAGTGAGGGAGCTATATCATGGTGGCAGAACTTCACTGCCAGCGAGGGAATTGAGGCAGGCATCTGCATACTCATTGCCGTGTCTGTGAAAGTCCATGTGTGCCCTCAAGTGCCTCCCAAATCAGGTGGTTTAATTCCCTCATCAGTCAGGAGTTGTAGGTAGGGTTTTGGTGTGATCCGTGTGGGAGAATAGTCTCTCCCACAGTAATAAGACAGTTTCCAGTGATGTTCAGGGTTATTTTCGGCGGCCTGTCTCCTCCTACCCATCCCTGTGGCGTGTCCTGCCTGCCACAGGAGCCTTGGTAGCGTCAGCCGGAGATCACCTGGCTGGGACAACTTGCTTGCCTGGGTCTCAGGTGCAGAGGGAGAGCTACTGAACAAAGCAGATTTTTTTTGTCTGTTGTGAGATACTGTGGTGGGCTGACCTTGGCCAGCTGCAAGCCGCAGTTCCTTGAGGAAATATCCACCCGCCCCACTTTGGTGTCTGCAGGGGCCTGTCTGCTCCAACGTCCGGAGTGCCTCCTCCCCTCCTTCTGCTCTGACCGGGGTGGTGTCTGCGGGGCCGTTTCTCACTCCTCACCACCTGTGTGGTGTTTTCTGTCCTTTATTAAACGCATTTTCCCCTGGGCGCCGCCATCTTGTCTGTGGGGCTCAGCTGTGCCCTGCGGTGGGTCTGTCGGAGCCGGCTGGAACCGGCTGTGTCCGGCACGGGGCAGCCCCGGCCTCTCCTCACAGAGCCCGCCCTGCTGCCAGCCCGCAGCCAGCACCTCACCACAGACACCCGACGCGGATGCACTGACTGATACTGGGCTGATGGCGTTTTGACGGGGGTGAGAGCTGCGCCTTCTCCTGCAGGCCAGCGAGAGTCCCAACCGCAGCGCAGGGGTAAGGCCTCTTCTTCAGACACAATTAACTTGCTGGGAGATGAAGCAGGATGGGGGATCAGCGGTGTTGCTTTGGAGGGGGCTCACAATGGACCCACTGCAGGATTTCTCTTATTTCCTTGCCTTAGGGGCTGAGGAACTTGCGTGGCAAGTCACTTTCCTCTGAGAGCTCTGCCGACCTGCAGGCCTCACCTCAGTGGGGTGAGCAGCCCTGAAACCCCTCAGCTTGCCTGTGAAGGGCTTCTCCTAGAAAGGCTTATTCCTCATCTGGGTTTCTGCAGCCAGGAACATCCCTTTCCTTTGAGGAACTTCATCAGTTATTTGCCTCCTTTTTTTTTTTTTTTTTTACAAAATATCTTTTAATTGAGCAAGACACGGAATCAAAGAATATGGAGCCCCTCCTTGGAGGGGAGATGTGGGAGCAGTAATAACCTCCTGACACACACATTTGGAAAACGGTGATGATTTTTCTAGGGAGCTGACCTAACAGTCTGGCTGTAAGGAGTTTAGATCTGGAGCCAGACATCACGGTTAGGCCCGCCTGTGGTTATAATGTAGTTATTTAGGTTTTGTAGAAGTTGTCTGAAGGAATCTAAATTATAAACAAAAACAAAAACCCAAGTGGAACCTGTTTCTGGCAATCCTGGTCCCTATTTGTTCTGGCACCAGAACTGGTTTAAATCTCACTTTGCCCTGCTTCTCCTGCTATCAAAATTGCTGTGAGCTTTAATATGACTGTTACCATGCTTCCTTGCCCTCCCCACCATGGCCAAGCTCACTGAGAACATGAAACAGTATCTCCTGCCTGAAGCCGACCTTTGTAGGCTGCAGGGCTGCTTTGAGATTTGTCCGAGTGCACAGCTAATGCTCTGCCAGCACAGGTGTGGACTTGCTGGTGCTAAACAAGGTCCTAAACAAGTGGTACAACAACAGTGATGAGTTTCCGCAAAGCGTCCACAACAAGTTGAAAGCGCAAAAAGTGCCTGCCCCAAATGATGGAATTGACAGCCCCAACGTTGGTGAAACACGTTGCAGCGTGCCACTGGAAGAAGATGGTGGTTTCCAGTGAGAGAATATTGTGGTTACACAATTTAGGCAGGAGTACATCCAAGAAGTCTTATTCTGTTTTGTTGCTTTTTGCTGGGTATAAACACAGAAGCCCTTCGAGCCAAAGGCTCTGCAGTAGAAGTGGAAGTTTAGGAGGGGTCTAAATGAGGTAAGGGTAGAAGGGACTGTGTTATTGTACTGTGCGGGATAGACTGGCAAAGGTTGCATGTTTAAATGTAATGCAGCACATGATTGTCCTAGTGGTTGAAAGCTTTAGTTAAATCCTTACAGAGTTTATTTCTGCGTGTACGTGTAGAACTGAATGCTCGCTGCGGATAGTCTCTGAATGCACTCTGGTATGTGTTTTGTTGCTCAGGCCAAGCTATTTTTTCATTAGGGCATTGTTATTAGTGGTGGACTCAGAAAACAAGGGAGAGTAGCATTCTTCTGTGCTTGCTCTTGTTCTTATTAAAGCCAATGGCATAACTTCTGCTGAGCAGCCACTCATGGTGCCTCTCCACAGCTTAACTCTGCAAATAGCTATGCCAGGTGAAGCCTTTTCTCTGCCTGCAGCTCTGAAAATGGAAGAATAGATTTGGGTGCTGCCTAATCCAGGAAAGTTCTTTAGTTCTAATCTGATGTGCTGATGTGCTTTGCTTGAAGCTGTTTAAGAAAGTTTTTGCAGGTTCCCTTCTGCTAAAGAGCTTTTGGAGTCCTAATCTCCAGCTGGCAGGCAGCTGGAAGGTGGTAGCATCTTTAGCTGGAATGGCTAAATCTGGTAGGGAACTTCTTTTAAAATCGTAGTCATTTTCATATGCCTGAAAAAATAGTAAAACATATACAAGTTAAAGAAGGAGCAAAGTTTACAAGCGTATTAACTGATCAGCGTGACTTTCTCTGGTGATGAAAAAGACTTGACATGGCAGCAAGACATGCACTGTCCTGGAGGGTACATGAAAGAACTGGATGCAGACATATGGACTTAGTGTTCAGTGTGTGCCAAAAAATACCCTGCTATGGATATTGTCGCACAGAAAAAGAACATTAAAGTAATATGAAGTTTGTAGCATTAAAATCAAATGAGGAAATAAACCAGCTAAATTGCTTGCAATATCAGCATTTCCCTCTTGAGCATTTGCTGTTTTTCAGAGTACATACTTTGTGTCAAAATGCATAGCATATTTAACTACCTGTTAAATCATATCTAAGAGTAATACTATGTGTGCCAAGTATCCAGAAGAATGTTGCTACTCAAACTTTTCCTTTTGTTTCTCTTTTATTCCTTATCTTGTTATTTTCACAGTCTTGGAAGAGAGGTTTTTTGATGTTCATTTACTTTATGGGACAAGACTTATCATTTTATAGTATCTTCTTTGGTGTTTAAACCCTGTTTGAAATCTGTGCAATTCACACCTCACTAAATCCGGCAGGGCACTAACGCAGCTGTCCTGGAATTTTGGGTTTGTGAGACTCTTTCAAAGTAGAGTGACTATTCCAAAGAAACTTTTTCTTGTGTGTTACAATGATTCTTCTTAGTTTGTCACTAGCCTTGGAAACTGCAGAGCTGACTTTCATTTTATCTTTTAAAACTTATATTCATACCTGCATTTCCTGACATAAAAGCAGCAGTGGTTCTGAGCTCTAAACTTATGGCCCATAAATCAGATGTGCACAGAAGCATCTTGAGGCTCGCGGGAGAAGGGACAAAGATTATCTGTGTGGTTTAATGTGTGGGTGGGGGAATTGGAAGATTCAATTGATTGGACCAGTATTTTCAAGCTTCAGTTGGTTTTGGTGTGTCCCTATCTAAAAAGGGTAGCTGTGAATTTTGCTTTTTTTGTCATTAGAAGGAAAGTATATTTTGCATTCTTCTGTAATAGCTTGTATGCAGCTGAGCAAATTCTGCCCAGATTTATGTGTGCAAAGCTCAAACTCCTTGTGTTTGAAGAAAATTAAGCACTGAAATTTTAGCTCTGCTATAGACTTGAGAATCAGAGGCTGAAATACAGGCTTATGATGTAAGTGGCCCTAGCAAGAAGCATTTAAAAAAATACCTTTCCAAACAACAAGTAGAAAAGACTGTAAATCTGCACTTGCAGTTTACAATGTCGTCTATTTGGGTGCCTCAAGGAAAGAGTTGAGGCTTTATACAGTCTACACGTCACTGACTTTTTTTGGTTTTGGGTTTTTTTAATGTATCTGAGGGTGCTTTTGAAATCTTCCGGCTTTCTTTTTGCAGTGTTTTGAAGTGGGCATTGTCTCATGGCCTCTACTGTTGGATTCTTTCCCTGCCTCACCCTGAGTCTGGAGGCTGGAATTAATAGGTGTTTGTGCACAGGGGTGCTGGCAGTGGGGGTAGGAAACCTGTGCTTGAAGTTTTACCTAAAGCAGATCTTCTCTGGATTGCTGGGTACCCCAGTGGCAGAGAGGTAGGATGGAGGAATGCTGACTCCAGTCAAAGTTCATCCATACTAGCTAGCTGCAGCGTGCTGGCAAGTCCTCGTGCCTTCATCCTCCAAGCAGAAAGTGGAAGGATGGAGGACTACTGTACGCCCAGGTCTTTCTCTGTTGTGGATATGGGATAGCAATGATAAGCACTAAACCTGAGAACTGAATAGAGCTTCCCAACTACCTGATTGAGATGTGCACAAAGTGTCCTTGTGATTTACACTAGATTATGGGATTTCCCTAGGCTTCAGTTTGGCCCATGGCAGTGTAATGGGGCAGGGGCTGTTCTATTCAACATGCCGGTTCATGGAGTAGCATTTGAAGAACTTCAGATGTCAGCAATATAGAACAGCAAAGAACAGTCTGACAGTAGTAACACTTTCAGGATCTATGTGCCTATGCCTTTGTTAAAGCTGATTTTTTCAAAAGTGACTGTTGGATTTAGGTGCCCCTGTTTTGGGACCTTGATCTGCCATGCCTCAGCCTGATTATTCTGCGGACTTGAGCTTCTAAAATTCCTTCCAATGGCAATGGAAAGTGTAAAATATTTTACAGCTCTCAGTATTAAAGCCCAAAACACCTTGTACTAGCCAGGCCAAATGAGAGGGCACAAATTCAAAATTTTCTTTGTTTGGTCAGGTAATTTTTTTATCTGAGATCTGATTCAGCCAGGTGAAGGACCAGCATCTGTCAGGGAACTGAGCGTGTGTTTCCACACTGTAGCTCAGCCTGTCAGGTACTTTTCTTTTTTCCCCTCTTCATTTGTAGGTCTTCATCTATCGATGTTAAAGTGCTTTAAACTGCAGTGTTAAGTATTGTTATCTCCATTTTTTTAAAGCTGGAGGATATGCAGCAACAGTAAAGTGACAAGCCAGACTTCACACAGGGCAGTAGCTCAACTGAGGAAAATGTCTAAATGTCTTTTGCTTCATCAGGCCCTTGTTCTGCCAGAAGGGCATTTTTTGGAAAAACTCTTTGATGAAATCCTACCAGCTTAGACACAAAGCATATTGACAAGAGGTGAATTATGCATGCAGCAGGATTTGGCCCAAAAAGAGGAAATGACTTTGTCTTCCCACATAATCAATAGCTGCAGTTGAACTAAGACCTTGGCTATGACGTGGTGGGTCCTTGCCTTACTTTAGGACAGCTGCTCCTGTTGAACTGAACTAACTTTCTTTACTCCAGCAAGAGCAGCAGCTGCAGTGCAGTGTAGACATGCCTAAACTAGCTTAAATAGTTCAGGTACTGTTAGCCACTGAGCCAAAGAACCATGGAGTTCAGCACGGGCTTGGTGCCTGAGGATTTTATCCTGCTCTTTATGAGTTCAGCATTTCTTTACCATCTCAGCTCAAGCAAGCCTAGCAACATGTTGAAAAGAAGGCTGGTGGATCTGGTACTCTGTCTGCACTAGTACTTTTGCCTGCAGAGCTGAGCATGGTGCTAGGGATGATTGTAGGAGATACTGCCAAAGGTAGCAGTGTAGCGAAAGCTGTTTTGCCCCTCTCTGCCTACTGTTCTCCCTGTTCTTCCCCACCATTCCCCTGGTATTCATCAAGACCTGCCTTGCCTTTGAGTCTGTTTGCTATGAAACTACATAGCCATTAAGGTTCTATTGGGCATCATGAATATCTAGGAGTTGGCGAAGGCCTGGAGAATCAGCTGCCTCCTGGAAAAGCTTTTGACCTTGCCTGACTGTGGCTCTAACGGGAGAACCTGTAGAAGTTAGATATGGAAGAAATCCAGGACCGTTACCCCTACATCTATTAATGGGGACCACGGCAGAAGCATTCCTGATGTGTTCTCTCAAGTCACTGTCCAGATGGTGGGCTCCCAGCTCAGCCTCCGCAAAAGGTCTGTGCTGATATCTGTACTTGTCACTTTTCTCCTGGAAGTGAAGGACAAGAGCAGGAATCACGGTTTAGGTCCTTGAGAGCTAAGTAACTTCTGCTGAGTCAATAGAGGAGGTACCATCAATGCCCTCAGTTTTGTTTTCAGTAACAGCCTCATCAAATAGGGTTTGTGGGCAGAGACCCGGAGTAGACTGCCGAGCTGTAAAATTGCTAACCTACCCACTAGCTCCAGTCTATTCTGCAGCAGAAATACAAGCATGCCTGGACCAACCCCCAGAACTCAACTCTGAACTCCCCTGTCATTCTGTCAGAATCCCCAACTTGTTTTAAAAAGAGCATTTATTTTTGTTAAATTGCAAAAGAGTTGGATGCAGTCTGCCAGTTGTGCTTTCCCTCTCCTTCTTTGTGCATTGAATTTTGTTCACTCGCTTTACATGCCTCAAGTTGCTATAATGCTGCTGGGAAAGTAATTGCCTTGCACTTTCTCTTTCTGATGCCCACGGGTGACTGTGGGGGACTCCTCCCTGGGCACAGTGCACAGTTAAAAGCCCAGCTTTTGCTGCTTTGCTTAAGACCTGGTTATTTCTTTTCTTTTCTTTTTTTTTTTTTTTTTTTTTTTTTTTTTTTTTTTTTTTTTTTTTTTTTTTTTTTAGCTGCCTGTTATATCAATCACAGAGCTGGGATCTATTTATAGGTTGGGACTCAGAGTACTGTGTCCTAGTCACAAAGAGAGGCAGAGACGCAGAGGGGACTGTCGGCTGGTGCAGGCGGAACCAAAAGATATTTAATCAGCAATTAGAAACACCTGAGGGCAAGGGAAATTCTACTCCAGCCTCAAGCTTCATCTCTCAGCCTGCAGCATGTAAGTAGCAAACTTCTACCTTTTATTGCATTTATGGGGTTGTTTTTTGTTTTGGGGTTTTTTGATCCAAATATTGCTCTGCACCAGTCCTTTTATCTGGGCTAAAAATTATGGCAGCATCTCAATATGGTTAAAGGTGGTAATTTTTTTTTTCTATTTTCACACTGTCAAAGGAAGGTCAGTGTGACCCACAAGGAGAGGAGTTGGTTCAGAACTTTGTAGAAATCAGGCGGTTTCACTATTTGAGAGTGGCTTTTTCCTCTGGAAATAAGCAAATTAAAGTTTGAGTGGAACAGTTTTGTTTTGCGAATAGAAACGGTCAGGTTTGCTGGCATTCCAAAAAGGTCAATGTATAACGTAACTCTGCTTAAGGGCTTACCAAGGACAGGTGCTATTTATCCCATGCTGGTAAAGGCAAACCTGGAAACTTCAGCAGTCCCGTCTTAAAAGAACCAAGCGACACCCTTTCCTCTATTAAAAAACCAGCACCCCCTCCCCCAGCTTCATATCAAACCTTCTCTTAGCAGGGAGATGAAATGAAATTTGGCTTTTACTGAATGCATTTATCATTGAGCAGCTGATGTTTCTTTAATTTTAAAAGTCCCAAAGCAACAGAAGTCTCTTCAATGACAAAAGAGGGGTGCAAGTCTTTGCAAAGTCAGTGCAGTGGCAATGAAAGAAGGAACTTAGGCTCTCATTGCCAATGAACTGTTTGCTTTAAAACAGTCAAAAAGGAAAATGTTTGAGCAATGATATATTTTTGGAGTATTTTTGTTAGCAGGAATATGAAGAGAGGGCAGACAATAATTAGTCAGAAATTGGTTTTTAGCAATAGCTTTTAGCCAAACATTTTTGCCAAAACACAAAGAGGTTTTTCTTGTTTCATATTTTTGCCTCAGAGGTTTGGGTTATATCTTTTCCAAAATTTAGTTTTTATATTTATTTTTAAGTATAGAAAAAATTTCTTGATTTCTTAGACTTATAATGGCTACCTCCCCAAATGCCAATATTACAATTTTTAATTTCAGTATGTTAAGTGTTTTAGTGTAAGCTTCTCATGAAATATATGTTCTAAAAACTTTTTTCCCCCCACAATTCACCATTTTTGAAAGTAACAACAAATAAAATGAAGCTAAACTTAAAATAATTTGGAGGAACAAGTGTCTAATAAAAATGGAATAATAAAACCAGAGCTGTCTTACGGTTAAAACATCAAGTACTAAGAAATGCATGATAGCTGAATTGCTTGGACTCTCTGTAGAAAGGTGACAAATAGGCTCGTTCTTTATTTTGCATTTCTTTAATGTACATTTTATAATACTCGAAGTTTTTAACTTAAGTTCCAGGAACAAAAAATACTGACTACAAATTAATTCTTTGTAAGTTTTTAACCATTGATATAAATACTTCATCTTTCAGCTAGAATTCTAGATATAAGGAAAGCTTTTAGGTCAATATGGATAAACATGGTGAATTTACATACACAAATAATGACCCAAATGATCATTACACTATACCGCTTGCTATGAAGACCCCCTCCCCCCAAATAAAACAAAACTGTCAGCCTGACTATTCTCATCATGGGAAGCTTCATTTTGATTATTAAAGCTTTTTGCTTTACTTAAAAATGAATGTATTTAAATTATTTAAGTCCTTTTTCTGTTTGTTTTGGCATGGTATTACGTTTATTGCCTCTCTGTTACAATGCAATGTTACTGTGTAATAAACGGAGAGCAGATTTTTCTGAAAGGCATTAAAGAAATAAAATTGCTGACTCTGTAACTAACAATCTATCCTATAGCTGGTCTGAGGTCCCCCTAAAAATTGAAAACCAAGAGACATCGCTTGAAAAATAAAAATTGAGTCTTTCTTCCCTACACAAACAGAAATATCAGCATGACTATGCTCAGGAATTGCTGCAAAACCTCATTTACTATACATTTTTGCAGAAATCCATTCCCAAAGAAGTTCTCCAAGTATAAAGCTAGAAAAGATTTAGTCTTAATATTTGTTTGGACTATTCAATAGTTGTGTCTACATAATTGCTGGACTTTATCCTTCTCTTTCAACCACATATGGGTTTTTTCCCCGCTTACATTTGCTGTGTCTTTTTATTACTGTATTTGGAAAAAATAACCAAGCTTCCACTGTCCTATAGCATACCAATTGATGGTTTATGGGACCACTTTTATTTGGAGAGAGGGAGTTATCTGTGGTTAGAGGGAAGACTTTGATGCATTATGTGAAAGGAAGTCTTTGTTATTTAGTTTCTGTTTCACTAATGTTTCATGTTTTGCGGACTTAGCACCTATCAACCTCCAAAGTGACTTATTCTGCATAGTGTAGTTTGTCACAGGGACGTTGTGTGATTTTTTTTTTTTCATTCCTTAAAAAAACCCAAACAACAAACATATATTGTTTCATCCTAATTTATTTGTTTCTTTGACTGCAAAATGTATGATTGACATACAGATTTGCTTCTTCATGCCCCTCCTTTCATTGCTGAGTATGACATCTCTTGGGAATTATAAATAAAACCTGTGCCAAATCTGCTGCACAGGTGTCTGGAGTACAGCATGCTCAGGTGTCTCGCTGTAAATCCCTGAGAATATGGAGTAAACATCAGCAGGGAAAAAAACCACTCTTCTTGAAACAGTTCTGTGTTTTTAGGGGCCTTCTGAATAAAACCCCCAAAGCCACCAGCCAGTTATTAAAGATTGTGTAGCTATCTCTCTCTCTCTCTTGCTTTCTCTTACCTCTTTTATCACTTCACCTGTACATCTGTCCATCTATTTCTCATCTCTCTATTTTTACATTTCATTATGCTATGCTTGCTCTCCCGCTCTCTTCTTTTCCTTTCCTGAAGACACATTTCTATCTGGCACAGAAAATAAACTCAGATTGCGGGTAGTTATGTTAATCTAATTCAATCCTCTGTGGGTTAGGAGTGAAATTCTAATAGTGGAGCTGTTGAGGGCTTTTTTGTTAATGGCTTGGGGATTACATTGAGTTAAAGGCTCATTTCCTAATCAAACAGAGAGGGAGAGAGTGACTCCGAATATTTATGAGTCTCCCAGCGAGAGTTAAACACTGAACTCCAAAAGCAGGATTTCAGCGCTGCAGAAAGAGTTAAAACCCCTCAGGGCTGCTGTGGAGGGAGGGGTGGGGTGGGGGGGCGGGGAGGGAAGGAAACCAGTTAAGCCATCAGCATTTTCAACTGCTGTATAACTTCAGTTTGGTGAGAAAAAATAATCATCTCACAGAGCTAAAATGGAAACTGTAGCAAGATATTTAAAACAAAGTCAAGTGATGCTTCAAAAAGGCTCTTCTTTAGTGAAGCAGCAAACACGCAGTGCATGCAGCAGCTTAATAGAAACTCCAAATAAATACTCTTCTAAATGAGAAGAATTGGAGAGTGGTCTGCCTTTTTATTAATAGTACCTGGAAGATCCGATTTAATTTTTAAATGTATTTTATTTTTAGTTCTGCTTAACTTTTGGGTAACCTTTTCTTAAAAATGAAGGGGGGGGAAAAAACACAAAAACAGAGAGAAAGAAGTGTGGATGGGTCAATATCTAAATTGTTCTACTTTTGTTCTGTAGACTGGTATCTTTTGAGGCATTTTTCCTGTCCCTCAGTTTAGCTGGAGTCTTGCGTCAAATTGTCTAGTTGGAGAACTGGATTCACTGTCACAGGAACGATTGACCAAATTAATGCCTGATTGCTTTTGTGATGAGTTCATCATGCATGCTTGGGTAGACCCTGCTGTTACTGAAAAAGAGCAGGCCTGCCTGCCTGCAGCAAGCAGAGGACCTCTGTGTTGCTAAAGCCTGGTGTATTGTGAACTAGCCAGCAGTAGGCTTTTTTGCTCCAAGCTTGGACTTAGAAAATCTGTCTGCAGCAGGTGAACTGCACAAAATCAAGACTCTGCCATGATCCTGCCTCTCTTCTGTAAAGAGATCCTGGAAAGGAATGGGGATAGAAGAAACCTACTGGTTTTTGACACATGGCCAAGTCCTATCTCTGTGTTCCTCAGTTTCCCTGCCTGTAAAATGATACATGGATGCCATCAAAAGTACTCCAAGATCTACAAAGAACAATCTTATATAAATCCCAAATGGCTGGTTCGCCCTTGGCAAAAGCTGCAAATCAGCGACACAGGTGCATAGCTTGAAAACAAGAGGTTTTTGTGCTGGCAACAAGAGTTACCCGACTTAGCTTTTGGTTTTTTTTTTTTTAAATACATTTGGTACAAGTCACCAAAAGGTTTCTGATTTTGGTGAGACAAGCAGATAGAAGGCTAACCTACTCCTAGTATAACATTCAATGGCGTTGTCCTACACAGTAGGTCTGAATTTGGTCTTGGTGATTCTTGTTGAGATGAAGCTCCAGGTTTATTAGTCAAAAGTGGTAAACTTTGGCTAAAAAAGTAAGTTGCTCTTTGGTTCTGGAGCCATGTGTATCGATGGTCATCCTGTACACACAAAACTTGGTCATTTTGCTGACATATCTATCTGGGTGCAGCACCTTGAAGTAAGAATTGGCACCTTGCCCTAGTTTAAAAATTATTTAAAACTGTGACCTGATGTGAATGCCTGAGGCCCCTTTCTCTTTGTGCTCTGTGCCTGGACCTGCTGAGGAGAGCACCATCAGCTACAGTGTACTTTATTAAATGCATTTGAAATACATAATAATTGTGTTCTTTCCCTCTAATAGCTGGCACCCACAGCAGATCCCTTTGAGACATGAGCTTTCTGTGGCTGAACTGAACACTGTATAACATTTTTTCCTGCCTTCCTCTCCTTCCCATCCCAGTGTCCTTTCTGTTTGCCTCAGCCTTTTCCTCTCCTGCGGTATTCTGCTGTGGCTGTGGCCTAAGAGTTTATACTTCGATTTCCCCTGCTGATCTTTCAGGCAAAATGCTCTTCTTTCTCCCCTATTTTGTCCTTTCTGGTTCTATGCTGAACCCTATGAATGACCTGCTGCTGTTTACCCTGAAGGTGGCTGCATTTCAGTGCCAGTTTGCCTGGCATATATACAGTTTATGAAAAACTGGGGAACTAAAAACTGATTTTCAACTTTTCCACAAGCTACATAGAAAGCTACTGTGTACTTGTTGTCCTCCATGCATGGCACAAATAGTCAAAAATTGATTTTATAGTAGTGTAGGAATTTCAGGGAAGGAAACACTGTGACTCCTTAAACTTTTAAAGCACACCACTTAATTGATGTGATGACTGGAAAAGGACAGTTTTAGTCTCTCAGGACTCGAAAGTCTCTAGAAAACGGGCTGTATCTGTAGGGGAAATTTCCTTTTCAATGGGATAAAACTTGCAACTAAATCTTGTTATTTGGATACTGAAATATCCAAATATGCCCAGCATGTATGAGAGGGAAGCATAAGTAGCTATTTTTATTCATTAAGGAGTTGCTGCCCTTTCCTTTCCCTCAACCATGTAAGATGTGAATGATCCTGCTCACAAGAGTTTCACGCTGCTCTCAGAATGGATTCTCTTTCTCTTTGTAATTGTGTTTGCTGGATCAGCAGGAAATGTACTCCAGAAGTTCTTGTTTCCCCAGCCTCCCGTGATCACCTCTTTGTAGTAGGCCTGAGCAAATGACCGGTAGCCATGTACTAAAACATAGGCATTTCATCAACATCCCTCTAAAGCTTGCAAGACCTAGAGGGTGACTTTCTGGGTGAGAAGAGAGGGTATGTCTGCCACCAGACCTGCCAGACAGTTTTCTTTTTGTTTGCTTTGTTCTCCATTCTCAGGCCTTTCTTTTCCTACAGGTCTCCCGGGCTTTTAAAAATTGCAGTTACTCTCATCGGTAGTTCTTTCTACTGCTTCCCTTTAAATAAGAAGTTCTTCCCTGTTACATTGTGTCCCCATGGCCTCATACAGGGGATTTCAACCTCTCTCTGTTGCTGATGTGAAGTCACGTAGATTGGTGAAGAGCTCAATGTGAATATGATTTTCTCAGTCATACTTTTTAAGCCTACAGTCTGTAGCACTGAGAGTATGGCAGCATTCAAGTTGTAACCATTGGTTAATGCTGTCTTTGTTGGGGGGTGGAGGACAGCAAGGATTTTGTGAGTAAAACACAGGCTAGGAAGGGATTCCTTGCATCAGCATCCTCTCTAATGCTTCACCCAAAAGTTGTTCTAGGAGCCTATCCCAAGCCCCACTGCTTTTTAGGTGAAAACTTCTGTGTACAGCTTTAAATCATGGCCAATCTTTATACCAAGCTGTTTGTTTCACTGTTGTTCTTTAATTCTAGCTCTGGCAGACTCCCTGTTCAGTCTAAGGTGAGTCCCTTCGCTGATGTGAGGTGCTTTGCCCATCTTAAATGGGGTTCCTGTTTGCCTGTTCTCCATGATCTATGGAGAATTGCATGATCACAGCAAAACGCTTTGTGTTACTGCAGGCTCCGAGTACAGTCCTGCGCTTTGCCTCTGGTAGCCCCTGTTCCCTTTTTCACATTGCAAATAATGACACGATTCTTCCTGAGCTTTATGCCCATCCCTCTTACTCTATTTTTGCCGTATAGGATTAGACTTCAGGTTTGTGTGTCTCTAAATAGGCTCTATTCTTGTCACTGTCTGTAGAACTGTCCATGCCATCTATTGCCTATGCAGCCCCCTTCTGTGAGGGTCTGCTGGTGCTCCTGGAGTGCCTTATACTCCCTGCACAGAGAAGTAGTGAGGGATAGAGAGCTATAGTTTCTTTGGGACCCCCTATACCATACAAAGAGATCAGATGCAAGGATGGCTCCATGTGCTCAAAGGGCAGTATGTAGACATGTTATTATTGTGCTGGGCCATACCTCTCTGCAATACCGTGTTCACTTGGCTACATTACTTCCAGCTCCATAGGCTTTTCTGGCACATGGGCTCATGGAGCTTATATTTAAGGTGGACAGAATCAAAGGGAGTGCTGCTATGTTTGTGAAGGGTTAAATGATGGGGGATGAGAGCCACAGCTTCTCCTGGGGAATAAGGACCAGCCAGAAGAATTGATTGTCTTGACTTATTGATCCTTCAGGAAACAGCACTGAAGTGATAATGCTGTTCCTGCCAGTTTGAGGCACTTTGTACCAGCAACATCCTCTGTTTACCTAGGACAGTGCAAAGGAAGAGCTGCTCTGTTGCTAACCTGTTCCAGAAAAACCCCGTGCTAGACATGTGTTGAGTTTACCGCTTGCCTGTCTGCTCCCAGGGAGAGGTGCATGTGCAGACAGTGTTGTTATTTTATAGTGCTTAATGGAGATTGGCTGCAAATGGTAGTTTGTGAGTTACTGTACTGAATATTTCCTGGCAGTGTCTTGGCTGGTAGCATTCTGTGAAATCTCGGGCTATCGTGTCACAGGGTAACCATCTCTCCCATCCTTTTCCCTCCCCTTTCTGGCCAATTGGCAGTCACCCCGCAGTTGTTCTTGCTTTTAAATTGAAACAGGGTTGTTGAGTGCTCTTGATCCTGTGAGCCCACTGCTAACTTCTAGCCACCTGTGTGGGCTCATGGGGGGTGGATGATGAAACATCCCACCTGCTTTGCACTGAAGCTCCAAACCTGCCCTGAGAAGTCAAGCTTTTCTCTCTGGTCTCAGGGTGGCAGAGGAAGAAACACCAACCTGCTACAGGAACTGCTGGAGGAGCAGTCGTTTTTGTCTGCTCAGCTGCACTGCCCCTATAGATGCATGAAACATGTCCAAAGAGCACAGCATGCAGAGTGTCACCCCTAAGGATCTGCTGGGTGCTTCTGCAACCACAGGCCTGTGAGGGATGGGGGGGGGAAGGAGGCATATGGTCTTGCCTGTTTTTGTGCTCTCAGCTGTCCTTGTAGCACCACGGGCTGGGGAAGCCCTCACACTGTTCCCCCTGAGGCATCAGTTGCAATTAGCAGAGGAACTGGGCTTGGCTCACACTCTTAGCTGGGCCATTGCTGATCAATACAAGATTTGGACTTTCAACTGTAGAAATAAAAGAGCAGCTTGCTCATCACACTTCCTACCTTCTTTTCTCTGTTTCATACTTGTACATGCTTTGCACCCTTTCTGGGTGTGGAGTTGTGTTTTGAGGAATTTCAGGCAGGTCTCTGCAGCTTCCCATGGCCAGGTCAGAAGGCCGTGAAAGCTTGGAACCATTTGGAGGTTATTGCAAAGTCTTGCACAAAGCCAGGAGGGCCAAAAAGCTACTCTGAAATTCTTCTTTATTAAGTCAGGCCAGCTTATATATAGAGATACGCAAATAACTTACAGAATCATTTAATTACCCTGTATATCATTTCTATACTTCATGCTCTTTGATGTTGCCAACAACTTTATTGCTGTTCTTGATGTTTGACTTTACATCTCCACCATGTGAAAGCAAATGATGCAAATTGCAGTTTTGTTTTAAAAGAAGAAAAGTGTCTAGACCACAAGGTTTCAGGGAACAACTAAAAAGCAACGCCAACGATCTTCTTTCCTTTTTTTCTTTTAAAAAAAAAAAAAAGGGGGGATAAGAATAACCACCAATGTATCATATAGAATATAATTATGTTTATTTTGGGACTTGATCAGTAGCTGAACATTTGAGGCTCACTATACTGGGTTTAATATAGTATGCAACATTGTGTATTATGTAACGTAAAATTATTATCTACTACTTAATAAATCTCATGCTGTGACTGTTCCACTTCTTTTTAACTAGCTCTCAGACTATGGCTATGAGTTGTACTGGCAGCTTTGGCTGTTGCTTCCATTTTGCCCTTGTTTGCCAGGGCTGCTGCGTTTAGGCATGAGACAGCTTCTGTCCGAAAGAGCTTCCAATCTGATTCAAGACAAGAGACTGTTGGTGGGGAAGAGTCAATCATGAAGTCTGTGGCTAGAAGAAAGATGAGGGTAACTGAGATAGGATTTGTGGTAATGTATTGCTGCAAGTGTGGTTTGTTTGGAGTACAAGTGGCTTTACTTGCTGTGCGGTTAACTAAAACGTAACCAAAAAAAGGGCATAGACCTTTATTTTCCTGTGTAAAACCTGCCTAATACTTTGCTTTGCAAAATCAGCACCTCCACTTGCTTAGCTAAGAAGAGAGCTCTGCTACATGTTCTTGGTATCTTTATACTTGCATGAATATTTTCCTCCTTTTTTCAATGCTGTAGTCATCCTTTCCTCTTTAAAAAAAGTGCTTTAAATAAACAATAGGAAGTATTTTTTCACATAACACAAAATTAAACTGTGGGATTTATTGGCCTCTGCATCAGTGGCAAAGTTATGGATGGATTCAAAAAGATACCAAGGAATTTATGGAACATGAACTGATCAGCGGCAAGTACCACATTATGGTCTAGAGGGAACAGCCTAAGCCATGGACTGCCGAGATCCTGATTATGAGGTCTACAAAGATGCAGCAAAGTGAAGAGCAGGGAAATATTTTCCTTTCTTATAGTCTTTCCCTGAGCCATGTGTTAGTGCTTGATATGAGAGACAGAATATGGGACTAGGTGACTTCTTAAATTGACCTGCCATAGCTATCCTCGCAGCTTCTCTTGCACCTGGAACCAGTGTTGTCACTCTCTGCAGATAGCTGAATTACATGTTTACATGATACTCTGTTACAGACGTGCATCATCTGTATTTTGGGGTATGTGATCTTGCTTACCCTGAATGTTTTTCTGCTGTGGCAGTGGCAGTGTTTCTAAAGCTGTGAAAGTCCCTAAGATAGATAAGCTATGCCACTGTGAAAGTAGCAGTGAGGACAAGAATGCGGGCTGAGAGCAAGGGGGATCTAAGCAGAGATGATGCTTCCTGAATTTATCCTTTCTGATTGTTCCAGTTCTATGTTCCTTCCCACTGACTGGGTGGCTCTTGTGGAATTTGCAGGGCAGAAGTATGCCCAAAGAGAAAGAGGCAATGGGTTAGAGGATGCTTTCAGGTATTTATGTTTAAGACCATGTTATGCAGCAGCTGTGAGTTTGTTTTGATGTATAACATCCTCTGCTCCGCAATGCATAGATCTGCAGAACGTTTAGTCACCTGATGGGTTTTGGTCTGGTGGTGTGTTGAGTCAGAGGAGCTTTGCATTGCTGTATCACCATGGTGAAGGTTTCTTGAAGTAAATGGGCACTACATTATAACACCCATCAGAGGTGTTTATTTGCCATGCTGATACTTGTTCCTTGTAACTCTGACAATGGCTTCCGGCTTCATCTTTCCCATTTGTGAGTGAGGGGGAGTGATGTGCCTGCAGTACCTTCCTTCTGCAGTGGAGCATCTGGGAACACCTTCCGAGGATGTAAGGCCAGTGGGAGAAAGAGGAAAGACCACGAACATTTGTGCATTCAGCGGTTATGTGGAGCAGTCCGCTTCCTGTACAACACCTATCCTGTGAGCCCAGAGTACTGAAAAAGTGCCCTGTTATCTGTTGGAAACTGTAGCTTGGTGTTTTGGCTTTTTTCCCCCCCGGATTTCATGGGCCTTCCCCAATGCAGCCATCTGTAAACTTGTAGTTGTAAACCTGTGTAAACTTGGAAGCTATCTCATGTAGTTTTGCTGTTTAATGTATGTCTTCAGTAAAACACGAGTGCCTTGGGGCTTCTGAGCAAATTTACTTTCATGGCCCAGAATTCACCTCTGTAGCGAGAGGACAGCTCTGCATCACCTTTTGGGAACTAGAAGAGGCCAGGTAATGGGCAACAGTGCCTCCTGTCTTACTTCAAATGTAGACTGTAGTCTTTTGCATGTTTCTTCAGTACTTTGCATTGGTAGGTACTGACCCACATGGGAATCAAAACCAAAATCGCTTACACTGAAGTCCGGATAAGCACTCAGACCTGAAAAACTCATGACAGACCCGGAGTGTTGGGGAACCGTGCTAGTTTTAGCTCTCCATCCCAGCTAGAAATATTCCCAATTTTCCTTTTTTGTTTTGAGCCCATCAATAATGTAGGGCAATTATGTGACTATGAAGACTGATTTGATATTGTACAAACATCTTTTTGTACCATTTTCTATTTAAAAGTGGAGCTAAGCAGGAATTTATGCTGCTGGTTTCCCATTCATCTGGGAACTGCTGCAACTTTTGTAAAGGCACGTTTCTGTGGAGAGAGGACTTGAGCTGCTAATTTGACTGTAGGAGTTTATTTCTGGAATGCAGCAGTGTTTCACCGACGGAGCAGCTGTCCTGGAAACACTTACCACATGGGGTCATTTTCCTCTCTGTGTGTAATCGACAAAGCCACCCCAGTTAATCTGAATCCTTTTAAGTCTCCTAAACTAGACCACAGGGAGTGCAAAGAGGTCTACAGGACTCTGACCTCCTTCACTTCCTTCTCCTATCATTAGGGAAGAAAAAATACTCCTATGCTTAAATGTTCCTTAAAGGGGAAGCCTATAATCTTTTCTGAGCATGGAAAACTGTTTCTGTCAGTGATAGGCTACTGATTTGGGGGAGGTGTTGGTCCTCCATTTTCTACAGATATTTTGTGATAGTAGCTACATGTCTCCTAAGTTTGCCAGCTATTCCAGCAGTCAGAGGTGGGAAAAGCTTCTTGGGTTATCCAATTCTTTTTCTTCTGTCTGATTTGCTTTGCTTGCACAGCTTTCTTCCATTCCTGTTCAATTCTGTCGTGATAGTTCCACAGCTCAATTCCTTCTCGTATGAGAGAAATATTCAGTTTAAGTTATTTCTTAATTTCTTTTATTTTTTCTCTCTAGTTCTTTCCATGTTGTCCAGTTCCTTCCTCACTGTTTCCATTCTTCAATACTTTCTGGATGTAAGTCCTGCCTGTAAATCCTCCTTGCCTCCAGTAGGCTCTACGTCTTTTTTCCCTCCCTGCTACCACCTTGCATAAGTCTCTTGAACTGCTGTCTAATCTTTATTGTAGTTCTATTGAGAAGGTTTTACACTCTGAGTTTAGTGATTCATTTCTTTGTCTTAAACCTGTCTTCTAGGCCAGGGTGCAAGGCCAGTCACAGGTAGCAGTTCTTTGTGGGTAGGAGGACATTCTCTCTCAAGCCTGGAGAAGGCCTTTTTCAAGAGTCAACCACCTGGCAAGTCCTGCACCTGTGATGTGGGCCAGCCCTGCTGCAGCCCTCATGGGTGCATCACTGGAGCTCTGCAATGGAAGTCTGCGTCTGCCAGGATTCAGGGACTGCTTCTTCGGTCAGGTACTTGAAACTGAGAACACAAATTACTGTAATGGCTCCTGTCTCCTCTTTCCCCAGGCTGTGCTAGTGTAGCTTTCCAGATAAGTAAGTGTGACTGGGGCTTCCTAAAAGTTAACAATGTCATCAAGGATTTTTGCCCCAACAATCAGTTGTTTCAGAAAGTGATTTTAGAAAAAGACACCTCACTGAATTCAGCTAGAATATTTAAGAGTTTAATTTCAGAGTGAAGAAAATTCTAGAAAATATTCAGTAGATGTACAGTTTCTTTTTCTTCTTGTAAGTTCTTTGCCTTTGCAGATGAGTGGTGGGGTGAACATAATTAGTCCCGGGTCACCCTTACGAGAAGGTAGAACCTGGAAGGATGAAAAGGTTGGTGTGATGCCTTTAGAGAAAAGGCAATAGAGAGCTTCCTTGCTAAGACCCAAGGGCCAGTAAGTAGTAGTGGGAAAGTGTGTCTTCGTAACATTACCTTAGAAGCTGAGGTTTGAGAGATGTTGCAGAAAGGATCAGTTTTTAACAAGACTGCTATGACGCAAATCAGAGAGGGGGCTGGGGAACAGCAGTGTGTGCCTTTAAGGAAGCTTTCAATAGGCAATAAAGTAGTAAATTGACATGTAATGGAGAAGAATTGAAAAATATTTTCCCCGGTACTATGACAGAGTCTCTCCTGATGGAACATGGCTATGATGGATTTGTTTTATCTGTTAAAATTAAAACAGCGTTTGGTTAGCCAGAGTATGTGAGAACTGGAAGAACAAGGATTTTTCTCTCCCATTTATGAGCATGTGTTACGGCAGAGTTCGCAGCTTGACTTCAGGCTGCCAGTGCACCCATATTGAAAATGCATACTGTAGTAGTGAAGGCAAACCTGGATAGTGAGGCAAACATATTAGGAATGACTGATTGACAAGCAGCTCTCTTCACTAATTTTTTTAACCACGTTGTACTGGATTTATAGTATTTGTTCTCATTGGCAACTTACTCTATGAAGCTTGAATAAAATTTCAGAACAATAAAGGGGATCTTTAAACAAACAAATCTCATTTTCCTCACCTCCACTCACCCCGCAGATTACTGAATTCAGGACATGGACAGATTTTACTGACCACTTTTCCTCTTGTTTATGATTCATGCACTGCACAGCCCTTGCCGTTAGCCTTTATACATTCTTTATACATTCTGGTAGATGAAGCATATGTACCCTGGCAAAAATGAGCAGTTTTTCATAGCAAGGTTACTATAATGTATAAGAAATTGCCTTCTAAAAGCCATGTGTGACTCCTCTTAATTAAAGCTTATTGGGAACAAATAAGTATTGGACAGTAGATACAGCACAAACACTTCTTAGTGAATGGTCTCAGCAGACCAAAGCTGATGCTTTCTTTTTATGCATTTGTCTTGCTTTCTATAACCCTTAAAGAACCACAAGGAATCTAAACAGATTTTAAGGCAGACCTATACCACTGTGATGCTCTAGGCCTAACTGCATAACACAGACGATTAAAGTCCACCTAGTAACTCCTGCACTTATCCAGGCAGCTTCTCAACATCAACATCTTTTAGAGAGACATACAACCCTGATTTAAAGACATTGCAATAGATTATCCAGCATGCCTCATGGCAAGTTGTCCCAATGGCCAGTTCCTGCTGGTTAAAAATGTCTTTATTGCTAAATGAAATTTGTCTAGTTTTGGATGCCAGGAATAGTCTTGTCTTACATCCTTTTAAAGGTAGATTAAAGAACTTTCCACTACTAAATTTTCCCCCACTTACAATTAGATCAGGTCACCCCTTAGCCTATTCTTGGAATTAAATTTATTATGCTTCTCAGATCTCTCACTGGATAGACTTTGTTTCAAGCAGGTATTAGTTTGACAGCACCATGCTTTTCAGTTCAGTAATTTATGTCTTTCAATCTCATTCTGTCTCAAACATGTCATCATTTACCTACACGAAAGGGGAAGTTTTCAAAGAAAAATACCCCAGACATGAGTGCTTTTAAGAAACCATTTGCATTGCTAATGGTTTCACAACTTTCACAACTGCTGTAATGTGTGGGTCATATGTCATGTAGAAGTATTTGTGTACACCTGGATTTATAGTAATCATGCTTGTGGTCAGTTTGAATTCAACTAACCTTTTGGCATTTTTAACCCAGATCAGCTCCTCAATCTGAGCTGTACAAACACATGCGTTAACACAAGGGAGGAGGCAGGACAAATGTGGCTCAGGTGGGAAGGATCATGGCATTTCCTCTTTCAGCAACAGAGGTAGATTAAAAAGATTCTGCAGCCCATGTAGAGGGACTTCATTTTTCTACAATCCAATTTGCAAGAGCTAAACTAAGAGAAACACATAGCAAGAACAATGTAGTTTTATGCTCTTTGAGTGTAACACACTTATGTTATTTATATCAAATTAAAGGAAAACCTACATTTCTGCAGAGGGGAGGTAGAGATGCGATTCCTTCATTGCTAATTTTTAAATAAAAATCTTATACTAAAATATCCCAGAGAAAGAAACTCAATGCACTCTAAAGCCTTTGGGATTTGCCCATACTGTGTGTGGCTCAATATAGTTGTATGGCTCCAGGAAGAATCTGGGGAAGAAATCCTGGCTTGGGTGCATCTACTTTGCCTGCTTTGCACAGGAATGGTTGTTAAGAACAGAGTTACTTTGAGGAAGTTGCACTCTGAAAGAGAGTGAGTTTCACATGGGGCTAGAACTAGTAGCCTGTTGTTAGTGGGATGGGATGGTCAATCTGACAGGGAATGGGCTTTCTTCTCTCTTGCAGGATTTTTGAATATTTGACTATTTCTTCTGATGTCTCCTGCTGACCTGCTTGCTATAGTGTCGTGAAAAGGCCACCTCCTTTCATCCCCCTTTGCTAGGATATTAAGGCCAGTCAAAACCAGACCCTGTGAATGGACGTAGTAATGAAGCCTATTCATCAGTCTGAAATGCAGGTGGCCTGTATATCCCTAATTTTACCATAAGTTTTATTCCTCTTCTATTAAATTAGAATTTGATTATCAAGAGAGCAATTTTAAGTGCTTTACTAAAAAGTTCTAGAACCAGTTGGTAGATACGTTGTATTGCTTGTACATTCATTATAGCTGTATCCCTGAAACAAAAATACTTGGATTATGAAATCGAGATAACGGGGCGTCATGCATCAGAATTGCAGCTGCTGGACTTCTTTGTACTTTTTCTGAATAATGTGATTGGTTTTGATATGGACGGTTTAAGATTTATGGAAATAACTTCTCAGCTGGTGTGTACCGGCATGGCTGCGGTGAAACCAAATGAGCTTTGCCACTGTACGCCATATTACAATTTGCCCCTTGGTGTTGTTAGGTAGATGTTTCCTTGCTTTTAAGTGGTAAGGTTTTGTACATGCAATAGGTAACTACAGGGTTGTCAACAACCTAAACCAGCCCTAGGTGTGGTTCTAGCAGAGGGTTTTACTTTCAGACCGTGCATGAGGGGAAATACTCCCATCAGGTAAGTGGAACACAGTGAAGAACTGAAAGAGAGAGTGTAGGGGCATGGTAGTGATGGGTGAGTGTGATCGGAGTTGGCATTGTAGCACAACACACCAAGGGGGCAACGGCTGCAAATGTTGGCCTTTTTATGAGATTTCATTGTGTTGTGTGCAGGCAGGACACCATGAAGCGATGAGGTAGTGTTCTTGCTTGGTACTGTTCTGGTGAGACTTTCAGCTCTGGGCACTAGCAGGAAAAATGCAGAGGAAACTTGGAAGGTAGTAAGAGAAGAACAACAAAAATGATGACAGAGCTGGAGGGATTGTTTTTATGAGGGAAGATCAAAAGAACTAAATATGTGGAGCTTGGCTAAGTGATGACTAAGAAGGGAACATGAAAACTACCTACAACTGTTTGAAGGATATAAACACTAGAGGTGAGCAAACAGCGGGGAGAAATAGTCTGTGAATTTGAAAGTCATTTTCAGTTCAACTGTGTTTCCACCTTTTAGTACTCACTTTGTTAAGACTTTTGCTTTACTGAAAACATTTTCAGGGAAAAGCACACTTGTATATTCAAATGCTTCAGTATCTGCAAGTGAATTCTGAAATGTAAGTTCAAGCTTATTATTTGAAACTTCCTTTAGCTTACATAAGTCACCTATTGTGTAGTACATTGTGCTAATCAACAGTATGCAAATTTTCTGCATGGCGAGTCAAATATGTGGTTGCAAACTGTACTTTCAGTTTTAACATGGTACTTGTGTGCTTCCCTGATGGAATTACTTAGTTAACTGAGCAATGCAGGATAGGTTTGCACAAAAAGGTGAAGCATTTGCTTTTGTTGACAGGCTGTTTTTTGTGATGGTATATTATATAAATGGTATGATTTGCATGTTGATCTGTTGGGGGAGGTATTTTTTCTTTGACAAGAGTTAAAAGTGACTAGAGCCCAGAACAAGAGCATACTATGTATATAAGGGCTGTTGGTACAATTTTATGAAGTTGTCCAGATGTGCTTGTGCACTACGAGAGATCTTTTCTATTTTTTTGATGCACAATTCATCAACTGAGAAAGGTGCATTTAGCTCCTGTGACCGCCCCCTCCATGGGCAATTAGAGCAATTGAATTAAGAAGAAATTTCAGGATGAGTTTAAGAAAACATTGTGTTAATGATGAAATTTTCTCCTCCTGGAGGTCAGCTTGTCATTTAAAGCACTTGGTCAAAGCAGTGGAAGTAGTTGCAGGACAAGCATCAGGTAAACTGACTAATTTGGCAAGTCATTTTCAACTTTGGTAATCTGTCAATTCAGGCATTAAAATTCTGTGTTAATACTTGTGAACAGGCTTTTCTAAGCATCTTTCCCTGTTAATGCAGGATTGATGCATGCTACCCGGCAAATGACAAGAAATATACGGTCAGCTATGGAAATACACTCTTTAAGAAAATGCCTCTGGAAATGACTGTGTATGTATGCACGCATGCGTCAATCCATATTGTACACAGAAACTACAGGCATTGACCTATGCAAACACACACCAAATTATCACTTCCTATAAACAAATTAGCATGCTTTAAAAGGTGAAAAGCTCTATAAAATTGTCTGCCCTGTTGTTTATGGTGTGAATGGAGGATGCACTACATTACAGAGAAGCTCACATATCTCTCTTCTCCCTCCCTCTCTAAATGGACGCGTGCTCCGTCCGTTTCACCATTGTTCCTGCCAGCCCGATCCCAGCAGGGGTTCCCTAATTAGCAATCTCTTCATTTCCAATCAAAGCACAAAGCGGCCCCAAAAGCCTCTCTTTATGAGGGAGCTGAGCAGTGGCTGGGGACGTGGAGTGGGATAATTGCCTTCGCCACTGGCAGCAGTAAGCAGCCTGGCTAATTCATTATTGTAATAACTTTGCTTGTCCTTGGGGAGGGGGGGCTAGGGTGAGGAGGACTAAGCCTGGCGGTGCTAGCTGAGGACAGGGGGAAGGGGGAATCCAGCCAGAATTGAGGTAGAAGATGGGAACAACTGGCAGGAAAGGAGAAAGTATTTAAGATTTTTCTGTCTGTCCCCCCTAAATAATTTGAGCATGATGTTAATTTGTGGCATGGCAGCCAGTGCTCCCTGAGCAAGTCTGCTAAAAGCACCCCTCTGCTCTGCACTTGTCACGTTCACAGAGGGCCATCCTGAAAAGCATGTAACTTGGCCCCAGGACTGCTGGAGAGGTTAGGGCTTGGTGGATGAGGAAGACTCAGGAATTGCCTCTCAGTCCAGATAAGGAAAGGTGTTACTCAAGCATTGAGATAAATTGAATGATTGAGCTGCCCACACCCAGCAGATTGTGGCTTTCAGTGATGCACAAGAAGTCACCGGTCCTTGTGTGGAGATTGCATGTTATATTTCTTCAACGGAGCCAGGAGCTGGCAAATTCCATGGTAGAGTTTTGTTCTTATCTATTGTCTCTTTCAAATGCCTTTAATCGCTTACCTGTCTTCATGTGGGCTGCAGCTTTGACTTTGCTGGAGCTCTGTTGGCTTTCAGTAGCAATCAAGGCTTGTGAACAGACCGCTAGGCTGACATGGCAGCAACTGCCAGAGCTGCTAAAGGGAACAGGCAGTAGTGGTAAGTTACTTCCTCTTATTTGAAGGGAAATGTCTGTGGTGTGGCACAGTAAGTTTATTAAGCTTTTGGTTTTGAAATGGGTACTTACTTTAAGTAGGTAAGACTAGTCATGTATTTCCAGACACCTTGGTGGTTCTTTTTTGTTTCTTTGTGCTTCCTCAGATTGGTGTGGCAGGATGTTGGCTACTCTAGATGACTGACAGGACAGCTTCTTTTCCAAATTCCTTTGAGCTGTTACTGCTGTGTACGTTCATTTGGCCCATCACTCTGAGACTGTCACCGTTCATGTTTCTGCACCGAGATGGCTGGTAACGTAGCTATGCATTTTACTGTCAACGTTTTTTCACTGAAAATTAATATTTATGACAAAATAAAACTAAAGAACTTCATTCTGGAGCTATTTGTGTTGTATTTGTGTTATGGAGAGGCCCATGGAGCAAGTCCTCAGCCTGATGGGCATTTCAATTATATGTAACAGATCCTTTGATTCCCAAAGACTTCAGCCACCTAAGATGCAAAATGCTTACAAGGAGCAGATGTTTTTGGGGTAGTTGAATGAGGCAATGGAAGTGTTTGGAGCAGAATTTATAGCTGGCGTTGTCCTGATCCTTGTGACCAGCACTGTTTCCCAGCTGCCTGGTGGTAGTTGCTGTCTAGCAGGTTTCTCCACCTCTGTCTTCTCCACCTCTCGACCAGCCATTCAACCTCTTGGAGGCTGTGCTGCCTGCAGCCAAAGGAATGTCAGCTCAGTGAGCTGACAAGCAAGAACAAACTTCCTCTGCCTGGTACCAATGTGTGTGAGCGCTCTACGGTGGTGATGCTAGAGTCCCAAGAAAAAAATATGTCTTCTGATTTTTATTTTTCTGTGATCAGTGCTGTAGTCCTGGTTGTGTTGTGCTTCTTGCTGTCTAATGTAAACGCCATACAGGGAGGAAGGTTTAAAGAGGCCGATGGGTGTGCACAATGACTATTGTGGGGGATTTCAATCACTTGCTCTGTGTCCCGTGCCATTTCTACACTTTTGGATCCTTTTTATCAAAGGGTCATTGTAGCTTGCCCAGTTAATGAGTTGCAGCAGTAACAGCACATAGGGTTGAGGTGAGCTCATGTAGGTAATTCTATCTGCTAGAAACTGAAATATCCTCATTTGTACATTTGTGGGATTCTCCATCATGTCATATGTCCTACCCTTGATTTGCATTTATCCCTCCAGCCCTTTGAGAGTACTTTAACTGTGTGGAAAGTGTGGTGATGAAAAGTTAGAGCCACACAGTGTCTAGACTCTTCAAATCAATTGTTTTCTTTCCTTGTGTTTCCAAATGCTCAGGAATGAGGATGATCTTCAATCTCTTTCCTGATGGTTTAAGAGGCTATGGACCTTTTGGGAGATAAATTGGGGACAGGTAGTTCAAATGGCTGAAAGAAATCTGATATACAGCACACTGGCATAAAGTTGATGGGATGCCAGGATATGGGCAAGGGTGGATGAATTGGAGTAACAATGGCCAGTTTAGTCTTGACTTCTCTTCATTTTTAGTCTGAGACCCTAAATTGTTGCATTGTTAGCGGTTGCTTGTGGAGAGGTAAGAAATTGTGGCAATGGGCATGAGAAGAAATATTAATGATCCAATTTCCAGCTGGGTTCCACTCCAAGGCCTCGCTGGGTGATGTGCATTTTTAATCATAACAAACCAGAATGAGAAGGAGTTGTTTGCAGCAAAGCAGGCCTGTGTGGAGCCACAGAGTGTGACACCATCTCAGACTTGTGCCTGCTGCTCAGAGGAGGCAGTCGCACAAGGCTGCTGTGCCTGAGTGCCACCACAAACTAGGCTGGGCTGTGACCACAGTAAAACTGGGATCATCATCATTTCTAATGGATCCAGGGAGGGAGTCTAGTAACTATTCTGAATAGCCTAAAGCTCTTGCCAGAAGAAATCACTGAATTCGACTGGAGTTTTGGATCAAAACTGTCCCTGGTCTGAAAAGGGCAGATACATGATTTTTAGGTGCTTTTTACATTTATGTTGTGCTGTAGCCATGCTGAATTTCCTGCTAGCTAGTTTTGGCAGTCTTGATGGTTTTGTTGGTAGGGTCTTCTCACTTGTTTTTGTTTCTGGAAAGCAATTTCTCTGACTTTCAAGGGCATGCAGTCTAGCTGAGTGATGTGCCCAACAGCAAAACTGCTTTGATCCTTTCAGTCTTAGAGACACAGAATTTGAGAGGATTTGGGAGAACCCTGGAGATTTTCTTTACCCTCTGAGGTGCTTTTCATTCTGAACTTTCAGCCACACAGAGCTCTGCTGTACTTCTTTGGGAGCCCATCATCACATGGTTCAAGCAGCCAGTAGGAGTTGCTGTTGAGGGACATCTCTTGCCTGGGGCTAAGTATTCTGTGATCATTTAGCAGTGGGACATGCAGCTCTGCGTGATACACATTTGGGAATGTGCCAGCGATGTACCCTAACTTACCTACTAAGCTTCAAGCTCTGTGTCTCAGGACAGGTCCTTCTTTACTTGTCCATCTTTTACTCTGTCTTGGTGACTGCGTAACTGCTTTGTCTGTAGGGTTAAACGGCTAATAGTCACTTACACCAGTGTTTTAGTCCTACAGTTGCCTAGTGTATGCAAGAATATGGTGCAGAAGCAGCCGTTTCGTGGCAGAGACATCTGATACATCTCTGGGGCCGAAGAAGAAGCAGTGTAGCTTTCTCAATACAGGACTTACAGCGCAGACTAAGCGGGACAGTCGTTCCATCTAGCAGAGGTCAGGGGTGCCACAGATACTCTCTCACTATATTGCAGGATTTCTGGGAGGAAGAAATACTTGTCTTGCATCTCCTCAAGGGTATAGTAGCCAGAAGTAAGTAAAGACTTTCCTCTTGGAGTTCTCAGCAGCCATTCAGTTGCTTCCCTACATGTTAGTGGTAATGCAAACTAGGGAAAAGGACTGAAGTACTGCATGCCTGGCCTTTGTAGCATCATGTTTTGTGTATCTGGCAGAGGAATGGTGGCTGGTGTTTAATATCCCAGTACTCTTGCTCATTATTTTCAAGCAAACAAGGTGGGGAATCTGGAAGAGACATGAGAAAACTCCTGTCTTGGTTTTTAACCCATTAAACTGGGAGCTAGCATTCTCTGGGATGGTCCACGCTGACACAGCCACCTGTATTGCACTGGCTGGGGTCAGAGCATTGCTGCAGAAGGATGGGATGCTTTCTGTCAGAGAAGGAGTTTCTGAAAGAACACAGACACCTGCAGAATCGGAGCCAGCCAGGCCACTCATGTCTGCCCCAGCTCATGCCTGCTGCAGTGCCAGGGAAAATGCCAGCAGCTTAAAGACTTCTGTTTTGCTTAGGAATAAAAGTTAGATGATTAGTGCAAGAGCAGTTTCACCTGAGGAAGGGAATTCACTGAAGTGACTGAGGAGGGAGTGGGGAGGGGATGGGAGGAGTTGCCTTTCAACATCCACAGTAGATGCTGCCTCTGGCATAAGTGCCATGGTTGGAGAACAGAGTGAGAGGTTTGTACACGTTGTGTTCACGCAGCAAGTCTGGCCCTGAGAGAGGCACCTTTCCACTTGGCAAAGCTGCCTCGCTGCTGCCTCTTGACACCCAAGCAGCTAATACGCCTCCTGCACAAAAGGCTTTGGTCTGAAATGTTGAAAACTGCAATTCTGTGTGTACCTATGTGTGTAGGAAGGGGTGGAGATAGAACGGGCAGCGGTCCACTCCTGGTGGGGGGAGGGGGCTGCTAAATGGATATAGCTTGTGGTGATTTTACAAATGCTTTTTGGGGAAGATGGATACCGTTTGCTGAGATAGGTGTTTGTTGCCCAGGCAAAACTCCTAGTGTATTTACAGCAGCTCTACGCAGTCTCTGTGTGTGTGGTAGGTATGCGTGTGTGCATGTACATGCTTGTGTGTGCCTTTATTTCTATGCTCCAGCTGCCTGCCTCTGATTTAAGGGCAGGTTTTATTCCCCAGCTGCCTCAGGGCTCCTCTTTTCTGATTGCATTAAAGTCTCCGTAATTCTCCCCTCATTAATGATTGGCATATTTTTACCTCTCACTAAAGGAGCTTGGAGGCAACTCCCGTGGGGCCCTGCTCGCCAAATGAAACAATTTCATCCTGCTCCAGAAACGCATTAAAAAGGGTTTGTCAGGATCTTATCGCTAGTTAGGGAAAGCTAATCAAATTACTTCTATTTATTAGCTGCCGCAGCAATGTGTCATTCCATCAAGTACAGGTACTGGGACAGGCAGGATTGCATGAAGAGCTCTGTGCATCCAGTGCTGCTGCCTTGTTCTGCACAGCAGCAGCTCTTACCAAGGGAGGCCACAGGGCCACGAGAGGCTGTGAACTTCCCAGCAACAGTGCTTCTGCCACCATTACCAGCAGGACCTCCCCTCTGCTGCCATTCTTCACTCTCTGAAGTCCCTTCCTAGTAGCACTTCTAAGCTTTTACCTTTGAGTCCATTGCTTCTGCATTTGGTTAATCACTTTTTGCTATTACTGATCATATTTTGCTATGGAGTATTCCTTTTAAGATGGTTTGGGGTTTTTTGCAGGTTTAACTCAATCCTAAACCAGTCCATGAATGATTCATTATTTAGTTTCTCTCTGGGCCTGGGCTGACAAAGGGGACAGTGGGGCAGGATTATGGCAATTTGGAAAATAATAAATATAGGTATTTTTTTACTTTATGAGACTTTTAGGGAACATATTTTTTCAAGCTTTATTTTTTTTCTTTTTAGTCCGTGTTGTCTGGAAAAGTAATTAAAATTGGGGGACTGGAAAATAAAACTGAAGCTTTATTGAATAAACTACGTCCCAAGGACCTAGCTGGGACTCTAAAAAGAGCACCAGCTATTGCTGAACTGATGCTGATTGCATGACCAGTAGTGGTTTGTGAAGCAGGAGGTGTGGACTCAGACAGATAAAAGCTCACGCTTTTATTGATTCCACATGTGGAACATGCATTTCCCTCATGCATAGTGCACTTGTATTTGAAGCCACGCACGCGCTCCCATTCTTGCACATGATCCTAATTCCCAGGGTGACTGTGTTTCCTGTGGGCCTGATCAAAAGGGACATGGAGGCAGGTACCTAAGATGCGCTTTCAGACTTTAGAAAGTATAAATCTACTTCTATCTCTTTACTATTTCTTTCATCTTGGAACTAGGAGCAATGAAAACTCTGGTGTTTTGGATAAACATGAGTTTGCCAGCGAAAATGGGCTTGTTTCCATGTAAAGCTGATCTCATATTAGGAAAAAACTCAAGAATAAAACCATTTACTGGATGTATTTGCATGAATTGAAGTGTGGCTAAATATAGTTACAGTGATTCATGATGATGATAGTATTGCTGTGCACTTCATGTAAACCTTTGCTGTTTCATTTTGCGCATACCAAGAATTTCACCTTAGCACAAAATCCTGGGAGAGCAGCGAAAGCACAATTCCTGTTGATAAGTGTCCATGTAAACACAACGGTGTGCACATAATGTGTGGTGTTGGCTTCATTTAGGGAAGACTTGTGCTGGTTCTCAGCATTTTGCAGTGTATGTACACACATGCGTGCTCTGTGTTTGCATAGAAATGATGGAGTGGTTAGAGGTTTGACAGTGTTCTGGCACTACCAGCAATGATTTCTGGAACTTGAGTTGGTGGGGGACGGGCAAGTGCCCCAGCCACTATAACTGTGTGAATTCACTATATGCTGTGAGCGGCTGCCAAGCTGCAGGGGCCCTGGGTGCCGTTCCTGGGAGCAGCAGGGTAGCAGGACTAGTGGGGGAGTCTAGCCCCATCAGCCCCATGCAGTGAGCCACGCTCCAGCATCCTCATTATCCACACAGTTCAAAAGGCAGTCCTGAGCGGTCCGTCACGTCCCACAAAAGGCTGTATCGATTGGTCTGTCGGAACGTTTCCTGGGGTCCTTTATATCTCTCTGCCTCGTCGTCAGTAATGAAGAGGCCGAGTGCAGGGAGAGTCAGCAGACTCCCAGCTGCTGGGATTTCTTCATCTTCTCATCAGGATTTTAATTAGACACGTCCGAGAGGGCAGCACTGTGTGAGGGCGGGCGGGAGCTTTATCAAGCAGGCCACATCTTTAATTACTGTTTACTGACAGATAACAAGGGAGGGGAGGTGGCAGCAGAGATGGTTGTAGGGGGAAGCAGGGAAAGGACGGCAGTCCCCAGAGTGTGCGTTCAGCAAAGAAGGCCTTTGCTAGAGATGGAGAGGAAATTGTTCCTCCCTCCCCATCCTGCCATGCTGTTTACCTGTTGCCAGAGTGAGAAAGATTCCCCTTGCCCCTTTCCTAGGGGGCAAAAGATAGATCTGAAAGGTGTTAAGTGGTGAGGGCCAGAGACACAAGGAATGAAAAGTATAAGTTTGGTTAGAGAAAAAATGAGAACTGTCTCCTCTAAGCTGCCAGGATCCTCAGCTGAGCTGTCCCATGGCTTCCCAGCCTTGGGCAGCCCTGCGGGTTTTCTGACACTGCACAGTAGGAAGCAAATTATTTCCTTCTCCTTCTGTCTGGAATTGGCAGCTCTCCTCCCCCCCCACTGCCACCATTGCTGTTTTGTCCAAAAGAGACCTGCTTCTGTCTTTGCATGTGTCCTCAGCACTGGTGGTATGAGAGCAGTCTGCTCTGCAGTTGCTGCTGTTGCAGGCTTCCTCCCAGCTCTTTCACGGGACAGCTCTCCACCTAGAGTGAATCCCTCTTCTGTCTGGCCCCAGAATCCACATCTCTCTCCAGCTTTTGTCTCCTTCCCCTCATGGTGCTTTTTGGACACCATTTGTAACTCAGCTGCTGTGTCCTGCTGGATCATAGCCCTGTTTTTAGTTTCATGGAGCTGCATCCTGATTGGTTTGTGTTATCACAGGGGAATGGTGTTCACAGTCCCCACCAAACCAAGTGGTTGGACCAGCCTGCCATGGTGGATCACTGCTTCCTGGCTCAGCCAGCATTTTGGAACATGGGATGCCTGCAGTGAAGTGCAGCAATTGGTGTCCACGTGAGTGGTCCTTTGGTGAACTGAGCAAAGCAGCCTGTCAGTCCCCATAAATTTGCTGTGAAGTTCATGTCACGGTCTGGTCTGCATTTGTATCCACTATAAGGTAGTCTGGTGCTTCCAAAATACTGTTGCCATCCCAGCATGGAAGATGGCCTCTGTCAGCGCTTGCTTTCCCTTGGTGCCAACACACTTCCACTGCTCTGAGCAGAACAAGATCTGGAGGATGTGCTTGGGATCAGCAAGGACTCGGTAATTGGACTGTTGTTCTTTCATTTTGCTACGCAGTAGCGAGCAGATTATAGAGCCCACACATTATAGATTTCCTGTCATTCCTCATGAATCAAGCTCCACTGTCTTATTTACTGTCGGCCAAGGCCTGTGAATAACATCACCAAGGGATACACTCTCACGCAGTTGTGCAAACACACAGTACAGAGCAGTTGCATGTGCCTTTGAGCTGTCAGTTCACCTTACCCCATCGCAACACCTATGGTAGAGAAGGGCCCTCTGTTTCTGCACAGAATGGCTCCTGGCTTCCCTGGGAGCTCACAGTCCTAGATTTTTAACTTTGCGACATTTCTAGTTACAAGTCCAGCCATTCTGTACGCTTTCATACCCACATGCACCAAGGATGCCGACTTCCAGTTTCCTGGGAGCTGTTTCATGTGAAATCTAGTAGGTCTTCATTGCCTGTCAGCGAGAAAAGATTGGTTTGTGCTCAAGGCACAGCACTGGAAGTCAAGACCATGGGCACAGTTCTCAGCTTCATCAAGGACAGCTAAGAAATTTTGCTGCTGTAGTGAATGTAATAGATGATTTATCAGAAGATATTTTTTTCAAGTTTCCCAAAATTTCAGCTCAAGATTTTGAAAGAGCATGAGAAATTGAATCCAGCTGGAAGAGTTGCCTCAGTGAAGGGCTAACACAGTTGGGCGGGGTTTTGTTGTTTGTTTGTTTGGGTTTTTTGTTTGGTTTTTTGTGTTGTTTTTTTTTTTGTAACTGCAGTGAGGTGTTACTGCTGAATCAACTGGAGTCCCCTAGAAGTAAAGGGAAGTTTGGCTTGCCTACAGCAAGCCAGCCTGCTAGTTGCAACCTTGTTCCTTGTTGCAGGTGTTTGTAAAAAAAATCTGCAGCCTTCCAAGTGACAAGCTTGGAGACCCAGGAATGAAGTTAGAGGGGTTGAGGTGCTAATTTGTTTCTGTTAGGCAGGTTAATATTTCTGTTGTGGAAATCTAGATATTAGGCAAGGTCTGGGGAATATCTCTTCAAAGAGTAAGAGGCTTTGTCCAAGAGGAAGTGATTAAGCTGTTTGCTATGTCCGTTGTTGATAGAGCTGGAAGTAAATGGGCTTTGATGGCAATGTGGGAGATTTCAGTTTGATGTTGTGAAGTTTTATTAGCAGTGGTGCAGGAGCATTAGAACAGACTGTCTGAGAAGGGCTGAAAGTTTTTTTCAGAACAGGCTGGGAAAACATCTGTCAAAAATAATGCTGCTGTAGCTGATCCTCCATTGGGACGGAGGGTGCACCAACCACCTGAGCTGGTCCTAGCCCTATTTTCTGTGACTCTGTGAAATGTTAAGATGCATATAATTTTGTGTTCAGCTGATGCAAGCTTGAGATGGGTGCAGGTGTGTATATCAAACAAGCACTAGCATCTGTAAGCTACCAGGAGAGTGTACAAAGGATTATGAGCAGTTCACTTTTCTTCAAATGCCTGCCATCCAAACGCTAATGTACCCAACCATGGTAAGTCTTAAAAAGAGATGACAGCAGCACTCTTTCTTGCTTAACCAGCTTCCTTAATTTTATCTTCACTTGCACTGCCATGTACAACAAACAGACTAGTAACACCACATTTTTTTACTAGTGCTTCCTGTAAAATTTAGTTTCAGTTGTCCATACAACTGCCAAACTTTAATCAGTGCTGTAAACACTTTCTATGCCTCTGATGGACTTGTTTTGTGGAAATTTTTATCAAACCCAGCAATTACGTATATGTTTGGGGTTTTTTTTAAAGAAGAAGTAGGGAGTATGGCCATGTTCTTGAATGATGCCTTCTTTCAATTTAAAAACAAATCAAGATTGTTCTTTGCAAAGCTCTAAATCAGCTTGTGTTTTGGAGCCAGACAGCAGGGACAGCTGGGGCTGTGTCAGGGCAGAGGCAGTGTCAGTAAGTGGGGCCACTAAACATTAGGAAAGTCAGGACAAAGGGAGCTGGGCAAAAGGCAAGGAGGGGAAGCAAATAGTTGTAAGAAGCTGTTGAACAAGGAGGCTGGGGCTGTGGAGTGTGGAGGAATGGTGTTTGGAGGGATGAGATGAGAGCAAAGGAAAGGGATGGGGTAAGAACGCAGAGGCAATGAAGAGAAGAAAGTAGGCTGGGATGGTCTGAAGAGGAAAGAGCAAGGGGTATGACTTGGATTGAAGGGTTGGAAGAGCCCCTGCATTGTTATTCCCCATCAGTGTCTGAAATTCATGCAGTGTTTCATGCTCCTCATGTTAGTCTTCACAAAGCAAGATGAGTAAATGGGCTGCAAGGGTAGCTCCATTACCTTGGTTGTAGTGGTCCATGTGATAGATTCTTCTCTTCTGATAATCCACTTAAGTGTCATTGTGATGCTTCATGAGGGAACTTGTTCGCTGTGAAAGAAACAACAAACTCAGTGAAAAGGGCACTTTGAAGGGTGCTAATGGAATAACTAGATGCCAGGGAAAGACTAGTTACCCTCTGCGTGCACTTCTGTCTACCTAACTGTGTGTCTCATACAACTCCTATTTTAGCTACGTCACCGCGTGCTGTTTCTTCCATAGGACCCCTACCTCATTCACTGCATACGCTGGACCTGCTCTGAGATAAATCAGAGTTGCACAGTGAAAGACACCATCTGTAGGACCCCTGCCTCATTTGTCAGATGTGTACTGAGTGAGACAAGGGACTGCAGGAGAGAAAAGGAAGCTTTTATAGCTGAGGCAGTGAAACTGTGACCTGCAAGTTGACTTTTTTCTGTGACCATTTCTGTATGATAGTTTTCAGGTTTTTTGAATCAGCTGTTGTGCCAGTGGTTGTTTAATTGTGCATTCTTTATTTTATAGGGGACCTTTTTGATCCCAAGGGACCTGCTTTACAGAAACTCTGAGTGCTTACAGCTGCAAATGAAGTGAATAGGAATCCACTGAATCCAAAGCGCTATACAAGCACAGATCTGCCAGACTGTTAGTGTCTCAGACTGGGCACCCAGAATTAGCAAATACATTTTAAAAGTCTTTAGTCACTCAGCAAATGGAAATAAAAATGCCTCTCATAGAGGTGTATGAAAATAAATGATCTTGGACTGGTGAAGCTCTTGGACAGTGTAATGATAAGCCCATAGGAAAACACATAAGGAAATGAATAAATCTCTAGAGCCAGGTTTGAATAATGTGCAGTAAATAAGGCCTGGGGCCACACACTGAACAATGAGCAGAAACCAGCATCTCAAATAGCTGCTCATTACATGGGAACAATCCCTTCTGAGCGCAGTCTGAGATGGGGTACTGTGTAAAAAAAAATATGATCATGTAATTAAGGGCCATAAAATAATACATATGTACATGAGGGGTAAGAGTATTTCTCACAAGTAAACACAACTGTTGGCATTTCCTAATTCTTGACTTCATTTGTAGTCTGCCTTATTTAACACACAGTTTTTTTGTTTGTCTTTGTTTCATGGGTCCTGTCATGTTTTGCAGATTTATGTGCTATAAGATGGTGTTGCCCTGGCCTCTCCATTTGGATTAAGTGTTGCCATTTCATGTAGTTGCAGATCAGGTAATTGCAGGTAGTCAAAACCTGCTCACCTTTTATATTATGTATTTCACTAGTTGTAACCTCCACTGAGGTGCAGATTTGCATGAGTGAAAAAGACAGATCTGACCCTGCAATTTACCATCATGAGCAAAACTGATACCCAGATGTTACTTTTTTAACAGTGAAGGAATTGGGGATATTTGAGATCTTACAACCCACTAGAAGTAATTAAAACAATAAAACCCTCAGTAATTTTCCTATGCAGCAATATGCAAGAGAGGAGAATGTCACTAGGGCTATGAAACTACTTTAAAAGTCTTTGCTGTAATGGGTGGAGGAAGAATGGCAAACTTAGAGCTCCCAGTGAAAGTACGCAGAAATGTAATGCTCAAAATACCTAATTTTAAATAACCACACTTTTAATGACTGATTATGTGCAGTTTATATTTGTTTTTATAAATTTTATATCTATATATAATATAGATATTTATATAAATAATATATACTATATATTATTATATATTTGTTTAGGAAGAAATATATAATGACTGTAATGGTAATGGAGTAGTGTCAAAATCTATCAATTTGAGAAGTTGAGTGTTAATGGTGCTGGGATGATCACTGTCCAAACCTAATACTGGTTAACCTTTCCATGGCATGACTGGTATTTGCTATAATTTCAATGGAGAATGTTATGAATTGTACAAGAAGTGGAGCTGTGACATGTACCTGACATTTTGGTTGTAGAAAGCAGAATTGTCTCTTGCAAATGTCTAAGAAACATACTGTAAAATCTTTTTCTTTTCTATTTTCCCCTTCTTTTCACAATCTCAAATACTGGAAGAAGAATTCATTGACAATTTAGGCTGCAGAATGTGATGCCTCTCAAGAATGACTAGTATCATTGTTGGCCAGTTGACGACTTGGAAAGCACTGGTTCCTGCATGTGCTGCAGATAAAGGTTCATTCTGGAAATTAAGTATTCCAAACCTATCAAACACATTTTAATCTGTGTAAGAGACTGAATGAGTGTCCTTTGTACAGTGGTTTAACTGCTTGGTTTTAACAGTTTCGTCAGACAAATGTATTGTATAGTTTAAAGAGGGCGGAACAAAAAGTGATGCCAGGGTACCCAAGAGAAGGAACTGACAAAAATCCCCTCAGGCAGGGCCTGGCACTACTGGCCGAAGGAGAGAGGAAAGGGCAATTAAAAAAATACAACAATCTGTTCTTGTAGTGGTCAGACAGCAAGATGCAGCACGTGTGCTGGGTGGGAGCCATCAATGAGAGCTGTTTTCCCCATGGGATATGCAGACCTGGACTATCAAAGTAAGCTGGGGCTGGGACAAACAGATGTTATGCCAGACACGTCAGCAGAGCTAGTCTGTTTTGCATAGGCGCCTGATCTTACTTGGCATGCTTTAAACCCTTTCTTTTCTGAATCTCAGTGTGCAATATAACTGTTATGATTTCATTCTAACTGCTCTGTTCTCCACATGTGATGCAACTCTGGGGTATTGCTTCTAACATACACAAACGGGAAGCCAAGGCACAAGGTGGGGTGTTGCCAGGTGCACAGCTCCTGAGTGTGCAACATCAGTCACACGCCTCTGCTTCTCTTTGGTGACAGAAGGAAGAGAGGCTGTGGGGGCACTGCATTACCAGAGTGAACAGTCTTTCCCTACAGGTGTCTTACTGACAGAGTTAGGTAGTGTTAGTGCCCCAAAACTGACGTTTTGAAAACACCATCCTGAGGTTTCTCTGCACAAGGGGCACTCTGCCCTCTGGAAAACCAGCTTAGGACTGAGTGGGGAAAATGAACCTCAACATATGGGCTAGTGGCTGCCACATGGCTGTGGCAGTGCAGGGATAAGGTCAGACCTTGGCATCGCAAAATCTGTGACTTGAGGGTGTGATCCTAACCATGCTCAGGGGCAGGCAACTTAGAGTCTCACTCTTTATAGACCCGCCAAGTGGAAAATGTTTATTTGCTGCTCTGGATCCACAGTCTAGGAGAAAAGAATAAAAGTGATTTAACCTCCAGTGTGCGGAAAATCACCTGACTGAGCAGGATGCAGAGGACAAACGGACAGAGGGCCTTACCTTGCCAAGCCAGGAGGGATGGGGTAACAGAGGATCCGATTCGTTAATTATTATTTATTATTAATTTTCTAATTTTTCCCTTCCTCAGATTCTGCGCTTGCTGAAAATAAAGGCTCCTCTAGCTGTCTGGGTGCATCTGTGACATTGACTCTGTCTTTGAGATGGGGAGCACCCTCTGGTGGTTAAGGATAATCTGACATTTCCTGGGATTGGCACCCATCATCCCAACAAGCTGCTAGTTAAACTGAGCGGGAGACATTGCTGGCTTTCTGTCACTGCTGGGATGGGTATTTGAGGCACAAACGTTCTCTCCGACTTTCTAACCCAGGAATCTGAGTTGACCCCTTGGGAAGCCTTTTTGCCCTGTGAAAAGGGTGTAAGGTGTGTGTGTTCTCCCTGCCCTGCTGTTGGGCAAAAGCTCACATTCAGCCCCTTGTTGCTTTCCCCTGGTGAGAGGGCAAGTAAAGCTCAGTTTGCTTCATTAGATCCCCGTGGACACAAAATCCGGTCCTGGCTCTCTCCCTAGGGATTGCTGTTCCCTGCCTCTGCTCTTGCTCCTGACTCCCAAAAGCAAAAAAGTCTCTTGGACCCAGAGCTCTTCCCACAAGAGCTCTGGCTGGATTTTGCACTGTCGAGGTTCTAAAGGCAGCACAGTACAGTCCCTTGCAGGGAGCACAGGAATTCAGCTCAGGTTTCCCTTCTCCTTCCCTAAGTGGATTAACAGGCTGAGGGGATGTCTCTGCCTGCCTGACTCAATCTTCATTAGCTAACGTGTTTCACCAGCCGCAGTCACATCCTGGTCTGGAGAGCTGTTTGACAGGAGCGGATTCTGGCTCCAGTCTCCCACAAAGGTTGTTGCGTCTTCTGAGAGGGTTTTCTTGATAGCAAGGCTCTGTGGGCTGTGCTGGGTGGTAGGGATGTAGGGCAGGAGTGCTACAAGATGTGTGTCTCTTTGTTCGATGCGTTCACTTTACACTAATTTATCTGCATCCTCTGCTGACTGAGACCGGCACCCCTATGTACCCTCACACATGCCATATGAGTGTCAGAAAATGTTCTGCATCTCTGAAGGTGCACCCGCATGTGTTTTCCAGCCAAGGGAGGCTCCTGAGTATACTGGGATGAGCCTGAAACTTTTGTTAGCTGGCTGTCACTTCTGGATGCTCTTTCTTGGGTGCTTGTAGGTAGTCAATCTGAATGCAGTATTTCCTAACAAGTTGTGTGCAAGCAACTGACCCTACCTCCACAGCCCCTTCCCTCCCTGCTGCTTTGTGGTACTTGTTAATGGGTGTTGCACCTTAGCACAGGCAGTCATTTATTTTACAAGTGCTGCTGTTTCCTAACTCTAGAGGAGATCTTTTATACACAAGGAAGCTGTACACTTCAAATTGCATTGATTTGAAAACAATCCATTTAAACTAGTGAAAATCCAAACTGCGGATGCTCTCCTGCCAGTTTGAAGACGCTTCATTTTTGTTCATTAGATGTCTAAACAGGTTTTGTTTCACTAGTAATGAGTGCCTTTTGCACCAGCTTAAGTTAATCTATTTAAAATTGTACCTTGAGATGTACTGCAGTAACATTCTCATGCAAAGAAAACCTGCAAGGAGAGGGGGTGAACACTGGGCATCACTAATACCAAACGCCATTGGGGGACCTCTGTGCCCAGCGGTGCGGAGGCATTTGGTACCTGTGTAAAGGCCTGAGGGTACATTGGCAGAAAGAAGAGGCTGCCTCCTCGCTGTCAAAAAGCATGTAAATGGGTGCAGATTAAGCCTTGTATTTCTGCAAAAGTGAGACTCTGTGAAAGCACAGAGCAAGCTACAGGAATTATTGTGCCTGGAAAATCTCAATGGGAAGTGTTTCACAAGGAAGCAAATGTTCTCCTTTTGTTTTTGTAACCTGACCATTGCAGCGGGGGAAGTTGGTGTGCCAGGCTCTGAAAGCAAGGTCGACTTGCCAGGAACAGAACCAAAATGGATTTTTTTTTTTCTTTTGGCAAGTTGGAGGGGAAATAAAAAAGGCAAATGAGCATGAAGGGGCAAAGAACACTGTGAACTCTGGAGGATTTTTGAACCTAAAGCTGTATTTAGCAAATTAAGGGATGAACTGAATTTCGCAAACAACGTGTCTCGAAGCGCATGAATTAATAACCCCAGCATTTATGAACTAACTGTGTATTTGGTTTGGCCCTGTAAAGATTTTCAAGCCTCAAGTCAATGGTCAAAGCAGAACAGCTCCCCTGAGAGCTCTGGGTTGTCTGTGGTTTAGCTCCTTGGGGGATGCAGCCCTCTCTGGAGCAGTCCTCCATCAGGGCTGAGTAGCTATCAGTGCTTAATGATGTTCTTCCCAGAGTGGGAAATAAAAGGTCACACAGACCCTGGAAATGTAACTTGTCTCTGAATGGGCAGCAAAGAAAGTTTCCTTTGCGAGACATAATATGACCTGTTTCACTGAATGCAAGAAGGTTCCTTTTCATACCGCCCTTTGTTTGGAAGAACACAGACTGGGAAAACAAACCTGTTTTTATATATTTACAAGTAGCAGAAATTACTTTGTTACGTGTGGGGAGGAGCAGACTAGGGAGGAGGGAGTCTGAGTTAGGACTTGCTGAAACACTCTCACTGTTAGACTTGGTGCCTTTTTGATGTTGAGGCTACGTTGGATCACTGATCTTGATGAAGATGATACTCTCGTGTTCTTTAGTTCTTTCTTTTTTCAAAGGTTTGCTAAAGCACTTTGTGCATTAATGAGTTATTTTGCTATCACAAATAGTTTTGCAGTAGCTTTAATGGCACAAAGCAATGTACTGATTTGAGACCAGAACTAAGGAAGAATATTATTGCTGGGGAGTAATGCATGATACACTAGCAGAGGCAGTGCAGGAATAAACTCAGAATGTTGAATGAGATGTGTCTAAAGCAGTAGTTCACTGTCTGCTCCTGCCCTTTTCATCTCAATCTCTGGCATCTCATCAGTAATAAATTGCAGGGAAACACGAATTGACACAGTGCAGGCTGTATCACTCATGTAATCTGTTCAGTCCCCATCAGTGACCCTTTTGTAACACTACTCTTCCACAGCATCTTCCAGCAAAAAATTCTGGTGGTGGTTGATAGTTTCCAAGCCCTTGTTCCCCTTCATGTCCCTCTGACCAAAGCCAGAACAAGTGGATAGTTGCCACATTTGCTTGACTTGGCAGATCTGTCTGTCTCTACAGCTCTTTTTAGTTAATGACGAAGGGTCAGCTACAAATAGTGAAGGGAACTCTGTGATTTTAGGGGATAATTCCTCTTCATCCTCCAGTTTGGGGAAACAATAAGAAACTGTGTCAGGAAAGACAGTACTGTATCTTGAAAAGGAATTCTTGATACATATCAAGAATTCAGTATTTCCATGCTGACTTTTTCAATTCACATATTTCCTCCTGTTTAATCTGCTAGTCCTTCCCTCCCCCTTAAGTTTACAAAGTTAGATGAGCTTTGGATACAGGCTAGACTGACGTGCTTGCTGTGTAGTTAGGATCTGGTTGCATGTAACTTCAGGGTTGCTTCATCAGCTGTGGATTGCATTGAGGATGTCTATTGGGAGTTTCAGGTCTTGGTTTTCTCATTGGAGGTCCTTCCATCAGGCAGGTCTGTTAAATGCTTCCCAAGTCCCTAGAGACACTTGATCTGTGTTTAAAGGGAAGCAGCTGAACCATGAGAAGAGAGAAATGGCTGTGTACTCAAGCACTATTGCTCTGAAGGGATCTTACTCAAAGCTGTGCAAAGCTTGCATGGCAATCTAGGTGCCTGGGGCTCTCTATGTGCTCCATCCCAGCAGAATACCTGTGTGATGCTCTTTCTGGCCTTTCCTGCTCTGAGAAAGATAAGTTTGGCATGAACTTTGGGCATGAACTGTGTTTAAGTCTCCTGAGGCCCATGCCAGGAAAACCTCTGGAGGAATCTAAGCAGCACCTGCCTCCTGCTCCCTACTTCTCTTAAAGCTTCCCCAGTGGAGACACCTGCTCAGGGAGAGCAGGAAGTGCATAAATAAATAATTCCCTTTGTCTTTCCTGATCAGCCCAAGCAACTTTGATTGCTCCTGAATGCCTGCATTGCTTTCTTCTTAATGGTTTTTAAACCAATTTCACCCTCATCTAATGACCCAGCTTCTCCTCCTATTTTTGGAGGAACAATTTCTTCTTTTAGAAAGAGGGTTTTGGGGGGCATTTTTATTGCGCCAAGAGTTTTGGCTGAGGTGAAATAGTACAGCAGTGCAGGTGAAGCTACAGTTTACTGGTTCTACCAGGCTGCCCATGCCTTATTCTGACAAACCTCTACACGGGACCTCCCTGGGTATTGCAGCTAGCATTGACCCTTGCTTGAGAGCACTGGACATGTGTGATGTTCATGGACATCTCACAAACATTTAATACCTCTTAAACCACTCTAAAACACTGCACTTCTTTGGATATGTTTTACTGTTGGGAGAGCTAATCACTGAGACATCTGAGTGCTTATCCTTTGCTCCACAGTGTCTAGGTAAAAGTTTGGGAACATAAGTTAGGAGTGCAGGTTCTCACTTGTCTGTTCAGCTGACCTACAGTATCTCATTAATGGGCATTTGACAGCTTGCCAAATATTTAGGGCTTATATTGGTGTTCTTGTACTTCGTATACATGAATTGTAGTAGCTCAAAAAAACCCCAAACAACTGGTCCTTACATAGCAAATGTATAGTCAAATCTAAAGGCGCTTGGTTTGTATCCTAGTGCAACCCCTGGAGATATTTATTGCTCATCTGATGGGTGTCAATTAGGTTTCTCTATGCGGAAGTATTCTGTATTTCTGGAAGTATAAGTACTGCTTCCACAGGCAGAAGATGCCTGCTGGGCAGTGGGATACGCAAGGCAATGTTCTCAACATCCTTACAGTGCTGGTAAGGTATCCTATGTGATAGGATATGTAGGCATATCCTTCATCGGATCATCCTATGTGAAGGATATGTACTAGCACAGCCGTGTGTTGCATTGCAGGCCAATGATGGTCACCCATAGGGCCTTCAGAAGAGGCACTAGTCTAGCTGGGTGGAATGCAGATGCCATGCCTACGGTTATAATGCCAAATGGCCTGATTCAACCCGAATGATTACTGGCTCATCAAGGCTAATGACCTACATTTTTTGTTTGTTTTAAGCATCCTGCTTGACCAATCAGTTTAATGACTCTCCTTATGAAATGAGCCCCTGGAAACAAAGCAGTCTCTCAAGGTACTCTTTCCTGATTCCTCCTCCCTCAGAAGCAAGGTAGGGCCTTCTTGGGTGCCGTGTCATTGGCTGTTTGGCAGACCTCCGTATCTAAAGCAGTGATGCTCTTTCTCTCCTACCATCTTCCTTCTGTCGTGCTTCTGTCTAACTTCTTGGTACTCTGAAAAAGCAGAGGAGAACTGCTAACCCCAGGATGTATGGTTCCCAGGACGAACCTGGTAGCAGCAGCTTCTGGAAGTTATGTCATAAAAGCCTATTCTTTGCTGAATTGCTGACCACATGAGTTATGAAATACCGACAAATGTTGAAGGGCAAAGTCTGACAGATGAGTTGAGTACTACTGAGTTCAGCTGACTGTACATATCTAATGGAAGATTGGTATGTTCAACAGAGGAGCCGAGAGAGGGGACATCGGTAGTCTTTGATCATCACTAAAATAAAGGTATTCAAGAGATAAGCAAAAGACCAAAACTGGATTTTCCTCTGTAAGCACTGTGGAGACCAAAGGGACCTGTTGCTAGGAGGCTGCAGCACCAAAGTCACCCTCAGACCATGTGGGACTGAGATTTGAATTTGCCTTAACAATGATACTGAAAAATAATCTTTTCTAATGCTGCCACAGGAACAGTGAAGCTGGCAACATGTGACTTTGAAGGATGAAGGCATTTTGCTGAAATCCAGTGACACATGTTCAGGTCCATCTGGAGAAGGCTTTACTGCTGCCCACAACTGCCTCTGTGTCTGGATCTCTGAGAAACTTAAACACTTGGAAGTCAGGTCAATAAGACCTTTTCAAAAACATCCAGGGACTTGTACTTCCACACGAGAGGGATTTGGAGTACACAGGGCTGCATAACAGAAGTGGGACTGAGCTAGTGAAATTTCTCCTTTCCTTTGCATAGAAAAGCTTTTTTTCTGGTAACCAGCATCTGTCTCCTTGTGACTGGCTACCCTCTTGATACTGTATGTGCATATATTGTGTAGCAAAAGCAGACATGTTTATATGGTCCTGAGTTGACCTGCGTCTTCTAAATGATGTTTTGTGGTATAGGCAAGGATTGTTTTTCTTGTTCTTTTTCCATTTCTTGTTTGAAAAAGTACAGCAAAACCATGAAAATTCATGGTCTGTAAGCATAGTGTGGAATGTTAATGACTTGGAGACAGCAGTGATTTCCTAACATGCTTTAATGCAGGTGTCTGAATGAGATACAGCTGATGGAACTCAGAAGTTAAAAGTATGTTAAGAAGCTTGGGATGGAGTTTGTCAGCAAAGCTGTCTAATCAAATAAACTGTCACACCAATTTGCTCTTGTCCAGAAAGTGAAATAAATGTATTTCAAGTAATAAATAAACTCGAGGGAGTTGTGGAAAAAATCTGTATTGTTGTTCAAACACTAAAGTTAGTACAGAAAAATATCTTCAAAATGGTCATGTACTTAACCAAGCTGTTTGGAGAGCCACAGCAGAGGAGACTTGCAGTTGTTGTGCTGCTAATACAGCTTATCAGAAGGAAGCTGGCCTCTGTCATGTCTGGCTCTAGCCAAAACCTGTAGTCCCTTGCTATTAGAAACTGGAATATTCTGAGGCTGGAGAAGGTGACCAGGAGAGCAGTCCTGATCATCTGATGATCTGTTTTTTCCACACTGTTGTGCATCAGGTTTCTTAAGGTCACTCGGGACCTGCAGGTTCATCTCGCTGTTAAATACTTTTGCATAGATCCACTGTCGGTGAGCTCCTCTGTATTTGGCCTGGCTGACTTGGTGAAGTCAATAGTCTTCTATTGACTGTGCCCAGATGAGGCCAGATGGAGTTTCCTGCAGGGAAAGTAAGGTTTTTAATCCTTGCTTTCTTCATCCCTTATATCCTGGATAGAAAAGTCCTTTCACTGCTTTGCTTCTTTATAACTGCCTGCATCACTTTCCAAAGGGACTCTCTTACCTACTCAGAGAACTGAGCTAAGAGGAAATTGCACACTTACCCACTGTTTTTTGTTACATCATAGTATTCAAACTGTGAAGTCTGGGCCACTGCAGCCACCTCATTGCTGTTGCTGGGAAATAAGTTATCTTACATGTGTTTAAGTTCCTGTTTCCATCACAGACTTGGAAAAATTACTCTCCATTTTCACTGCTTAGCCCTCAGTGGGCACGCTCTCTAAAAGCAGTAATTCTGAAGCGTTTTCGTTCTTTAAGCCCCACTCCTTTTCTGGGCTGAGACACTTGTCATTATCAATGCACATGCCAAGAATGTTTTAATTCTTTGCTTGCAGCATAAGAGTAAGTAACTGTTATTTCTCCTGACAAGACAGATTTTTCTTTTAATCAGTTCAGTAAGCTAGTACTGTGACTATTAGGGACCTGAGGTGATTAGAATGCATAGGCTTGGAGAGAGAAGCAGCATATCATCTCCCCAAATTAGAGGAATGAACCAGCATCTCCTGTTCTCCTGACCTCCCTCCTTGGTCTTTTGCAATACAGGACTTGAAGCTAGTGTACTGAGGTAGAAAAGCTAAAGGTGAAAAGATGCTGTTTGGCTTTATGTCCCATCTGACAGGATGAACCACCATACTGGGAAAGCCATGCTTGTGTTGCCTCTGTGCTGGAGGATTGGCAGACAGCTAAGCAGAGGTATTTCCAAGATTCCTTGATGCCTTGTTTTCCCTCCTTCTTACTGGTAGCTAAGCAAATATCCCAGCTAACTGCCGTGTGGGCACCTGGGATCATGGATGGGGAAGGATTCACTTCTGCTTTGCTGCAATTTGGAAAGAGGATGGGCAACAGCAGTGAGTGTGCTAGTAAATGATGTGTAGCTGTCAGTGTGAATAAAATCACTTTCCAGTCAATGTCTTGGTCGTGTTCTGCCCGACCACAGTGGCTCAGCTAAGGGGTAGTGTAATATATCACAGGAAACAAATCAGCAACAGGTCAAATACTGGAGCCAGATCACAACTCTCCATTGAAGTCTTCTAAGTTTATGAGATCCGTCTACATCTGTAATTACCTATCTTTTTTGAGGAAGGTTTCTGTCTACTTAGTTAAACAAGAGTTAGGCAGACTAAGTAGTAGATTGACAAAACAGGAAAGCAGATACACTGCAGTATTTCTGGGCAAGGAGGATAGAAGTTCCTATCAAATACCCCAGCTAACTGATGATGCAAGAGAGAGCAGAAGACATAATACCAGTGATACAATTTTCTCTCCTGCCACTCTGTATGTTTCTTACAATAAACTCTTCCAAAATCTGAACAATATCTCTCTTCCTACCATGTTTATTCTTTACCATTTGGTAAAATACTCTGTGTCTGCCTCTTACTCTGATGCCCTGTTTTTAATTCTACTAACAAAAGTTAGTATGGCTTTGTCTGGTTTGTCTTTGTGTGTGTGTATCTGTGTGTACACTTTCATCCAAGATGTCAGCAGGAACATGTTCTGCTCTGGAGTCCTGCTATTAACACTGCAAAGACAAAAATGTTATAGAAGGACAAAAAACAGCCTTGGCCCTACAAAAATAAGGGTAATTAAAAGAAAGTGTTGACTTCATTGGCAGCTATGTTTGTCTTATCTCAGGGCTCCTAACACTGTTGTATCCAAGCACAGAACTTAATGAAAGGTCACATTTTTGGGACAGAGAATTCTCATTCAAAGCAGGACAGTAAGGGTTAAGACACTTGTATTCAGACTCTTGCTCTGCTACAGGTTTGCTCAGATTGATCTGGGGCAAGCCACATAACCGCTTTATGATGTGATTTAGCACTCTATAGGTTGAGAATTACGACACAGATGTTTTAAAGGCTAGGTAATACTTGAAGCGTGTTGGATGTTCAGATGGGCAATTAGTTAAAAACTACAATGTGAAAACTATTTTCTGCTTAAATAGATGTTGAGCTTCAGCAGTGATGGTGGCCATACCTTTTAGATGGAAGCTTATAATTCATAAGGCCAATTAAGAGGTTTTTTTGGAAAAAAATCTATTGAAGTTTTGTAGAAAACAAGATGTTGCCTTTAGTGGGGAGAGCAAACTATTTTGTTTGGGTGTAGTAAGGGAAAATAGAATAGAGCCCAAAATAAAGAAGGCTGGTTTGTTCTCGTGGATCAAGTCTGTGTCTGGGATAGCTGTTTGCTGTGGAAGAGGATATATGTGGGAGTGGTGAAAGCCTACCAGCGATCAGGGACCTGTGCTCGGAGGACCTAAGTTTCTCTCTAGGGTTACTAGCCTTGCAAAGCAGAAGGATCGGGGCATGCAACAGAGTGACTTGTATGAGTCTAAGGAGTACTATTGGCCTCAAAAGTGTGAATGGGTTGTCTTCTAAATTCATCACCACGACCCCGCTGTAACTGTTGTTTCCTTTAATCAGACAGGGGCTGGGAAAGGTCTCTTGTCACAGAACTCCTCGTTCCCAAGCAGGCAAGATAGGAATGTCTGTACTTGAATCTCTTCTGTCCAGCTTAGGTCTCCTAATTATTATATACGGGTTTTGCCCCATGCAGATACCACTTCAGTGACTTTCTTGTGAGAGTACAATAATAGGGCCTTCATAAAAGGGAAAAAAAATCCCAAACCCCCGAAAGTAACTAGATCTCTCCCTGTGCTGCATTTTCCTTATTTGCAAAAAAATAGCCTTATCAACAGGTGAAATCAGGTTGGTTTGGCATGATTTACAGGTTAGACCAAATGAAATTTCTGTCAGTCAATCAGTCAGCTTGCTGGGAAGTTGATCATTATTCCATGATAAAAGTTTTAAAAAATTAAAAAATTAATCTATCCAAACCAGATTAGTTGTTAAAGGATGGTGGGAAGGTCTCCAAAGAAAGTCTCTATCCATCATCTCTTGGAAGAGCCAGCAAAAAAGTAGAGAGGCATGTCTTCACAATTCTTCCTTTCTTTCTTTCTGGGAAAGGGGACTGCATGTCTCAAAGAACTGATACTGCCTACAACTTCATCAGCCTGTAGCACTCCTGTTAGGCTCTGTCCAAGGCTAACATTGATGGAAAGCTGTTGCTCTCCATTTGGACCAGGTGTGAGAAGAACAAGTGATGTCAAAAGCCAGAGGCTGCCTTATGAAAGTCACCCCAGTGTGTAGCACTCACTAGAACACCTGCATGCGTGCTCTGCTCAGAGGCCACAGACTGAGCGGCCAAGACTGTTCCTGCCCCTTCCACAGGGAGGGACCAGCAGTTCAACGGCAGGATTTGGTGAGGCCGGCAAACAAAGGCTGTGCTCACAGGGAACAGTTCTGCTGCTGTTACATGTGCAGTTCAGACATTCATCCAAACGGAGGTTTTTGGCTTCCAGATCTGCCAGCTTCATCTTAAGAGTCCTTTCTAACCTCATCCTGGTACTTTAAAAAAAAAAAACCACCACATATTGAAGAAAGGCCATGTTGAGATCAGTGTTTCCTTCTTTATGCTTTGTGGGGAAGAGACATTGGCTACAGTGCTGTGTGCGGAGGGGTTTGCAAAAGATCAAGCATCCTGCACTTCCAAGATCAGCCTGCAGGACCCTTTCCCTCTTTCTTGAGGAATTCAGGTTGGCAGATCAGGCCCAGCCAGCAGAGACTATTCCTTTCTATCCTTCTCAGAAAGGAAGAGCAGGCCTTCGCACAGCTCCTCTCAAGGCAGGGGAAGCTGCATTTGTCCATTTGTACTGGGTTAGAAGAGATTAATGTTACATTTCTGCACCAGTCTGTAAATACCCACCTTACCCAGGCAGTCTTCTGTCAGCAGCAGCCCATTTCCAGAGTACAAGCCCACCATTGTACTGTTTATATCAGTTAATTCGGCCCTGTGGACCTTGTGCCAGGCGGTCGCATGGCTCCCTGCTTGCCTCACCTAGGCCTGAATAAAAGTTAAAAGTGCAAAATTAAAACATCAGCTATTGGGACAGCAGGATCTACCTGCCAGGCCATTCCCACCTCTGTCTCCCATACACTGAGAACCCTCACCAGAGGTAATCTCTGCACAGTCAGGATCCAGGCTGTATGAGGACCCAGGGTGTATCTTTCTGGAGAAAATTGTTTTCCATCAAAATGAGCTCACTGCAAACACCCTGCCTGCTCTTTAACTGTAGCCTGCCCAGGCCCTGACCTTGTTTGCCTCCTCCAGCCTCTCTTGTTACTGTGCATCAGGAATCTTCTTCATGGGGCAACTAGGTCACCAGTGAATCCCTTTCTGACCTCAGATTTCTGTTGGAAATGCACTGGTGCTGGTTTCATCCTTCTTGCCTCTGCTTGGGTCAGGTGTTTTCCGATGTGGTCAGTGAGATTCCTTGCTTACAAACCGGGGCCTTACTAATGCTAATGCCCTGCTACAGCTCTCGTCTTCTGTCCCTTCAACATTTAAAGCACATTAGAGTTTCTGCTGGGCTCATAAATCACTTAGGTGTACAGAGGTATATGTGTGTGTGTGTATGTTCCATTTGTATTAATTCTGCTTCTGGAAAGATGTATGATCTGAGTTGTCACCTGCAACGTTCAGGTAATCAGATTCTGCTGTACTTTTAAAGCTGTGGATGAGTCTTCTCTTTGACTCCTATTTTCTGAACTAACCTGTTTTCTGTGCCATCTTTATGTGTCCCTCTTGCTGTACAAGACCCCTGTTTTGACATGCCTAGGCTGTCTGTCTTAAGGATAATTGATCAGAATCACACAGCTTGCCCCCACACGGCCTGGGGACCCACTAGGGCATACCATTAGTTTGTATGTCACTTGTTAAGATCTCTGGTAGAGGAAGTAGTGAGGAAGTTGCACTGACAGACTTAAAGCAAGGACAGTTTACACTGGCTGTGAATTTGGCTGTTCCTCTTTTTTGAATATTGTTAAGTTTCTACAAATACTGATTGGATGAAAAGTTTTAGCCTAATTTAGCCAGTGCTTATTGCCATATTTATAGCTGAACCATGCTGCGTTTTCTTCTATGCTGCATCGCCCCTGTCATGTGAAATGCTTTAGTCCACCCTTTGCTTCTACCGGTATTGTATACTCCTGCCTTGAATTAGATTCTGGGTTTTATATTAAGAAATATCCTCGCAGCTCTTACTTTTTTCTTTTTGTTTGCCTGGCATAAGAGAATGAAGCTTTTATCCAGGTGAGTTTGTATTTTCCTTTTAAAAAAGGCCTTTAGTTCCTGATTATCGTTTAAGGATATTTTATATATATTGGGGCACTGGACATCCAAACATGAAATTAGAAGCGTAGGAGAGGTTTGCACGAGTGCAGTTGGGAAGGTGGAGAGTCGGTAGCAAGGGACAATTAGATCCTGTAGGGCTCCTCTACATGAGTCAGGCTTTCAGTGCAAGACTGCGTGTGCGAGGCCTGTGCCCAAGAGGCTCGTGTGCTTATATGGAGAGGGATCTTCAGACAGGTGTTGGTACCTTGCTGTAAATATGCAGTGGAATTGTATGATTGTGAAAACCTGCAGGAATTGCGAAAGCACACTGACTCGAACAGCAGCCAGTACATATGCAGAGCTTTGCAAATGCATCTTTCATGAGGCTAGTAGTGTGTGCTGGTTTTGATGTTTGTGAAGATTTCTGAGGGTCTACATCTATGGTTTGTGTGCCTGGGAATACGCGCTGTTATCCTGAATCGTGAGTCTGATTCTGAGCTCATGTGCCAGGATTTATTCCAATGTGGTTTCATAAGCTCCACTGAAGAGACGTCTGAATTGCACTGCTTGGAAAGGGGACTTGGGCACTCTTCCTGCGTGCCTGCATTAAGGAGTTTGCATGGGAAAGCAGATGTCCGAGTGTGGCAATTGAGCTGTGTCAGTCTGAGACGCGGGTCTGTGCGTCTGCACAAAGTGTGTGCATGTGAAGTCATGTATTTGCACGAAACATGCTTGTGACACAAACGTACAAAGTGGCACGCCGGTGCGTTGTGCTGTGCGCGCGGACCGCTCTCTGGGTGGGCAGAGGCCCGGCGTGCCCGTGCGGGGCGTGAGCAGAGACCCCTCGCCCCAAGGTTTTGCTTAACCCTAAACTCTACCGCCGGTGCCCACGAGAGACCGATCAGTGGGTAAGAGGCAAGGGGAGCGTGCGCGGCCGCTGCCGTCACTCCCGTGGCGGGACGGGCCTGCAGAGGCGATTTCGTGTCCCCCGCGCCGCCGGCCGCCGCGCCGCCCCAGCTTGCCGTGCCCGGGTCGGCAGTGCCAGCGGCCCGCGCTGCACCCCGCGGGGCCGGGCGGTCCCAACTCCTCCGGCCC